>JAOWBL010000010.1:8300828-8313561 GCA_028564865.1 Zenarchopterus dispar
TGTATGTATGTGTGTGTGTGTGTGTATATATATATATATATATATATATATATATATATATATATATATATATATAATGTGGAGCCACCATCATCAAAAAAATAGTATTACAGAAGAAACATTCCTTGATATGCAGCAGTTTTAAAGGATTTTACTTATAATACTCTGACAAAAATGTGCTGGATAAAGGATCGAGATGTGCTTTTTTCCCCCATCTGTTTTGGGTTTTGTTCCCATATTAAAACATCTTCTCAAAATTTTGTCAAATCTTAAGTGAAACTATGATAAAATTGCATACTAACAACTTGATACTTGATCAAAATTCAATCTGATAACTCTGCAAATATGTGATCTGATACCACTCAATCCTGGTTAACACTGTTAACTGTTAATTTATTTGCCTGTGGGGATTAATAAAGTATTTTTGAATTTAACTCATTTGAAAAGAAAACATACACTTTGTATACAAAATGGAAATAAGTATATGCGCTACAGGTGAGACCAGGGTAAGACTCATTTCACGGTGGATAAAGTGCGTCCCTCTGTGGTGAATAATTGTAAAAACAACTTTTTTTTTTCTTTTCGTCTGCTTGTGCATAGAAGACCACCGACTTTGCGGCCAGCAGGCACCTTTATCTCTTTGGTTACATTTGCAAGTTCAGATTTAGCTCTTGATGTCTTCATGTTCTTTTCTCCCACTCATCCGTCTCCTTTTCACCACTTGGCTCTTTTCAGCCCACCAGAAACACTTGTGCCTCCCAAAGCATTTCTTGCTTTTAAACATTCTTTTCCCCTTCATGTGTTTCCTTTCATGACAGCTCATTTATCCGAGATCTTTTTGGTTGTTCCAAAAATAACTTCCCATGCAGAGAAATGTGAAATCATTTGAGACTTTTCTTTTATCCTTTACATTAGAATGAATAATGCTGCTTTACAGTGATGTAATACACACCTGAAGCTGTCAGATTCAGCCTCAATAGTAATTATGAGAATTATAGCCGCATTACTGCCATTATGTGTAGTTAAACTGCAAATGTACCCTTTTGATGTTGCAGTTCTGTGAAAGAACTCATCTAGACAATCACAAGGTTCACTTTCACATCCACAGTCAGACCTGTTTGCATGTGTGTGTGTGTGTGTGTGTGTGTGTTCCATTATGAGGACTTTGCTTTCATTTGCAGTCATGTTTGTAATAAGTGATCTTGTCATTATTTTAAAATCCTTCCACTCTCCTTTTATCATGCTGTCATTATTTTGGGTGGTTTTGCTTCTCTTTCTTGTGATTTTGGGTCTGTTTTGGGCTCATTATGTGTATTCCTGTGGCTTTTACATGCTTGCACGAGCGTTTCATGTCTCTTTCCAGGCATGCCTCGTCTCTGGATAATTTGCTTGTGATGTCTTGTGTTTTTGAGGTTATTTTTACCTCTGTGGTTATGTCTCATACTCATTTCGGTTGTGTTGTCAAACTTGGGGATACTCTGCGTTTTTATGCCTTTTTACCACTACTTTATGCCTCTTTGTTGTTGCCTTTTATCTCTCTGACTGTTGTCTTAGTGGTTATTTTGTTTTTGTCTTGTCCAGTTCGGGTTTTTTTTTTTTTTTTTTCATCTTTTGAGCCTCGTCTATTCTTTTTGTGTATTTTGACACCATTTTGCATTTCTGTACAGTCACATACAGACCCACATAAAGAAGTGTGATGCATTGTCTCGCACTTTGTCCGTCCCTCACAGGACTTTTGTTCGGACTCAAACAAATAAAGAACATCCAGAAGATGGAGAAGAAACTTCAATGGTTTGACTTCAATGGTTTGTTTCATAAAGATTTGGGACTTCTGTGCATCACTTTGACTATATTTGCTTCACATTGGTATCTTGGTGGTAATACATTTGTATCCAGCGTTAACCAATTTTAAACCACTGGGGTTTGGTTGGCCGTTGCTTTGCACCAAACCTTGAAATCTATGAGCAGGTTCAGGATAACGATCCACATTACTGACTTGCAAAACTGCAGCTGTGCACATTATGTCACCTTAAAGGGGACATGTTATGAACACATATTTTTTTCAATGTTTGAAAGTATATCCAAAGTGGCTACTGACTCAAAAACACTGCAGTGACACAATTTTGTTCGTTTTCTAGGGCTGTCATAGGTCTCAAAATATGTCATTTAGATTTGCAGGGTCCTGTGACATCACAGACCCAGATCAGATTATCCTTAATCCAAGTCCCCAGCTGCAGTTCATCCAAGTTTCACATTTTACTGCATCTCTGAAGTGAGCAGCACAAACCTATAAGACTCATTTCAAAAGAAGCACACCCTGCAGACATAGGAGGTGGAGTTAAGATGCTGGCTCCGCCCCTAGAATTAGCCTGTGACGGCTGAAAAAAAATGTGGTCGATAAGGGAGTTTTTCCTACTGTATTTATGAGATATTTTGACCAATGTATTTCAAGATTTCTGATAAAATAACTTTTGAAGAGAGGGGATATTAACTTAAATTTCCAGTTTTACAATTTAAAAAAAAACCTTTAATTTATACTCTATTCTCGTTATAAAACCACATGCAAGATTTTCACACACACCTCAACCAAAAGCAAACATTCCCCATCGAACCCCGATGTTTGACTTTGGTGCTCCTGCTGCTCGGCCTCCACATCTCCAACGTCAATATGTTTTAATGTTCCCCTCTGTAAGGAAGCCCAACTCGACAGAACATCAACATTAATGATGCATTTCCCTTTCAGGCATCCAAATAAAACTGCTCTCCAGCTCCTGCAGAGCTACTGACTGATTAGCAGCACTCCACTTGTAACCGTCAGGCCAAAGCGCTATTTACTCAACTGTTCCATCACATTTTTCAGCTTTTCCTCCAGGAGGGTCTGCACGTCAGCGTCGGACACTGAAGACACCCATGCAGCCAGAAATTACAACAGGACACATGAAGCTAATTTAAAATGCTATTATTATTTATGGTACTTTTTCTTCACACGTGTTTTGCAGTTACAAAATACATTTTGACAAAAATCAAAATTACAAAGGAAAACGTGAACAGAAAAATGACTCTTACTAGTCAAACAAGCAACTTCTATCCTCTCACGTCAGTATCTTTTCAGTCAGCTTTGAGAACGGCTGTTATAATACAAGAATACCTTTTATTATACACAGAATAAAAACAGTGAACATTTTAAGTTTAAGGCTGATTGGCACCGAACACAGCAAGAATCATCTTCAAAGGAGTAAAATCAGCTGTAGAACTGGCTAAATTTGATGCTCCTTGAAACCAGAACACATTCACTTCAACAATTCTTCAGTGAAAGCCGAACATAATGATGTTGTATTTTAACCCGTCTTCAGCAGACCATCGCTCCCTGAGCTGCAGTTTTTGTTGTTTTAACTTGATTTACTCAGACAGGCAGTAATGAACTCCCAAAACTGGTCTTGTCTGGGGTTTGAGATAAAGCTCAGGAGACTTTAGCGAGATCACAAATAGAAAGATGGCTGTTTTTTAAAGTTTAATGAAGGGCTATGACGATGGTGGAAAAAACTTTTAAAGTTTTTCCTCATTAAACTTTAACTTAGGATCTAAATGATATATGGAGTGTTGACTGTTATAACATTGTGTATAATGGAAAGCAGGAAATACTTTAAAAACCACACCATCCAGCAATACCACTTCTGACCACATGGGAGCATATAGTTAGACGTTTTAACTTTGTTGTCCTATGCTGCCCCCATGTGGTCAGACATAGTATTGCTACATAGATAAGTTACAACACAATACTAAATATTGGAGGGAAATAAACTTCAGAACGTGAAGTATAATTAAACGGCCTCAGAAACAAAACTTTGGTAATTTGGTAAACTTTGTTAACCCAGACATCTGCATTTTACCTAATTTTCTACAAAGACGGCTCACAAAATAAGTGTCAAATCCTTTTTTGGGTTAGTATTTTCTTTTAAATAAAATATTGAACAAAGTACTTTAAGAACATTTTTAGTTAGTCTTTTTTCAGTGAACTATATATCTGTTGATGAAATTTTGTCATAAACAGGAAATTATCAAAGCAAATTTTAATGGCAGCCAAGTCTTTTTTTTCTTCAACTTGTTAAACTAAAAGGAGTAAGCTGAAAATTAACGTGAGACTAAGGGTTGATTTTCCAAAAAAAGCAGGATTTGATTCAGCTTTAGATTCTGGTCTCTGTGGTGAAAATGTGAAACTAAGATCCTCTCACACAGCAACTTATCAGAGTTACATGAAAAGACAGAAAACACGGAGAAATGTCAAGCTGCGCTCCAAAACTGCAAACATAATCCTCCTCCATGCAACAAAAATTCAAATTAACATATTGTCTGTAGTTCGTTTAAGGCATGTAAAAATCTGGGGGGTTAAAAAGGCAGCCAGCTACTGTCTGGTTAAAACCAACTTCACCATGACATTAACAATATTTGAGTAAAAAGAAATGCACGAGGCCAGAAACTGAAGCCAGCTGAAGAGAACAGGAACGTTCACATCTGTTTCATTTTTTTCACTTAAAAGTTTCTCGAGATCTTAAGACACAAATTTCACACCTATCATTTGTAGTTTTCGCTGCTATGGGAATGTTGTTTGGATCGAGCCAGACAAGCCATGAAATAGAAGAAAAAAAAAAATCTGAAACTATGTCTGAATCTTACACAAGTATTGTATTCACTATTTTATTGTGTTTTCTGAACGAGTGTGTACTTCTGAACCGTAGTAGGAACACTTCGGGAAGTTTGTTCTTCCGAAAGTGCTGTATTTTTTTTCTTTTGGTTTTGTCAAATGATTTTTTCAAAAATATATTTTTTTTTTATTTTCCTAGATGCGTCTTTCAAAGCATTTCTTTTGTTTCGTGAAATGTGTTCCGTGTTTTCAAGTTTAGCGTAAAATGTTCTTTTCCGTTCTGTTGCCGTGTTTTGCACCTCAGGGCCAACAAAAATGGAAATAAAGTCGTTTTTACTGTCTAAATTGGAGCACAATATAAAGAGTTCACGTCAGCTGAAGACAAACCAAACGCTGCTCTGGAATATTCAGTTAACATACAAAGTAAACTTGGACTCTTTCAGATCTTCCTCGTTCATCTTTTACAACAAATTCCAGTCAATTCAAATATCAAAACCACTATATACACACCGTTTACATTATAAACACAAGTCTCCTCTGTACATATTGGTCATCAAGCCAGTAGAGTATCAAACTCCACACAGGTACAGCCACAAGTATTACAGTAATGACAAAAAGTGATGCAAAGATATTCTGAAAGTTAATACAGTTTATGTGTAGTGGAAATTACACGTTCAACAGTTAACAAAATTGCAAGTGGCGTTTCACACTATTGGCTTAGTGTGGGCAACAGAAGCACCAAAAAAAAACCCCTCCTCTGGTTCTCTGAACCAGGAGATTTAAATACAGGAGAAAATAAAAAAGTAGTTATACAAAAATGTCTTTGGAAACGGAGAGAGACGCCTTTTTAGGTTAGAGTTAACGTGGGTATAGTTGTACAGTACGTGTGTCAGGCGCAATGTGAAGCACTTGAAGGTGGTCTCTGAAGCGAATATGCAGCAAGCTGGGTTTATTCCATGTTTGTGTCGCTTGAATGTGAATCCCGGCTCCGTTTATGTCAGGAAGCGTGGACACTCACCCAGCTCTGCTGTGGGTCCACGCTTCACTTCTCATTGACATTTCTGGTTTCTGTTCCTCGCTGGCTATCAAAAATTCTTCAAAACATCTGAGCTGCTTGTTTCAGACCTAGAATCTCTGATCAATCTTTGAGGGACCACTCAGGAATTTGGGTCACTGCATCCGGTCATGACATGGAATCCGATTTTTGCCCCGATTAGAAGTACGTTTTACCAGTAAAGTTTGGTGAAATTTGTTGCTCTTGGATTGAGCCACTCAGGCTGTTTAGCTGTTTCTTCCTGTTTACCTGTTTGCTAAACTAAGCTTAATGACTGTTAAAAGTAGTCAACAGATTACTGCAAACTGTGCAATTCAATGTCTTTGACTGCGTGTTTACTTCTTTTGTTATAAACTTTTCTGCCAGTTTTTAGACTTGACTCATTTTTAAGCCCTGCTTCTCCTTCATGTTTTTTTTTCCTTTTGTCAAAAATGTCCATATCCCATGGACATTCCCAAGCCTATTCCTAAACCCAGTCCCAGGCTCTCCCTCAACCCCCTCAGCTGTTCCTCTCCCAGCCGGATCTTGTCCTCCAGCTGCCTCTGCTCCACCAGCAATGCAGCCTTCATCTTCACAAAGTGGCTGTAGAGGAAACAACATAAATATACAGTAAAAAAAAAAAAAAACACATCATACCTTATTCTACAAATTGAGAGGGAGTCAGATGAAAAAATTCCCACTGAGATGAGAAAGGTTGTACCTGTAGTCTCTGTGCTGCTCTGGAGAGAGGCAGCGGGCCAGCACCCTGCTGACAGCCTGCTCTCTGCGGTCGATGTGGTCCTTCAGGTCCTGAGCCTCCGACAGCTGCCTCATGAGCTGACGCTTCTTCTCCAGCAGGGGGAGCTACAGGGCAGACAAATTAAAGTTGGGTGTCCTACACACCTTAAAAAAAAATAAATTTAAAAAAAAAAATCTTTCTCTGCCTCTCCCTTCTCCTTCTCACCCTCTCATGGTGCTCCGTCTCTGGGTCCAGCGTATCCAGGGTGGTCTCCACCCTCAGCAGCCTACCGGACAGCGATAGCAGGAGGCTGACCACCTTGTCCAGATCGCCGATGAACATGCGGAACTTGTCCACTTCGTTGGGTTTACACACCGACACCACCATGTTCTCCACCTGGGAATCCAAACAACAGAGTGGAGGATGAATGACTTGATACCCGAGTGGTACTTTCATGGCACTGTGTGCCAAAAGTCAAAGCTTTGATACCAATAAAGTATGTATTGGGGGGAAAAAAAACCTGTGAAAAAGCTATTAAACGTCCTGTAATATGTTAACTATTTCTTTAAAAACGTGTAAATGATGTATGCAGAGAACTACATGCAGCAGTGAAGCAATTTGATACACAAAAACAGTTTAAAAGTTTTAATTTTATTTAAAATAGCATGAACAATGGGATCTTTTATTGTGAAAAGAAAAGCTTATTCAAGCAACTGGAAATGGAGACCCGATTCAGGTGTTAAAAGCGAATTATTTACCTATTCTTGCTTGCCACTTTTTCGTTCAGATGTTTGACTTTCAGATTTCTGTTTTTAATGCTGCCTGATATCCTGAAGATCACCACTAGTTGTGTTCGGTTTTGTTCCGAAAAGATTTTTCTGGATTTCCTGAATGTTTCAAAAGCATTATAACTTGTAGAGGATAAAATCCTTCAACAAAAAGGAATTTACACTGAGAATTAATATTCTCGAGTTGGTCAACTATTTGAAGTGCTGAACTTCTCGTCTCTACTTCTTTAAAAGTTTGTGATTCTCTTTTATACCTAATCAAACTGATCAGCTGTGAGACATTCCTGAAGCTTTTTCTTTTTAAATAAATTAATAAATAATAACATGTTTCTAGCCTTTTTTTTTAAGCCGTCTCTCAACTTTCCCACATCAATAAATTATCAATAACATTACACAGATCAAACATATTATAACAGCCTTGCTTTATTTACCAATTAAATATATGACTTTAATAACTTTCTAATAACTGGATTATGCTTTTTACTTTGATTTCACACAGCTTTTTTCATTTCAAATTATTACATGCCTGTATTTAACAGAATCTTAAAAATGTTGTTGGTAAAAACTGGGCCCATCATGCACAGGCTGTTGGACGCAATCAGAATCAGTACAGACGTGGAAGTATCTTGATCCCACCTCGTCTCCCAGCTGAGAGTTGGCTCTGATGTCCTCCTGCAGTCCCCTCTGAGCCTCCCTCAACACTCCCAGCTTCTTGCGGAGGCTCTCCATCAGCTGCTTCTGCGCAGCAGAGGAACAGCTATTTATGCATCTCATTGTGAAAACAAGAAGCAACACGTGGCCGGCGCTGCAGCTTCCCTGTGCTTTAACCGAGAAGAACGTGCACTTCTCTCAAACAGCTGTTTTACCTTGTAGGTGAGCTCGTCGTCCTCGTCCCTCTCGTCGGTGAAGTCCTTCATCTGCGACAGGATCTGAGCCTTTGCTGCTGATGTGCTGTAGTAGGATGAACAGCTGGAGCTTGCACCGGACCGCCTGAGGGAGAACAGAGACATTAGTGAGATATGTAAGCGTTTATGTAGGTTGTGTAGAAAGCATCTGAAGTCTAAATAAGCAAACAAATGACACTCCAGGACTCAAACTCGAGTCTTCTGGCTGCCCGCCTCCATTTTATTTACCTATCCAAGCTGTCGGTGTTCTGCTCCACAGTTTGGAAGTTTCCTCTCCAGCTCTCCGTGCTGGATTCTCCCTCGCCAGTTTGAGGGAAAAGCTCCTCAAGGCTCAGCGTCTCCCTGATGCTGTTCCCAGCCTCCAGCTCCTCTTCCAGAGAGCTTTTCTCCCGCATCCCAACAGAAGACGAGGTCTCTGCATCTGGCAACGTGTCGATGTCCGTCTCCAGGACTCTGACAGGTAAAGCGAAGCACGGGAGTTCACTGGTGATGGGCACGTCCCCAGTTGGGAGATCCTCCTCCTGGAAATCATCGATGTCAGTTTCCAGGGGAACATCCAGGTCGGCCTCGAGGCTCTGAGCTGGACTCGGGCTGAGAGTAGTTTCAGATTCAGTTCCCGGTTCCTGGATTTTCTGCTCCTCTTGGATCTCGAGAGTTGTTCTCATACATTGCTGCTGCTGCTCATTGTTGACTGGACTGTAGTAAGTTTCAGGAGGACAAACCCCAATGATACCCTCACTGTCTGCGACAGGAGGAAGTGACTCATCACTCTGAACAGATGAGGTTCTCTCCCACTCAGCTCCAGGTCTCACGGTGGGCTGCGGTTTGTGAGGTTTCACCGTTACTCTGTCCTGACTTGGTCCATGTCTCACATCTGTCACAGGCATGCTACAGAGACACAAAATTATTAAAATCCATTGGTATATCAGTCTTAGCAAAAATGACTTTTTATATGAGATCAGTACAGTCTGAAATGTTTAAAAGGCTCTTTTGGTGCTGATTTCTTTATTTGTCAAGTTCAGAAATACTGCTAAAATAGTTCATTTCAGTACTGCATAACTACAGAATTTCACTGCATAAGACACCTCAGGTTTTCTTCCAGTATGATATTTCAAGGGTAAATTCAAAAAGCTTTCTCGCAACCCTGGGTAAGTAGAGAATTATAGGCCTCTCTTGCTATTTCCATTCCTGGCAAAAACTACTGAAAGGGTAGTATTCAAACAGGTCATGAACTTGTTCTTGCAAAATGACCTCCTTGATCCAAAACAGTCTGACTTTAAAAGTGGGACTAAAACACTCTTTTTCCTTGTGACGAAAGCCCTCAAGACAGCAAAAACTGCAGTTCAGTCCTTGGTTCTTATCTCACTGAAACTCTGAGCTGCCTTTGACACAGCCGACCACAATATCCTAATATTTCTACTCTCGAAAATTAGCATTCTGGGCAAAGCAAATTCGTGTTTTGGTCACTTCTTTGGTGTGTCAAATGTCCATACCTCATTACCTCTCTACATGAGTGTCCCAAAGCTCGATGCTGGGACCCTTCCTCTTTGTTCTGTACACCTAATTATTGAGCTGGTTATCACCTTGCATAATCACTGCTATGCTGATGATACCCAGATATGTCTGTCTGCCTAATGACTCCACGGTCTCAACCCAAATCTCACCTTGTCACTTGTATATATCCACATAGATAACAGAACACTGTCTCCAACTAAACCTCTGCAAGACAGAACTGTTGGTGATCCCAGCCAACCAGTCTATCCAGAACAATATCCGTGTCCAAATCATCTCTTCATTCTTCCATCCTTCAACATTTGTGAGAAACCTGACCCCTTTGTTATATAAAATAAGGAAAATAAGCCGTACCAATCTCAACATGCCACACAACTATTGTTTCAAGCCATGCTTGTCTCCTGCTTTGAGTCCTGCAATGCTCTTCTTGTGGTTCTCCCAGCATGCACAGTTTAACTTTCACAGATGATCCTGAACGCCGCAATGCATCTGACGTTCAACCAAACAAATAGGGCTCACGTCACTGTTACTCGCTGAACTCCACTGGGTACCCTGGACTCCCTGAATAAAGTTCAAGTCACTGATGCTTGCCCATAAAGTGACTTCTGGCTCTGCACCCAGATTTTTAAACTCTATTTTCAAGGTTTACACTTCTGCCCGATCATTACGGTCCTCTAAGGAATGCCGTCTGGCACTGCCACCCCTACACGTAATGCAAACCAGACTGCTCTCATGGTAGTTCCACTGCAGTGGAACGAGCTACCAGCTGCTATCAGATCAGGGGTGACCCTCTCTGCTTTCAAGATGCATCCCTTTCGAGAACACCTCCTCACATGTAACTGCACTTTTCTACATTTACTTCCCCTGCAGATCTGCCTTGCACTTTATCTTTAAAAAAAAAATCTCCTAAAACATACATTTTTGGCTCTTCAGGTTTTTTTTTTTTTTTTTTTTGTACAAATCTTACCTCTGAATTGCAGGGAAATCTCTCACTTGTGTAATCAAACTCATCAATCATATACGCCAGGCACAAAGGACTGTTTATCTATCTGTATTCACCTTTTCGGAATTTTTCATGAGCCAACTGAGATCAACTTTGATTCACAGATTCAGCTAAAAGGATTCTCTTTTCTTTTTCATAAAAATAACTTAAAATCTATCCAATGACAACTGTTATTTGTGAGTCTGAGTCTTACATTCAGCGTACTACAATGTAAAAATATTCTAAATTTCACAATTAAAATTAAAGCACTATTAAATTAAAGTTAAAGCACAAATAAAATTAAAGCACAATTAAAGCACTTCTTACCTGATCAAGGTGGTCTCTTTTGGTGGTAGAGGTGGGGGAGGAAAAGACGCAACCCTTTCCATCCTCGGGTCGCCCTCCCTCTCTACTGGAGGCGGAGCCACCGGCCTGAAGGCTTTTCTGGACAACACAGGGCTGGGTGAAGCAACAATATAAGTGCGTTCCTGAAACTGAGCTGGATTCTGATGGGGCATTGTGCGTTCCTGGGTTTGAGTTTGGCTGCAGGTGCATCGTGGACAACCCTCAGGTACTTCCTGCCTCTCTGGTGGAAGACTGTAGGACCTCTGCCTGGACGTCTCAGAAGGAGGGATGTAAGAGGAGGAGTGAGCCAAATAGTGTCCGTCTGAAGTGTTGATTGAGACTGGAGCAGCGGAAGAGGAGGAGAAGGAGAGCAGTGTGTGGTGAGACGCACGTCGACGATGGAACTGCTCCCACTTTGGGGGTGGGGGTCTCGGAGGAGGCGGCATCTTCTTCCTGTTTTGCCTGCCAGTGCTTCCCGAATTTCCTCCTATGAGGCGGTTTGCTCCTTCGTCCACCTCGCTCAGGGTCTGGCTGGTGGCTGCAGAGATTGACGGTGACCAGCGGTGGCTGCTGTCAAAGCGGAGGTCGTTTTCGGACATGGCTCGGCCTCGGAGAAAAAGAGGAGCCGGTGCAGGAGGGAAGGCATATCCATTACGATTATCGCTGCTGCTGTCAGCCCGTATGGAGTCCCACCGAGCCTGGTGAAAGTGCTGCTGGTACTGATCCATGCCCGGTGGTGCTCTGGACTCCCGTCTCCAACTCGGGTAATCTCTATGGAAAAAGAGGAATAATGAAAAAAAAAAAAAAGGGTTCCTTTAAATCCAACGTTTCACTTCTGTTCAGTGAAGCTACAAGAACTTTTAACACAAACTTATAGACCAGATTCACACTTTGAGGCCATCTAACAAGGTTTTGATTGTATAAGAACACAATTCTTATATTTTTTTATTGAGTTTGACTACAGATTATTTTCTTCCCTTTAAATTTTCATTAGAAAATAAGGAGAAAAGTTAATTTGACTTTTTTTTTTTTTTTACTTAAGCACATTTATTTAGATGTTTGACTTCACTGGGAACTAAAAAACTGAAATTGAAAAAAAAAAAAAATCAAAATGCTGTGAGTTTGTTCGGCATGATCGAAGTCCAAATATTCCTCATTCAAGTGGTTTAAGTTTTTTTCAGGGGAATGTGACATCACATACCCAGGTCAGACTTGTCCAGTCTCCACATCATCATTAAACACTCCACATCTCGCTGTGTTTACTGCACCTCAGAAGTTTGTTTCAGAAAATTGTAACACTAATTTCAGCAGATGTCTAACACGGGATGAAGGAAGGTGGAAGAAGGGAGTCGCAGGACTGACACCACACTCTAAACCTGACCGTTACGATCAAAAAACTAAAGACATGACTGTCTCTGTCCTGCATCTCTGCGATATGTTGAACACAGTATGTCAGAGAAATTTCATTAAAGCAGTTGAAATAGTTTTTAAAGTTTGACAAAAACAAGAAGAAATCCTCTTTTATACTTGTAGTTGGAAAAATACATTTTCTTAAAGATTTTTTTTTTAAAATAAATGTACATTATCAACAAATATTTTAGACTAAGAAGTTAAATTGCAGCAAAACGTTCCCTTGCCAGTTGTGCAATCCAAACTAACTGAACCGTCTGTGTCTCAGGTCAAATCTGAGTTGGTCCTTCTACATCCCCACTCCACCCCTCCATCCCTCGTTACAAGATTACATCCAACCACATATCATTAGGGTCGTAGTTTGAGCATGGATGATT
>JAOWBL010000010.1:8313661-8384027 GCA_028564865.1 Zenarchopterus dispar
CTCCACCCCTCCATCCCTCGTTACAAGATTACATCCAACCACATATCATTAGGGTCGTAGTTTGAGCATGGATGATTGCTCCACACACTCAGGGCTCATTGCAGCTACATCCCAGCTGGGCATGACTGAGTGGTTTCCGCCCGCCAGGGCACAATGGGCCGACCCCACCTAACATCTCCGGAGACTCACTTAGAGACAATCAGACAGACGTGGACCAAGTGTGTCAGAAAGGCCCAGTCATAAATATGAGCGGTAAGCAGGTCAGAAAGTTTTTTTTAAAAATATATATACTGCATGCAATTGTCAAAGGAAGTAGCTCACCTCTCGGTCAGGCTGTACTTCCTGTTGAGCTTGGCTGTTTCCTGCCGGGCGGGATGTGCCTGTGAAGAGGTTTGAAGGTGATTAATGACACTAAATGAATGAAGGAAGGTTTCAATGTGCTGCTAAGTGCTGGTCAGCTGCTGAGGGGAAGTGGGTGTGTTACTCATTCTTTGCAATATTTTTCAATCAGGGTGGAGGCATTTTCTGTTGAATTGAAATTTCCATACAGTGTCCATTCTCTGAACAGCTGAAAATAAAAATGACCCCCCACACACACAAATTGAAATCAATTTTTTTTTCTCATGTTCTTTTTCTCTAACTTTGTCTTAGCAGATCAACTCTCAAATTATATTTGAACTCTACTACTGCATACATTTTTAAGTGTTCAACTAAAAAATTCTGATTTTAAGATGATAAATTTTACATTTACTATAATCAACAGAATCCTGTTTCTTGTTCTCACTGACGGTGTCCAAACATAAACATGAGGGCTTCTGCAGCTCCTCAACACTAACTCTGATACTAACCTTAACCTAACTCTCATCTTAGCTCCATCCTGGACCAGGACTCCAGAAATGACCTCATTTGCACCAGGTTTGGGTGATGCGCGGTTATACATAAAACAAGGCAATAAAAACAACAATGCAAGGAAATTCCTGAGAGGACATATTTTCCAACAGCTTGTAATTCAAATCTCAAGATCCAGATAATGTTTTTTTTTTGTTTGGTTGGATATAAACTTTACATACTTGCTGTCAAAAGTGTAACAAGTGGTATGTTGGGGATAATGAGGTCCATTTCAAATGTGGGTGGCCATGACAGACATGTCTGCTATGAGGAGGCATTAAATAATTTCTGACATGTTCTAGCCATCAATGATCAACAAAATATCAAATGAGAATAAATATGTTTTCTAAAGGCAGGAAATTCTTCAGCACAGAAAGATGTTTTATTAACCTAACATTTCCAGGCAAACAGCAGAAACTACAGGCCTCAAATCTTTTTGAATGGATGCTATCATAAGTCTTAATCATAAGAGTTATTCGAAGCAGTAATAACTAAAAATGTTGACGTTTGTGATTAATCAGAACAACAAACATCAAAACATCACTCTGAGAGGCCGAAGACTGAATATTAATAAATTATTTAAAACAAAAGGAAGAAAGAAAAACGCTTTTTTGACTAGTGGTATTTGTGTCTGACTTATGACGGTTACGAGGTTCTTGGAGTTTTCAGAGCTGGAAACTTCCTCTGGGAATTACTAGAATATGTGAAAATAATTGAAATATGTGAAAGTAGCTGTAAATTTGCAAAACTGCAGATCAGCCCAAAACAGGAAATTTAACTGTAGTTGAATAAAAACATCTTTTAGTACTACCTTGACTAAAACAATCAGATTTATTGCTGATTAAGCTGAATTTCATGAATATTAATAATAATACTAACAATAATAATAATAATTCAAGAGAAGTATTTGAAAACAGAGGTGGGCATTGAATAGCAGAGAACACACTTTTAAAGGTGCCAAATCGCGGTTTCCTGCGTGAACATGTGTTGATATATTCCGGCCAGAAGTGTGTGTGTGTGTGTGTGTTGTTATTCTCACGTCTCTAGAAACACATTCAGCACATCTGTTGCCATTAAAAATATTCAGCGGCTGATTTTAACATGAGGCTGTTCCTGTGGCATCAGAGGACAGTCTTTTATATGAAAAGGATCCCAACATGTAGAAATTCAAGATTCAGAACTCCCTCCAAGATTCAAGATGGCAAAAATCACACAACGGTAATGCTTTTTCAGCTAGAGTGAAAAAAACGATAAAATACTAATGCCATTTGGTATTACTCAGAGGCAGAACATAAGGGTACTAAAGGGCTAAAGTTCACTAAAGTTGCAAAAGTTCAGACTAGCTTTCTCCAAAAAGCTGAGAATCAATTTGTGGTAACATTGCAACCCAATGCTGCTATTACTGCTTACACAAGTGAGCGCTGCCGCTGCCCATTCCTCCTCAATTCCATGAACAATTTCAATGATCCGCCGAATTTTCAATGAGAATTTCAGACTTTGACCACATGCAAGATGAGAGGTTCCACTTCAAACCAACCATTCAACCACAGTGCACTTGGACAGAGAAGCAAGCTAGCTCCACAATCCAAGTGTGGCCACTTGATCCCTTGTAGGTGCTGGTTGAGAAAACAGAGTTAGTTTCTGGGTCTTCTGTGGTCACTTCAGTCCAGTCCAAAACCACAGTCTGACTTCACTCAACTGAGAAGTTTATCTTTCACTCAGAAAGCCATTACTTGGTTACAATGCTGCTGAGACACAGACCTGCTGATGGAAATCTGCTGTGGGCTTGTAAAAATACTGACAAAACAATGAATGCACTTAGAACCAATGATATATTCAAGCATTCACTGGACATATGCAATTTAACTATCCCTTATATCAATAACGATGAAGAATGTTTGGGTTGAGCCTCTTGTAAAATTTCATCATTTAATACCTTTGAAGCAAATGCAACAGATGTTGCTAGAATCAACAGCAGGTTAAAAAAAGGAAAATACAGATCAACAACAGCAGCCCCCTACCCTCGATTCTTTCACTAGACATTAATAGTCTCGTCGAATGTCTAAACCAGAAGTACTCTTACCTCTGTGGGTGTGTAGCATCTTCCTGTGTATTCTTGATGAAGAGGCTGTTGGTTCACTGGTGGTTGGACAGGAGGCTTGATTGGATAAAAAGCAGATCGTGGCACTTGATTGTAGGTTTGATTGTAGGTTTGTAGGTGAGAGTACGTCTGAGGCTTGGGCTCAAAGCTGTGGAAGTTGTCCTTGAGCTGGAAGTCTCGATTTCTTTCGTTGATGTCAGAACTGCTGTTGCACTCCGGATATGAGGTGAGCTGGCAATCCTCCTCTCTTTCCTTTTCTCTCTCTCTCTCAAGTTCCTTCTCCCTTTCCTTTAAGAGTTGCTCCTTCTCTCTGGCTCTTTGCATCTCTTTTTCTCTTTCAAACTCCCTCTCTCTTTCCATCTCCCACTGTCTCACGCTCTCCTCTCGTTCCCTCTCCTGCTCCATCTCCCTCAGCCTTGCACTCTGCATTTCTGCTTCTCTCTCTTGTCTTTCCATCTCCTGCTGCCTCTCCCTCATTCTTAAGCTCTCTTCCCTCTCCCTTTGTCTCTCCGTGGCATTACTCACAGACTGCGTCCTGGCCTGTATAGTGTTTGGAAGCTGGATACTTTCTTGCAGAAATCCACCCTGGTAGGAGTATCTCCTCTGTGTTGAATGCTGATTGAGGTCTCCGGCCTGGTGCTCCAGATGGTGGGCAGGTTTTTTCTGCCTGTAATTTGGCATGTTTGAGACACTGGACGCGGATGTGCCTCTACACGTCTCCTCAAAAAACTTCATTCTATCTGCAAATGGAAGGATGTCTGGCTCCTCCGTTCGAGAATTTGAAGAGGAGCGGGTGTAGCTGGGCGTGGATGAGGAGGTGAAAGCGCAAACACCGTGACGTGAGCCTGTGACCCCTAATACTCTCTCACCCACATCTCCACACTGTTGGTCACCCTCTGGTTCTGGCTGGAGTTTATGCTCAGGGGTCCAACGCCAGCGACGGGCCTTGCCAGCAGGAGCCGGTTCCTCAACAACCCTTATGCCAACACCAAAATTAGGTATGCCCGGGTCCAGAATCTGAACAGACCTGGATTGGATATTATTCTGAGCACAGTTTGTGAACTGAGTCTGCAGGGCATCACAGTTTGACTCATTTAAAGTTTTTGATGTCTTGAATTGTGTTGAGGATTGGGAATCTTGAGAAATTGCAGGTGAAGCAAATGCAACTTTTGCACCCTTTTTCGGGCCAGACAGGTCTGGGTCTGCCCCTTCTTCACAGAGGTCAGAACTCTCCTCCTCATGGACAGTTTCTCCACTGCAGAGCAAGCCTCCTGGGCCACGACCACGCTGAAGCTGAGCCTTTTTCCTCTGAATTTCATTGCGCAGGTTGGTAGCAAATCGCTCACTACGCCGACGATTCCGTCGATAGTTCCTGGATGAGTCTGACTTTTTCATACATCCCTCTTGTTCTACACCCTCCTCCATTTTACCTCCACTTCTCCTTCTCTCCTCTGTTATTTTCTCCTCTAGTAAGGTATCCACGCTGGCAGCAGCACTAAGAGGCTGGAAATCACTCTCTTCCACCTGACCAGAGCTCAATCTTTCCTGGGATGAGGATCTTGTAGGTTCACCTGGTACGCTCACGGAGCGACCCCAAGGCACGTGATGATGAACTGGTGAGAGGGACCTTCCATTTACACTCATCCCTTCTTGCCTTTCACCTGAATCTGCATCTTCACCATCCCCTTCCAAGAACACAGAACCTGGGGTCGAACATCGGCTCCCTCCCCATTTGTTTGATGGAGGAGGGTAGTTGTGAAAGGGTTCTTGATGCTCTGTAGTGGGGTGCAGTGATGAAGAGTGAGACCACTGACTGCTGCAAGGAGATGATGAGAGTTCAGAAGTGTTTGATGGGTTGCAAGCCTCCAAAGAAGAGCCGTTGCTGTCAAACTGCAATAACTGAAGCTGCGTGGCAAGAAGCTTCTCAGGAGCACTGTGCCGGTGCAACACTGTGGAGGAGTGCTTGCTCTGGGAATGGGTGTCATGAGGCTGCTCTTGAACTTCTATGGAGGTTTCAGAAGATAAAGAAGTGATGGTATCTTTGGAGGCTGCCACTGGATTAGAAAGGTGATCTTGTGCGGTGCCAGATTTGCAGTCTTTTTTAACACCACTATCACATCTGATATGTCTCAGTTCTCCAGTCTGTCTTTGGATAAAGTGTGAGTCAACTGCATCTATTTGAAAACTCTCAGTTTGGTGTCCCTCCTTTGAAGCTGGAAAGCCATTCTGAAGACCCGATTCCATATTCAGACTTTTGCGCTCCTCATAAGAAACACTGGAATTTTCAATCGGAGCAGAGGTACAACGTCTGTTGGGTGTATTAGGCCGACTCCTGGTCGCTCTGAAACTATCCTTCCTGACTGGAGGCTGAGGGGGGCTAACCTTCCTATCCCCTCCAGTTTCCCCATTTCTTAAAATTCGAAAGTCTCTTCCCCTCTGTTCCTGCTCATAGCAACAGGACGAGGGTCTTTCCTTCACCTCAACTGGTCTTGGCCTCGGCCTGGTCAGTGATCTGGACTTGTGAACAATCAGATGTGCCTCATCTGCGCAGCTGCCAGCTGACCTCTCTATATTTGAGCTGTCACCTGGGTAGCCCCCTTGACAACCTGGTCCAAGGCTCTGGAGGAGGTTATCCATGGAGCAGGCTTCACCGGGCCTCAGCGGCACTGTCGCGTAGTCAGACGTGTTGGAGCTGGCAGAGAAGGAGCTGTAGGCAGAGTCTCGCTTGTTGTTGAAGAGGCTGGGGTCAACAGGTGAACTGTGGGAGTCGGAGTACGGCTGTGCGGTGGGTGTTGGCGTGTCCAAGCTCTCCATAGAGCCCAGAGAGCTGCTTCGGTCAGTGGATGAGTATGATATGGGCAGCTGAGCCCACTGCATGGACAAATCACTGCAAAATGACAGATAGAGAGTGAGTCTTTACCAACTGTAGGAAAAAACATAAAAGAAAGCACTCAGTTTCATCAATATATAACTTAACACAAGTCTTGGGCAAAAATTATGTTGTTTCGAAATTATAATTTGACTGAAAAAGTAGTAAATGCTCTCATTAATTACATAAAATAGCCTCAAATTTCAAACATACGCAGAAGATGGGAAATAAAATTTCAACGGCACAGCTGGGAAACCTGTTTTCTATTAGTTCTGAGCCGAAGATCCACAGCAGTGCCATGTGTTTTTAAAGCCCCCCAAACCAAGCCTCTTTAGATGGAGAGGGATTTCCTCCTCATCAACTCCCATTGCCAGGAGTCAAAATATAAAATCAACCTTTAATTCCTCTCATCCTCATTCCACCTGTCCTTGTAATTCCTCTATTCAGCTTTGGATTCTTGCCGTCCCATCTCCTTTATGTCAAAGATCTAGTCGTTTCACAATGAAAACCTAATAAAGCATCTATTGATGTAGTAAAAGTTTTTTTTACTGTGTAGGAGTCCAATTAAGAGTTCAGGTAATTACAGCGTATAAACTTTACAGATGCACCTGTTTGTGTTTTGCTTTCCAATAACCAATACTTAAGAAATGTGTGGTAAAACTCAATATAGTTCTTATAATCTGTGTTACATGAAGTGCCTTCTGTGCTCCTTGATTCATAACAATATTGCTGTAAAAGTATATTTAGGAAGTGGATTAAGTGGCTGACTGAACTAAGGATGCCGATACTTGGCCAATTTTTAAGCATATTCTTGCTAAACTGCAGGTCAGCACACCATCAGCATCGGTCTAACTACATTTTCCAGTTTTCAGCATAAAATGGCCACAGATTAAAAAACTGACAGCATAAGCAAACTTGTGTTGACAGTTGGCCTCAGTGAGCCAAGTTCAGGAGTTACGTCTAGCATCTTTTAATGGATTTAGAGGAAAATCAAAGAGGATGAGAAACAGATGAGGGACCCCTTCTAGACAAGGCAACAATACAATAAATGTCATTCATACTGAATATGAAAGGCAGCTCAATGGTGTGAACTTCTCTCTTGGATTTATATCTGCTTAACAACATCTGTAACACATAAGCCGTGTTTTTGCTCTCTTCATCTTGCTGATCATTTGTACTTTCAAATGTGTATTAAGCAAAAACGAACCGGGATTAAGGGAAGCAGACAAAACAAAAAGGACATTCAAATATCTCGTAATTATTAAAAAAAAAAACAAAAAAACACAGAAATAAGAGAATGACAGGGAACAAGCTCAGGTTAAAATACATCTGACACACGTTGGCTCTAAATGTTAATGTCAATGGCGGGGGGAGTCGGGGACAATTTTCTAGTGTTTGGGTCAAATCCAATGAAATCTGCAGACATTTCATTGTGGGATTTCTTTTTCCACTAAAGAAAGAAGAATGGTCCCTCACCCTTTGCATTTTTTTGGTGTCTTGCTCAAACAATGGACAAAGTTTCCGCTAAACCGAGTGGAATGGTAACTGACACTTTACATTTATTTTTATCAGTGTTATATAAGTGTCACTGAGTAATTAGAAAAAGCTTGTAAGCATTTTACAAAGCAACCGGAGGGAGAGATTTTGTACAAGCTTCGATCTTAAACCAGTAACCAGAAGACCACTCTCAGGCTGTTTCTGCAGCATTCATAGCTCATGCTTTAGAGACATGATGGGTTGAATTGCAGAATATTTCAATTCCATTAATTAACAGAAAATTGCAAAAATTTCTATAGGTCAGTTGTCCTCTCACTCTTCAAGAAGGATACCACGGTTCCTCCAAGGGATAAAGCCATTGCAGATGTACCCCTCAAAAGCCATGACTCTTAGTGGGTCTCTGAATGTCACGCACAGTGACATGATATAGAAAAGCTAGCTCCAGATCTGGCCTATTAAGAATAACTAGGTAGGCAGGGCATTGGCAAAGGCCTGCACTCTGCATAGTTTCTTCATTACATTTGTTCATAATAAATGTAATAAATTAGCGCACTGTTTCAGCTTAACTGGGTTGCATGGTAACTGCTACTTTATTTTTCTCAGTGTTGTATAAGTGTCACTGGGTAATAAGAAAAGCCTTAAAAGGTGAATCAGAATCTCATCTCTAGTAAGCAATGAGGCCCAATAAAGCCATAAAAGCTCATGGATATACATTAGTATAAGGAACTACAAAATGGGACAAAGTCCAAAAGATATGTCCTTTTTGTCAATCAAGTTAAAAATTAAAGATTTATCTGTGCGTACATAAACTAACTTACTAACAGCGTATCGTTTCATATCAAATCCAGACTATAAACTGAATATTTGGCACATACAACAACTTTCTGCCCGACTTCTTCCTCTGCTGTCTGAATTGCAGCAGCAGCAATATTAGTAGTTTTTATTGATTTTTGTATTGCTTGCTTTTCATTTCACACAAATCCATTTACACCTGGTGCATTTTGTGTGAATGAAGCATCGAATAACTAGCGCTACACCTCTTCATATGTGAACACATACAGAAATCAAAGGAGAAAATTAGGGTTAAAAAAAACTCAGCTGATGACCGCTGTCATAGTACCAATTATCTTTAATCATAAAGCCTGTCTCCGTTGAACAGGCTGCATACTAAACCCCTTAGAAATCTCATGTTTGCTGTATGTTTTTAATTTTTCCCTTTTTTTTTTTTTACAATTTGATTGTTTAGAGACATGCCAAATAGATGTAGCAGTTGCAATTAAGTTGCATCTTATGCAGCTGTGGCATGTCAATGTATGTTTTTCAAACTAGTACTTTTTAGTTGGGATGGAGAGGAGCTTCGTTTCCTGCATGAGAAAGTGGTGTTTGAAGAAGTGATGGATGAGGATGGAGAGACTTCTCAACAGCTTCGACCTGACTGACGGAGAGAGGAAATGAGACAGAAGCTGGACAGGAAATGGCAGTCACTCCTGCCCAATCAAACAGCAATCTGCGGCATGTGAGGGCTGACGCAGATACACCAGCGCAGACGCACCACGGGCCATGTGAGGCGACTGGCTCCACTCTCGCTGCGTCAGTTAGTACGAGTCCACATCCACCTGTTTTTACTGAACACTGGGAAACCGGGAACGCTTCTGCACTTCTTTCTTTGAACTCTTCTTACTGTGTGCCAACGCTGATGTGAAAACACACTCTCACGGCGTAGAAAATGATCACAAACACATTGAAACTGTACAAAATGTCCCTTTCCTTCACACAAACACAGTTTATTGAATGTCTTCCTCTCTTTGTCCACATGTTCTGGGAGTCACATGCCATTGTCCGGAGTTATGCGGGAGCTGCCTCCTCATCAGATTGTATGTGTGTGTGTGTATAACAAGATCAGGCAGGAAAAACTGTGGGAATAAGACACACACACTGCTATCTAATCCTCGTGGGACAATTAAATCTAATAGTGGTACATTATATTACTGATTCCTATCAAAAAGGAGAACAGCAGAAACCTCTAACACACCACAAAGCTGACAAACAAGGACAGAACGGCTATTTTTATCATAAATCAAAATACAACCGGCAGGGACTTCCTCTTTCTCTTGAAAGAGTTACAGTTTCGCTTGGTGAGATCATACAGTAGTACAAAGCCTCCTGCATCCGTAGACTGTATTCGCTTCTTTTTGTTCACCCTGGCTAGGCAATTTAATCATTTCTTCTTATTGTGTTACAATGTCACGAATACAGTCATTTTTACATCTAATGCTGAACTCATGAGTGTCAGTAGGTTAAATAACCAAATAAATGTAAATGTCAGCAAATACCAGAAGTAATTCCCAGTTAACTTGAAGCTTCAGGCAGTGTAGGCCAAATAATTAGTAAAATCACTCATAAAATTAGTTTTGGGTACCTGCAGCCATAAATATTCCCAGCAACATGTGATGTGACAACAACCCATGAAATGAACCAATATGTTAGTTAATGATTCATGACCTGCTGACTTCATGACATTTTTTTCTCCTTGTGCGACTGCGTTCGTGTTATTTGGCAAAGTGGATTACCTAGATTAAACTTTAAACTCAGGGGCTTCAACTAAAACGGATTAAACTGAAAAGAGGAAATAATAAATTTGGAACACAACTGGAAAAAACAGAGATGGCTTTATTCTCTGATAGAAGGGGCGTTTTAAGGCTTTTATTTACCCCGTATAAACATTTGACATCTTTTCTCCGTCTCGTCACCAGAGCAAACCAGCAGGTTATCGCTTTGTAATGTTTGAATAGAAGCCAGAAATAGATCAATGTGTTCCCTGAGTGGGCGGTGATGACATTAAAACGCGGTGATGTCACCCGTTTCCTGGCGATTGTTGACAACTGAGGACAGAGTCGCTCACAGGGAGACAAAAAAAAAAAAAGATCCCAGACAGTGACTTACAGCTATGACGTCACGGGATCTCAGAGTGGGACTAAAATCATCACCATGACACACTCCCCTTAATAAAACAGCTACAGAATATTTAAGCCGTTTCTCAAAAACAGATATATGTGGCCAGATGTGGATCTAGCTGTCGTTTCTCACAGAAGTTTGTTCATTCAATTAAAGCCAATAAATCTGTCTGGACTTGGTCAGTACAACATTTACAATTTACCACATACTGTATGTGAGATGCTGACTTGATTTTTGCCTTGTTTTTACCTCTAAAATGAGCCCAAAGTGTATGCTACAACATAAAGAATCAAACATCAGTGACATTTTTTCCTTTATCACATTTAAGAAATTAAATTTCTTTCAAGACAGGATAATATTAGTCTAGAGAAAGTTGCCGATTAAAAACCGTGTGACCAGGTCAAGAATGTGAGGAAAACAATAAATTTAAGATGATCACGTCTGCCGATTCTCATAAAAACCGGCGCATCGCTGAAGGGGACTTTCAAGGCCACTGGTGAGTGGGAACTCTGAATTTGGCAGTTAGCTGTTTGTGAAAGTGAAAGAAAAACAAAATCTGGATATTCATATTGAGAACCGGATGTCCACCCAATAAACAAACATCCGCAAATCTGGAGATTTGGGTCTAGTCCTACCAAAAAGGGAGCTGTTTCACTGCATCTGTGGTATTTTTTCTACCAGAACATGTCACAGATATTCCATTAAAACCTCAGGAAACTATCAAATAGTTTTGTTTTTTTTTAAAAAAAAAGAGATAATATGTCTCCTTTAATGAAAGCACAAACTACATTGCAAAGTACTCATCACTTATATTGTTCTTTAAACTAACACACAAAACAGCACTGCTATTACCTTCTCAGATATATACATGTGTATATATTTATTTTTCTTTACTTAAGACTGCAAAAGCATTATTTAAAAGGATGCATGTCAGTATAAATTGAATTCATTTTGATTTTTAAGCCACTGTTCAGGTAAAAACAAGCAATCTAAAGACTACTTGAGGAGTTTCAGACAATTTCTTTGTAGTTACATCGTGTTGTCTCACCTGTTGTCGGTTGTGTGCCACGGTAGTGTGTAAGGGCCGGGATGGAGCTGCATGGCAGACGGAGGAGGAGGAGGAGGAGGAGGTGGCGGAGGAGGAGGGGGGAGTGGAGGGGAGTCTGCAGCGAGGAGGCAGGGAGGTGGAGGAGATGGAGGAGGGGGAGGGGGAGGGAGGGGCTGCTCCGATAGCTTTGCCAGGTGCCAGGAGTGAGGCCGGATGAGAGGAACGCTGCGCCTGTGTGGACGAGAGGAAAAGGTTTGTGACAAGCAGCAAACACGCATCTCTGGTGCTTTAAAAATGACTCGGCACATTTCACCCCGACGATCCCACTCCCCCGACAGCTGATCAGCGTCTCCTTTCGTCTAATCGTGACCCGTTCTGCGTGAGACGACTACAACAGCATCCTGACTTGAAAACCGCAGCCGCTAAGTGTCCCGGGAACACGAGGGCTCGCATAAAACACGGCTCCGCGGCAGCACTGCCCCTTCCTTTGAACTTCCACTGCACTGCCATTAAAAACCCATCCAACATGTAGAGTACGCTCTCAGTCTGATCTGAAGCCAAGCATTCCAGTGTATCCCAGGACATCCAGTAATTCCCTTATACAGACTTCCGATCTCACGCACGAGCCAGATTCAACTGAACCCCCTGCAGACAAGAGTGTGAATGTGAGATGGAAAAACAAAGAACAGAAAGAAGTGAAAAACAGCTAGAAAATAGGACCAGACAGATATTAAATGTAACATTCTTGGGATCTGAATGAGCCTTTGTCAGTCATCATACCTTTTAGTCCAAAATACTGTAGGGAAAACGGCTTTTGGATGGAAGGAACTTGGACACAAAATGGAAATTAGCATAGCTGCTGACTCGGGAGTTGAGATTGGATCAGATTTAAGTTAAAAATGTGAGGTTTTGCTATAAATCTGGCTGCTGCGAGACACCAAGTTCACAAAGAACCTGGAGGCCCAAGCATTCAAGAATCAAGTTTGGATTTGGTAAACTTCCAAACGGTGCAGGCTTCTGCAGCGAAGTGACCTGATCTTAGTCTGCTAAAACACAACTTGGTGAGGAAAACACAAAAATGCCAAGAAAATAGGAGCAATGAGAAACTTGAAGGAAACAATAGTAGCCATTTGGTGACCTTTGACCTAGTAAATTACTTAAAGCATGGATCTAAACCTGAACTAATTTGGACTTTACTCATTCAGACTTTAGTCTTGTTTTGAACTTTTCCCAATCTATTGGTCAGCAACAAAACAAGAAGTTCAAATTGAACTTGAAGTTGTCTGTATTGTACTTTATTGTGGTTTTGATCTCAAGTGACTTGGGACTTGATTGTTTTTACTTGGCTAACTAAGACTTGACCTGTCTCTGAATTGACTTGAGACTCATCTTGGACCATTTTCTTAAATTTTTGTTACAGCAAAAATTTATCATGAGCTTGTTTTAACTGACTCAAGACTTTAACTTCAAATAACCCTGACTGTTTGACGCCCGCGTGTGTGCTCTGGGGACCATAGACCCTGATTTGCTGGCTTCATGCTACATTGTGAGTGAAATTACTGTAATAACCACGTGTTGGCTGTGAAACACAACTTTTCAGCTTTAGAAACGGAATTATTATGATAGCCCCTACTGTTGCGTAATTACTATCATGTACTTACGCAAGGAGGTATATACATATATATATATATATATATATATGTACACACACACACACACACACAGTGAGGAAGCCATCTGGCACTATTGTTTGCTTTCACTTTGAAAATTTGTAATTTCATTAAAAAGGAGCAGAAAAATTGAGAAGGAAATACAATCAATCCAATCTAATGAGGCAAGTGTTTGGAAGCAGTTTGGATTGTACAATATTGTGGAAAAGGAGCTGCATAATACTTATTTAAGAGGCAAAAAATACATGGATTCACCAACACAAACTTAAAAGTCCAGCTGCTGACAACTGCAAATTGTTAACTGGAAATTCCATTACCAAACTTCTTAAGAAGCCTCTATAGGAAAACAAAAGAAATAATAAAACCAACATTCCTTGTTTTACCTTGGCATACTTAAACGTATTTATTGTAGTTGACCGCAAAGCTTTTATTCATTACGTTCTGGAGAACTTTATACCTCAGGTGTGCAAAGATACAAAAGCAGGGATTGAATTAGACTTGATTTCATACAGTGAATTTTATCGAGAACAGATGGAAATTTATGCCAAAACTATGGCAGACCCTGCAGCATTTTAAACAAATTAGTTCTTATAAAATGTCCTTTCGGTATGATAGTGCACGGTTAGAGGAAAGAGCTTGGTGCCCCACTGCAAAAAACATTAGAGAATATTCAACAGTAGGCTTTTGAATTGATTTCTGTTGGGATTTTGTATGCATTTTAAAAGAAACTTTATTACCAAGAATGGATTTTAATTATTTTGAGAGAGAAAGGTAGCCTAAGCTTAATTTTATGCAACAGTACTTCTATTAAAGTAAACCTTTCCAACTCTACAGCACTTTCAAACTTCTGCTTTGTTTTTTCCTTTGTTTAAAAGTGGAGTCACATGGACTTAGAAATGAATAATCTTTGCTACATAAAATGAATTCATTTCAAATCAAGAATCAATCTGAATCTGATTGTGACCTCCAGACTTGTGATTGGATTTGTGTGATATCTAATGACAGATGAGACATGTCACAATCCTCCTTAAAGTTGCCTTTGCTCTCTTCAAACGTTGTTTCCGACTCGACTCATGACCTGGACGTGAACCCAAAGGCTAAAAACTGTCTCTGAAATAAAACAGAAGTAAGAAGTGGATAGCCCACGCTTTTATTTCCCAGAAACAGCTCAACGGAGGACTATTAAGTTCTTCAAACTGAAAGTGCAGAAAAATGTAAAACGATACTATTCTGGGTATATCAGAAAAACATTTAGAGGCACAATTTTGGGAGAAGAATGCGGATCCTGGCACCACAAGGGAAAGGAAAAGACCATTTCTGAGTATTATTGTTTATGATAAAGCAGGAGCAGGAGACCCATTTCCAAAATAAACACCGTAGTTTCCTGGTTCTGGCTCCTTAAGAGGCATTTCTATGTTAGCCCCACTGATTGTTCGACTATACTGACAACGTCTTGAATTAGCCCCTGAGAAAGTTTATGTAAAGTGCGTGTACGTGCGTCTGTGATTCGTGTGCGTGTGCCTAAATATGTGTGGGAACTAATCAAACTCAACCAGACAAAATACCATTATTGAACGCACAACAAACATTAGCGGACCCCCCTCTTCACTGCCAGGGACGGATGACTGTACAGCTCAAAGACAAATGGACATTGACGGAACGATTAAGGAAAGAAAAGCTTCAAAACTACGCAACTCCTAATTGTTTTTGTAAAATGATGAGAAGCCTGAGGAGGAGTCTGTGATCACATATCCAACAATTCTGAGGTTTAAATTAAACCTCCATATGAGAGAAAATCTGCAATAATGGGATGCTATATAATTTTTTTTTTTTTTTAATCTATCAGATGGAAAATCTCAGTGGGCAGGTTTTTCTATCTAACTGTATCTGGTCTGATAATCTGGTGCTTTCTGTTGTTAACTTACAGAGGAATGTGTGGGAAATGCTTGAAAGATGAATTTATCCGTTCCAGTAATCATGATTCACAAACGTCAAAGATAAGAGATCCTTAAAAAAGTTTTAGAAACAAGCATTTTGGCTCAGCAGACACTGACTCTAGTAGAGAAACAAAACCAATAAAATACTACCAAAACAACTTCAAATATAAGTACAAATTTGTACTTGAAGGTACAAGGATAAAAAAGGAAAAATAAAGTTTTCACAAACAAACAATAAACCACTTAGCTCGATTCTAATCTAGATGCCTTTTGAGAAAGTTTACAGGGATCTTATCACTGATTTCAGATGTAGATACTAAAAATCCTAGAAGGGCTCAATAGAGAGGCCGTGATGAAACCGATACTGGACAGCTTGGGTTCGATGTCAAGTGCAGATAAGCATCCAACCAAAACCTGGCACACTCACTTCAGCTTTCTACAGGACATCAGTCGTAAAATCTGCTGCAAGTTTACAGATCTCAAGAACAAAAAAAGTATTTTAAACGTAAGACACACAGAGGCTGCAAGAGGTGTCTGCTCCTGTCATTTAGAGGACTTGTTGCTGTGCGAGTTCACAAGAACATAATCCACAGAACTTCCACTTTCCAGTGTCTGACACTGTAACCTACTTGGCAAACTGTTGTCGCCAGAAACGGCAAGTAAAGAGGAATCACATGAATCACCTTGCTCTAAGATTTCACTGGCATCTGATGGATTAGACCATGTCTTGGACATGGGGACAGTGATACTGAGACAGTCCACCACTTTTGTTGTTCGTCTGCACCCAAGTTTGCAATGCATGGCAAGTGTTTTCAGAATGCTGCGAGGCTTTTGAAGATCTTTAAGTGAGAAAAAAGTAGATGTGGTTAATGGCAGTTAAGGTAAGAAAAAAAAAAACAACCAAAGAGCAAAGATGACAAAAGCAGATAAAATGACCTGCGGCGGCTCTGAATGGGCCTCTATGAAAGGATCTGCTGGAATGTCCCACTTAATGGTCAGAAACAGCAACAGCTGACTGATACCGCAAAGGTCACGGTGCATAATCTGAGTCTCACACACACACGGTCTCAATAAAGCCAAAAGACGGATATGGACTCTATCCCATCGCACAGATAAGAAGAGAAAATGCTGCAACACATGAGACGATAAGAAAGAATCAGAACAGGATGGCAATGATTTTAAGGATTAAGTTTAAAATGAGTTTGTGTATAAAGAAACTGATCGTGCACCCGACTCGACGACCAATAATCCAAAAGGATGTTTACTGCATCTTATGCCTGAAGTGTAAGAAAATAAAATTCTCCGCAGATGGAGTTGAAGTTACGAGGTTCTAAAACTTACCAAACTCCACAAGATGAAGCTGTCGAACTGATCCAAGTTCAGCTGTCAGCCTCCCCGACTGTCAGAGTTGAAGTTCAAATAGCAGAGCGTCTGCGTAGGAAGCCCTCGATCATTAACCTTCACAAGTTTTCTGAGAAGATTCTCCTGCTCGTTAAAAACAGCTCTTCTCTGAGGTCTGATAAGAGAGCCAGTCTGAGCTGCGAAGGTCTGAGAGTTGATGTCCATGTGAAGGAGTAAAGTAGGTGGCAACTTCTGACCAGGAGGGGAAAACCAGCTGATGATCCTCACATCCCCTCTCCCTCCTTTTCCTCTTTTCCTCCTCTTTCGCTCCTCTCGCTGGGAGACAAAACATGTCTATGTCCTCCTCCTGCGCTCCGCGTCTCGCTCCCTCCCTCTGCTCTCTCCCTCATCTTATTCTTCGCCTGCCTCTCTCGCCTCCCCCTCTCCAGCAGGATGTGTGAGTCAGTCGGGGAGGAAGTGTTGCGCAGGGCAGATAAAGTGGTGGATGGCTGCTAAAATAATACCCAGAGTTCCACGCTGTTATTGTTTGACCGAAGGGAAAAATGCAGAGGTACTTCCTCTGTGTGTGAGTGTGTGTGTGTGTTGGCATGCACGGGTGTTCGTAAGGCGCAAGAAGAGAGCGAAAGAGTAAAGAAAGCATTTTGGACAGACGGGGGGACTTTTTAACTTTTGGGAGTGAATGTCAGAGAAGATGGGAGGTCTGCAGGAGGATACAAGAGTTCAGAACAATTACAGACCAAAGTTGTATGTTATGATGGATGAACTTATCAGTCATGTCACCTTGGAGATAAACTGTAGCTCTTTTAACACACACACACATCTGTTACAGGAATATAAAGAAAGAAGAATGGCTCTGATTGTTGCACTAATAAATAATTAATTCAAAATTTATGAGATACTCTTAAACTCAAAATATGCAACAGCAGGAAATTAGTTAGCTTGATTTACTAAAACTTTCCTCTTAGTAAGGAATTTAGAAGGGCAAACCAGGCAAAGCACATTTAGAGGACTAAATTAATTTAAATCACTCCTCAAGTAGTGAAACATCAACTTCCCCATTAAGTGTTTAGTTCTTCAGGGTTTTTTTCCACAACATTAAAACTACCTACTAAACCTTGTTTACATCCTTAAGCAACAGAAACATCTTGGGCTCACAGAGGGGTGGACTCTGGAGTACCTGTGAAGCTCATATGTGCTATCGTTCTCCAAGGTGCTGCGGCAGACCTTGACTATCTTCAGCTAGAAGGTGGATTTGACTTACTTGTGAAATATCTCATGGTTGGTCAATCGGGTTAAAATCTAGATAATTCAGAGGCCAAAACAAAACCTTGAACACTTTATTAAGCTTTTTACAACTGTCTGAACATGTTTTAATAGAATATAAAGTGTTTTGGCGTACGCTTGGTCTGCAACTGTGTTGGATTCTGGGTCAAGGAACATCCACATGAGCACTGCATCTGTAATCTTCCCCTTTTCTTCCTGTATGCATCCTGCTGCCTTTTTCCCGTCTCTGTAAACAGCATCCGGTTTTTCCACATAATGTAAATGAAAGCGTGATTCACCAGATGAAGACATCTTCTTCCTTTCCATGGGATAAACCTGACGCTCACATGACCACAGTCTGAGCCTCAAGCATCGCAGAGAAGCCAGCGAGGTCACTGTGAACATTCTGCAGATGCAGCAACATAAACTAGAACTTAAATCAAGTCAAATCATAAGGCTTTTGGCTGCTTCTTCTGTGGGATCAGACCAAACTAAGAACTTTTTAAGCAATGTTAAAAACGCTGTGTTTAAAAAAGGGGATTGGAGCATTTTTAGACTTCCTGGCTGACTGAATACAGACTGTTCACCAGACATGGCTGAAGACTCTAAGTGGACGGTTTAGCGTGTCATTATTAGATGTAATGTTGACGGTGCTGTTACATAGGTGATGTTTGAAATCATCGCAGATTTGTACCACTGAGCAGGAAAAACAGTCATCCACTGCTCTTAGTCTGCCACTTGAACACGGACGCCGCTCGCCTCGGTCACCTCCTGAGTTAAAGGTCGTATCTGGTCTCAGACGTTCTCCGTGTCTCCATGTCCATATCTCAAGTACCCTGTCTGGTAAAAGTGGGCCAGAATGGAGGTTCGCATTGATTTGATGGAATTCAAAGGTGTTTTTTGAAAAGTTGATATTTCTTCCCATCTGAAACTCCTTCAGGATGACCCATGCTCCAAAAGAAATGAAAACAGCGAGGCTAAAGCCCCATTAGCTGACCCTTAACCAAAAAAAAAAATAAATTCTGCAGCATGACGAACTCATGGATTTAATGCTTTTAAGCTGTAGCTGATTAAATTTAAATGTGAGAAGCTTGTAGCATCACAATTCCTCAACAGACTTCAAACTTGGGGAACAACCATCAAAGAGGTGCGAGTGTCTGATATTAACGCTGTTAAAGTTTAACCAACAACACGACGGCAGACATTTAATACCATGAGGCCCTCGGCGGACTTCAAAGATTTTCTGGTGACATATCTCCAGCAGATTCCATGAAAGTGTGTCCATGTTGTGCACATGCAAGTGAGTGGATTCCTAACATTCCCAGTCTTCTCCTTAAGGTGAAGGGTTAACTATGCTGGAAAGCCTAAACAACCTCACCTCCTCCCCTCTAGGCCTTGTGTTCGCCTGATTAGGATCTATTTGTTTGCTTTATGGGCCCCTCTCTCGTGTGTGTGTGTGTGTGTGTGTGTGTGTGTGTGTGTTGTTGCACCAGTACCGTTGTCAGTTTGCCTTGTAGTCCTTCATCACCCCTGATGATGGATTTCTGGGTGGTAACACACACTCTAAGACATATATTTTCTGCTTAGACACACACGTGCAATCATGAAAGTTACTACCATGTATCACTCACACACACACACACACACACACACATACTTTTCACATACCAGGTAATCAGTACAGTGAGACTAGGCTCATACCAGAGGTCGACGGCAGGAAGGGTGAAGTCCAGTTTAGCCTCTGTAGGACAATGCAGCGTTTGTTACCACTAGACTGCATTGGAGTAAGTGTGTGTTGTGTGTGTTTGTCTGTGAGAATGCAATCAGCTTTATTTTGCCATTTACTTCATCCAACTGTCAAAAAAAAAAAAAAACATGAAAAACGATTTCACACACATATGAGACTTAATCGCTAGCCAAGTTAAACTGTGCACCTTTCTGTTGACAAGTAGGTTAATCGTAAAATCCACTGACTTGTTTCCTGGAAGCATTATGGGGTGTATTTGAATGGCAGTTACAGCTGAAGTTTGGTGCTTGAGAAAGCGGCAATTAAATCAAGAAGCAATGAAAATAAAAGTTCACACTTTTATAGCAACTTAACCTTAGTTGAACCAAGGAATTTGCAAGGTGTTTGGCCAACATAAATAAATCATAGTCTAATATGTCTACAAGCTTTTGATCAATAAGCTTATTCTATTTCCCAACATTTATTTCCTTTTTTAAATAAATGATTTAAAAAAAAAGAGTTGGAGTGCAGCATAAAGTCTCAAAGAATTTCAGTGGGTCGACATCTGGAGTCTGTAGTGGAAAATGCATGTGTGAAAATTGTGTCTCATGCTTCCTGAACCACTCTTTCACAAATGCGAGCTCCATAAATCATTATCATAAAGCATTATCATCTTGAAATATTCCCTAGATATCGAGGGTATGGTTCAGAAAATAAGTAAATCTTTTGGTGGAAAAACCTGGTCATTCAGTATATTGAGATAGTCAGCGGATCTCATTTTTGGGGCATATAATATTGTTGAATCTAGACCTGAGCAAGTCAAGCAACCCCAGATCATGATACTGCCATCACAGGCTTGCACAGCAGGTACCGGGCATAATGGTTGCATCACTTCATCCACCCCTCCCTCTATATTCATGCATCCATTCTGCTCCAATGTCCAAACTTTATCCTCCCAGGCATCAATGATAAATTTAACCGTTTTCTCAATTTCAGCAGTTTTAACAATGGTTTTCGCGTTTATTGCAGACTAATAATTTAACTCTTCTGAGAAAGTAATACAAAAAAGCCCCACTCTAACAGATGTGCAGATTATTCAAAGAATGAAGTTCAGTACTGTCCCGACTTGTAGCAAGCTGAAACATATAAACCAACCTCATCACACATCAATGAGTTTATAGGTTCAGGATCTTGTTCGTGGGGCAATTGGAGAGATGTAAGTGTTTAGGATGGAACTACCACTCTTTAGACACTGACACCAACCAGAAGCAACAATTGAACCCCCGCCCCCCTTTTTTTAACAACCAAATTAGCACCTATATGTGAATTATTTTAAACTTGGATGCACCATCAAACACAAAACAGTTGACCTCTTTCCATTGTCAGGAGCAGCATGGTCTAGTGTCTTTTATGAGGAGGGTATGTCCCTAAAAACCTCTGCTGTTGCACTGAAATAGCCCCAGCTTGCATGCAAATTACTAACTTGGACTTCAATGCCCCGCTGTTCATACAAATGTCCTGCCTTCCAGTTTGAGCCCGTCCTCTTACACTCTTCTGTGTACTCATGAAAAGTCTTCTTCTTCTCTCTCACAGCGATGTGAAAAACCTCCATCAATAATCCTGGCCAATAAAGTTCCAGACGGTGACGTTACTTGTTTCACTTCACGGTGTCCCATTAAAAAGGATTAGTGTTTAACGTGGCTTAAGCAAATCGCTGACCAACATACTTCATCTAAACCAGTAAAGTGGAATTTAAAACATTTTTCACATTCTCTCCAAAAGAAATGTAGAAACAAGACAAAGGTTTGGTATCACAAAATTGTAGGTTCATTTAAAATGTTTGCGCTCCACACTTCCTTTTTCATTGGTGGGAAAAGAACCACGGCTGGAAAGAAGGAAACAGACATCAGAAAACAATCACATGGCACAAGTGTAACAAACTGATTCTCTGTAGCAAGTTTTCAGAGTACTGCGTCAGCTACCGACCGCACACACAAGACATGCTTGTGAAGAGACAAAGCTCGATTTTAGGAATCAGAAAAAATTATTGCAATCGGTGGATCTTTAGTTGCATAAATCACATTTACGTTTGACAAAATATGTGTGCCACAGCGTTGCATGACATATATGTAAAGCACCATCCCAGCCAATATGGGAATCTTTAATCCACAGGTAAAGGAATGAAACGCTAGCTTTGACTTCCTCGCCATGATTTTAATATCACTCTTCTTGTTATTTGCTCTCCAAAATTAACTCCAAAGCTACAGACCACGATTTCTTTCCAGATGTTTTGGGAACATCAGCATCCTTGTGTGAGCCGATTCATACATGGAGGAAAGTGGTCAGAATGATTTTATAAGCTTTTGAAAGAATAAGTTTACGTTATATAAATAATATGTGCAGAACTCCACCACAGGAAATTGTAACTGCTGTAACTGCTCTTTAAGCAAATCCCAATGCAATGCATCTATGGATTTTCAATTACAATGAAAACCAAAAAAAGTAAAAAAAGATAAATCATCTATTGTTGGACTTTGACATACTTCAAAAACTGCCAGAAACCTTAGAGTGAAACTATCAGACCGCTGTTATTTTAGCTGCTCCCGGTCTTTTAACGCTCTCTCCCTGGCCGGTGATGGACTAAACATGAAACTTTTAGGAGAGGGAGGAAATGACCAAAATAAAAGTTACGATCTGAGGTGATGGCACCCAACGTCTTGGTTCATGTGTCCGACTCCTAACTGAATTCCAGATTTTTATTTTTTTAAATATATATATCAGAGACAACACCGTCTGCCTGTTTATGCCTGTATGTGTGTGTGGACACGCGCACAGACACACACGCAGACAGACCGGTGTCATGTATCGTGGAGCCGCAGCTTGATGGGCCAGTTAATAAAAACCAGGCCGCAGCAGACGGATAAACTGGAGCAGACCACACGCGTCGTGCAGGGACACGCTCCCTCTCACATTCATGCTGCTACGGCACCCTGCAAAGGCTGAAAGTCATCACTGTTTTCATCATCAAGTTCATCTACACAATTATCTGCAGATGGCAAGAAAAATCTTTGTTTCCCATTATCATCACAGAATCCAAAGAAGGCCTTGATAAAAGACCATCAACAACAACAAAAAAAATCTATACAGTTGAATTTTTACAACTGAAGTCAGTAAATAAAACACATCAACGTCAAAAACAGCTTAACTACATTTTTGTGTGCTTCCAGGTTTGATACAAACTTGACAAAGCAGAACCCACAACACACCGTGGCCCTGCAGTAATCACATGTATTGATGAATATGGACTGAAATGTAAAATCTGCTTTTATAATTCTTCATTATTTAGTAACACTGTTACACATGTTATCAGACCTACGTGGTGATTCAGCCCTGCCTCCTTCCTTTGCAAATATTTTAGTCTGGCAGTGACTTTGATCAGAACCAGTTATCTTCAACACTAGCCGTGTCACAAAGTGTTGAGGCCGAGTCAAGCTCCTTCCAACCTCGCAGCTCCAGTTTTCCTGTTTGTTGACATTTCAAACAGCAAAACTGTGAATGCATGAGGATCAACTGGAGATGTATGACTGACTGAGAGCTACTGCTTTGCTGTAGAGGGAAGTCACAGCTCCATCTCGGTTCCTTTCCAACCTGTCCACTCATCCTGATGCTGCAGGGAAGTCACACACACACACATACACACACACATCCCCTTCATCCCCCCCGACTAAAAGCAACGAAACACACACTCCTTACTTTTGTCTTGTGTCAACATTTCAACCAAAGCAGCGCCGTGGCCAAAATTGTTTACAGTCGGGCCTCTAATCAGACCCAGAAAGGTGTGTGTGTGTGTGTGTGTACGTGCGTGCCAGTGTGTGAGGAAGAGGTCTTGAGGAATGTTAGGAATGTCTATTGTTCAGTTTGGGAAGGACTGATGGGGGGCAGACTATTGTGCTTCATGGTTCTTGGCACCGCAGACTCCGGTCTCCAGAGACGATGTGGTACAAAACTCCAAACAATGCGACGTGTGTGCATGTGCGCGAGCCTGTCGGCCCATCCATCTGTCTGTGGCGAAATTCCCAACAATTAGACGAATACGTGTGGGTCCAAAAGCCTATTTCTTACACTCAGACTGAAACAGAAATCTACTAACAAGAAACACAAAAGACAGAACAAAGAGCAAGACAGCATTGGGACCGAGAGGAGCTGAACGGTCAGAGACTGGACTCTGTTGCGGGAACAGATGAAAAGTGTTTCAAATAAACACAAATAAACAGGCTGTGAAATTGAGCAGAGCTGCAGAAGCAACCGGACTTCGGAGTAACTCAGAGACATGTTAAAGACGAGCAAGAGAGCCAGGTTTGACATGTCAGAGGAAGCGATGCAATGAATGATTTGAAATTCTGCTAAAATAGTTCAGATAATTGTTAAATACATTAAGTTTGTTATATATGCATTTAAATTATAATTAAGCAAGGATCTTTGCCATTCATTGGACAAACTAAGCTGCTATCAGAGCATGCCTGGGGACTGTGTTTGGCAGTTTTAATTGTTTTTATGGATTCAATACTAATCAACATTAAAAACATGAGGATCCAACCATAAAAGAGTAATAGCGGAGCCAGCAGATGGCAGCCTGGTGCCAGCTGGAGTACACATATGTAAGTTTACTGAAACATTATCTTGTGGAAACAAGGACTTGGAACTAGTGTGCGCAGCAGCTGTAGACAGGCTTGATCACGTAATGATATGACCAAAAACAGCATAATCAATAGCCAAGTTAAGAATCGCGAACATCTTTTTCATCACTGGATCCCTGCATGTTTCTGTTGTAAGATTTCTGGAGCTGATTTTCATCAGGATGTTTTAGGACACAGTGAACTTATGCAGCAGGAGGGAATGGTGACCATGGAGTGATCTTCATGCAGGATCTGTAAGCAGAACAGATACTTTCTTACACTAACGGTATTTAAAAATTTTAAAAAAGAAAGTAAGGTTTTTATATATTGGCTTAAAAGTGTTTGTGCCAGTCTCTAACAAGTACTCCCACCGTGGCTGCAGAAAGATAAAGAGCCGCCTCCAAAATGGCCACTGCCTCCCAAAACTGTTTGTTTTTCTGATAATATTTAACTTAAATTCGAGCTTATTTATAATTCCTAGAATGATTAATAATTCATATGACAAAACAAAGTACAGAGGTTTCACCTGATTTCAATTAAAGCTGCAAAACTCCACAATCTCACATCTCTGCACAATCCTTGTAATCAAATCTTTAAACATGGCATTGAAGATATAAACTTGAAATTATGTTACACAAATCCAGGGCCTGTTTCGTGCCTCATATTTGTCAGGAAACCCAAAAACAAAGTTTATGGAAAAGAGAAGTACATGACTTGATGGAGCTGAATCCCGTAAGCTATCAAGGGCTCACGTTCATATCTGAGTCAGGCATCGTGTCAGAACATGCCAACGTTTTATTTCACCTAAACGGATTCCAGCAAAACTCCAACTCTTTTGTCTTGCACCCACTTTCCCTGTTTCTGCTCTTTCATCTCCTCTTCCTCCTCCCAGTCCGGCCTTCAGCAAAAACCAATGTTTAACTAATGTGGAGCAGAGATGAAAGAGTGAGCTGACATGAAAGAGCTTTGTCATAAAGTCCTGTTTACGCTGTCAAAACATCAGACGTGATATCAGCCTTTCTTGTAATTATCATTTTAATTTCCTTAAACACACTCGTGCTGCCACTGTGAGCAAATTGCGCTGCCACGTAACATCAGTGGGGCATTTCTTTTGCTCTGCTGCCCTGTAATCTGACAGAGCTTTTCTTTGCCCATCTTTTGGTTTCGAGTCACCGTGGAAACGATTCAAAATGGGGCAAGAAAGTGAGCTATGCAATTTGAAAGTTGATTAAAGAAGACAAAATATGAAACGAAATGCAACTTTTTTGCAGTTTCCTGATGCCACGTTGCAAGGTTTTTCAGCGCTGAAGTTCTTCCAGTCATTACAAGACAGGTCAAATTTAACAGTCTAGACAGTTGCAGAAAACAGATAGCCACTTTGTTTTTTCTTTTTCTTTTTTTTTCACACTATTAAGGTGGCCTCCACATGCACACCTGCAAGTATAAAGAGCTGCTTCCTATTCTATCAGCAGTTCTAAATAAACTGTTTAGTCTTTGTTCACTTCCAATTAAAGCTACTTCGCTTCACACAAACAAATTTCGCCATTAAGCTGGACAGGAAGTAAGAAGAGAAAAACTTTGGAAAGAACAGGAAATGATGCACTCGTTGAAGAACGCCTTTCTGCCATGGCTGACCACTGCAAGAACACACATGCACGGTACAGATCTAACAAAGGGTACGTGAAAACAGGAAGTACTATGAAAGGAATATTTCCAGGTTGAGCCAACAAAACACCCCTGACATTCTTTCCCTCCCACAAATACGCTGGAAAAAGCTTCCTCCACATAAAAACACGTAAAAAGTCAAAAATACTCAGTGGTGACACTTTGACAGAAAGGGTGCAGGAGGAAGCTCCTACTGAGAGCTGCTTATCGAGAGCACACAGATGCTCTGGTTGTGGAGAAAGAAAGATGACTGCTTTACTCACAAGTAGAATAATGATCAAAACAAAATTATGCCACTAAAGCTATAATAATCAAGATAATAATGCTAAAATACACCTATTTGTTTCAACAGTGAATCTGTTACATATGTTCAGAAGTGTCTACACAATCCATCCATTTTCTTGACCCGTTGTTCCATTTCTGGGTCACGGGGGTCTGCTTGAGCCTATCCCAGCCCCTCCCAGGCGAGAGGCAGGGGTACACCCTGGACAGGTCGCCAGTAGTGTCTAGACAATGACAGAGTCTTATGATTTTTGCTTTAATGCACCACCACAACAGGTTTGAAATAAAGAAGCCAAGATATGTAGACTTACTGTCACTATCCATCTGCACAGTACTATCAGTTTTGTAGTATTTGGCTGAATGTGAGCAGCGAGTATTCCTGCATCCACTCAGACAGGACAAGTTTGTCAGCACTCACATCATCGATAAACACCAGCGAGCCCGTTTCACTGGCAGCCATACACGAACCTGCCATAACACTGCATCCGCCAGGTTTGACGTGACCTGTTCCTTTCCTTTTCTTCATCACTCTAGTAGAAATCTGTCTTGGTCTCTTTCGATTGAAAGAGCTTGAATCAAGAACATGAGCGGCGTTCAGATGTTTTCTGGCAAAGTTTAACCTGACTTCCCTGTTCTCGAATGTTACCTTGATGAAAATCTTTTGTCTCTACATTCCTGAAAGAGTCTTTTTACTGCAGATTTTGTCAAAGATACATTTACCTTCTCCACAGTGTTCTTGACTTCTGCTGATGTTGTGAATGGGTTTGTCTTCACCAAGGAAAGGACTCTGTAATCATCCACTTTAGTTGTGTTCATGATCTTCCAGAACTTTGGATGCTCAGCTCATCAGTGTTTTCTTCCTATTTCAGCTGTTGACATGGCTACACCTAAGGTTTTTTCTGGATATTCTCGCATTGCATATTTTAACCCAAAATGATATATGCAACAATCTAACGTGCAATCAGCGAAAGAGCTCATGTTAAGACACAAGAGCTCTTTGATTTCTCTTATTGTTTTTGCATTTTAACCTTGGTAACTTCTAAAGCCATCAAATAAATAAATAAACTTTTACCTGTCACTGCAGTTTGCCAGCGATGAAGCTCGATCTTTAGTCATATCATCTACAGTTCATTTTCCTTCTGTTTTTCTTTCATTATTTACCACATTCTTTTAGATAGTGGCTGCCTTATCCAGGATAGAAATACAATACCAGTCAACAGCAGTGTGGCTCCTTCTCAGTCCCCAGTTGGCTTGTTAAAAAGCCTACAAAGCATCACCCCTGAAATAAAACGTAAAATGGACCCAAACACGCTGCTGTCTCACCCTGCTCTGAACTGCCAGGCAGGCCAGTAAATTCCTGCGGTCAGCCGAATTTAGCCTGCAGGCCTTCCTTTGGCCGGCTCTCCTTTCAGCAGCACAGAACAATGCCGCAAGCAGAAATTGAATTTATTTTATTTAAAGAATGAACAAAAGCGTCAAGATAAGAATGCAGGGAAAACTTTAACTGACAGGCAAAACAAAAAAAAAAGACTTACTGCTACTTAGAGAACGAATTAGAGCAAAGAGTTTTGACATTATTCTGAAGGATGTCAAACATTGTAAGTAATGGAAACGTGTCAAGTACAGTATACCATTTCATAAATCAAACACCAACCTCCCTGAATAGAAATGTTACAGAGATACAACACAAAAGCACCTTTTTTAAATTGTCTCTCCTCGCCAACGCCACATTTCCTTCCTCTGCGTTTACATCATATAATTAAATCCACTTTTCCTTGCCTGTGCATCAGCTGAAAAGCCCATTTATTCAGCAGGAAAAGTAAAATAGTGTACAAGGCAGCCCCAGTTAGCAATTTCCTGATGTTTCCAAGACAAACCCGCAGAATAAATAAAAACCATGCAGCTGCTCTCCATATAGGCTGCGGTCATTTGAGTTAAGTTGACCATAGGTCAACAAACTTCATCAGTTTATTGAAGTATATGTACTTTTATGTGCATAAAAATGTAGGCAGATTGCAAACTATTTGGAGGGATGCTTTTGTGGAAGAATAGAAAAATGAGGCAACTAAAAAAAAAAAAGACACGAATTAGATGAGCTGCAGTTTGTTTCTTTATCTGACATCACAGTGAGGCACAAAAAAAAAAAAAAAAAAGTTAAACAGTCAATATATTAGGTTGCGAATAACTTCATATTCAGCTCCCCATTCAAGCTGTACATTAAACACAAGGGGGAGCTGATCATGCGCTGTGTAATTATTATGGTAGCCCTTAAAAGATAAATGTCAGTCTTATGCCAAAAAAAAGAATGTACCTACAATGAACTACTTAATAAACAGCTGCTAATCTTAACCAAAGGAATAATAATGTAATTTTAAAACTATTAAGATGTTCAACATATCAGTTATGGCAATTGCTGCTAGCTTAGTTTTGTCTGGCTGAACTCCTGCACTCCCAGGACTACTAAAACAGAGATTGTGTTTTTTTTTGAGCACAGCTACATTTACTTCATCACTTGTGAAGCTCATTTGTTTGTGTCTCAGATTTAGACATGGATGGATGGATGGAATTTATAAATTGCCATGGAAATATTTGTTATTATTACTGATTAGTTGCTTGCAAAATCTTCCAGCCTCCCTGCTAAATTACCCACTTATCTGTGCAACAAGTTGCTTTTTATACTTATACTTTAATTTCCAACATAATAATTTTAATATCCACCCCTTTTCTACACTACCCTTCATTATGACATGTTTGTTATTATTACTGATTGCCCATCAGTTATTTCATGACGTTTCTGTTGCCCCTAACAGGCAAAAAAAAAAAGTCAAACCAACAATTTCTGCAATTCTCTTCAAATCAGCGGCAATGAAAATAAATAGCAGTCTTTGTTCATTTTTTAGTTGTATCATATAACTGTCAAACACCAATCAAACATTCAAGAACAAAAAGATGTAGAAATCATTAGTTAAGGAATGTCACGGTATGTTAAGTGTGCACTGTCTTTATTATGCAGAAATGAATCATAAAGTGGCTATCAAACCTGTATGCATTAAATGTCAGTATCACTGATTTTATGTAAGTCTCGTTTCCAGAAGAGTTTGTTCAGGGTAGTTTTTTGGAGCCTATATCATTGGTGAATCTCCATTACAAGAAATGCCCCTGCAACCAGCATTTTTGGGAACCTCGAAGGGGCCAAAACACACATGTAGTCAGAGCAGGCCAGAAGAACTGCTGGGGGTAGGAGATCTGATGCTGGCTGTGGGCAGGAAACGATGTTGTTCAGGCTTCTCAAAGTCCTCTTGGAAAACAAGTCGTCTCTTCCCACTCATTGTGACCACTGCAGCATATGCAAATAGAAATGCAGAAACCATCTCACCTCCAGTCTGTTTTTTTTTCTTTAACATCATCTTTTACATCTTGGGGGATGGCAAACAGCAAAAGCGGTACACTAGCGCCACCAAGTGTTATGGAGGGATATTTTGCTACATCAGTATATCCTACCTGGTCCATCACTGAAAAGAGAAACACGATGGCTAAAAGCACCAAGGAGAAACTTGGCCCTACAATTCCAGCCATATAGGAAGTGCACCTCCTATTTTCTCTTTGTAGACTACCCATAACCCTTCACTCTGGAAGTGAACCCATGAACTAAATACTTCATCAAGGGATCAAATGACTAATTAATGATTACTAATTGGAGACGGCAGTTTGCACGTGGACTCTGACTTTGGTGGGATGGGGGATTGAAGGGGGGCAGACAGGTTTGGCTGATTGGTCATTTAACAATCAGCTTGTCTCCTGATCACTTGGCTCACCATGTGCTGATGCTTCCTTTGGAAGGATTTTTGTTTTGTTTTGTTTTTGGTTAACTGCTGCTTATGTGCTCAAATTAAAAAAATTAAAAAAAAAAAGAAAATGTGTGCCACTACACCTGAGTCACACGATCCAGCATGTTATGGCTTTTAAATTTTCCAAAGAAAGACCTAATAAAAAAGTAGGACCTCCACCCGTTCTCAGGTCACCCTTGTTCCCACAGTCCCCCTTTATTAAAAAAAGTGCTAACAAATCCCTCGTCAGCTTTTGACTGAGGAGGCTTTTCCACTCTTAAAACTATAGAAGAAGAGCCAAGTGTGCAAATGTGAGCCTTTCATCATCCCTGAACATGCAGTACATGTGCATGTGTGAGAGTTCCCTCACTGTACACTTTAAAAAAAAAAATTAAATCAGTGTACTTCAAATAAGTTCACTTATTCACAAGGTAAAAATGGCAAAAAGAAAACTCAAACTAAGCTGAAGATGATTGGGGTTTTAAACTGCATCTTGATGAGTTCGAGCTCATCAAGACTTGTTTTTCAGATATTGTGTTACCAACAGGCAGCCTGCAGGTGTGCTCTTAATAAAAATAATAATTATTTTGAGATATGATCCGACTTTGCTAAGATGCACTCAAAATAATCACTTTCTGAATAGACTGTTACTGTAAATGTGAAACAAGCATACAATATGTCAGTTCACACCCACCCACCCACCCATGCATGCAAACACTGGGAAAGCCCCTGAGAGTCAGACAAGCGGGGCATGCCAGATATTTACACACAGTGGATTAACTGTGTGAGATTCTCATCATCACCAGTAGCATTCATCCGGCCATTTCTGTCTGTCCTCTTGTCAGTCAGTCTGGCTGAGGAATCTGTGTAAATGTGACATGTCAACTTCTCTGTGCATGCCCAGCAGCATTAAACAGAAGAAGAAGAAGCCCCCACCCCCACACACACACCAAAATGGTCAGAAAGCTGGAAGCCTGACCGGCTTTTTGAGGCCAGAATGAAACGCTACATTGCCAAACAGCTGTCTGAAGCTGTCCAAGAAGTCAAAGTAATAGTTGTAACATCCGTAAAATCTTCCACACTGGTTATACTGTAGGCCTTAATCAATTTGGGATTATGGAAAGTATCAGTGTCAGTGTGACAGGAAAGCTGATTAACAAAAACATATGGAAAAGGTGAATGGTCCCTCTTTCTGGGAAATAAGGCATTGGCTCCACTCTTCTTCTTCTTCTTTTTTTTTTTTTTTTTAATAACATGAGCAGCATTTTAGCAAATATCCACCGAGGGGCAACAACACAAGGTTGTTGCAAAGGGTCTGTGGTCCACTGATATTTGGAAGATTCTGAAGATTTCTGGACAATATATAATGAAGAAAACTAAATCAAAAATCATGTAAGGCTTGAGCTCTGCTGTTCCTTGATATATATCTTCTAAACAGATTAAGGCCTCCTGCAATGTATTTGAATTAGAAGAATAGTATATTAGCCAAGTGAAAAACATTGAATTATAGTTTTATACTAAATATGGTTTTAAAATGCTGAGGTTAGTTTGATGGTATTTACATATTGGAGGAAATGTTTAAGACTTCCTGTTCGTTTGTATGAAAAAAAAAACCTCTTTTAAAACTAAGCTGACAAATGACTGAAGCCATGGACTTAATTTTGTAATAATGTAGATCTTTAAACAAAGACAAATAAATATGCCCTACAGAGCAGCTCATCGTGGTATAAACTTTATAGTTTAAATGTGGAAATGTTGACCTCGGACTAGCTATGAAGTTTTGGATCCAATGTTTATAGCACTTTATTATGCAGAGGAAAAATGTTCCTGCTGTTACTTCCACTTCAAGAGCCAAAGTGCCCACCATATCCAGTGTGGATAAATGTAGCTTTTCCTCTTGTAGAAGCTGTGCACTTTAACGCCCAATTACAATTTTGACATCCATGGACTACAAACAGATGACAATTGAAACAAAATGACTTGAATCATTTAACAGCTGAGAAACGTCATCTCCTGCCCACAGCATATCCAATCAGCACAGAGTCCACACCAACCCACTCTGAGCAGTTTTCCAGGGTGGATTTGTAAGTATGTAACCCATGGCAGCTACGTTTTTCATTCCCACAACTGTTCCTAAAAATTCTCTCTCAGGGACATTCCCGGTAATGGAGATGAATCAATGACTTGGCACTCGCTAATGAAAAATAACGGATGTCCGGTAAGAGAAATGGGCTTCGAGAGGATGAAGAGATCACTAAATGTTTGATGCCTCTAGTTTCAGGAATAAATTTAATAGCTTAATTCTCAATTTTGATTCAAATAATGAATTTGTTTCCATAATTGTGGTATGTTTAAGAAGCATCAAGCTTATTTTCATGCACTGTTTTGGTTGGTGAGCTGCTGTGAGGATTTCTGCAGACAGAGAAAAAAAAAAAAAAAAAGAGTAAAGAAGGAGGGCCTCCTTGAAAATTAGATGTTGCAATCTTGGATAACTGTTAATCTAAAGGATCATCTCTTCACAGTGGTTATTGAGTCACTGGCTGTGAGACTGCCCACATTGTCGACTGACAATCAGCTATGTTCCAACGCCAGATGAAATGTCACATGTTATACTTTCAACTTTAACAACTTTTCAACTGATGGTTATCTTAAACTTAAGTCATTTTTAACTTTTTCTTTAAATCTTTTTTTTATATCTTAAATGTGAGCTGCAACAGTACAATTTCCCTAGCTAACTGAGTACAATTCAATTTAATGCATGCACTGGGAGATCAAAAACACTGTCTGCTTTTATAACCCCAAAAAAATAACTAAATATGGTTTCAGTCTGACAAAATGTCATTTCATCAAAAGGAACAAAAAAAAAAAAAAAAAAAAAAGATTTGTTTGGTTCAGTACAGTTCCGATGGACGTCAATAGAACTGGTAGCGATTTTCAGCCAAAACCATAAAAGACCCCACAATAAGCTTTCACAACATCTTCTGACAAACACAGTAAATGACTTAAAGGCCAGATTCTTCTGGCATGTGTTGGTAGAGACCAAAAACAGAGTTAAAAGCAAATTAATGTTTGACTTCATAAATTCATCAGCTGCACAGTAACCCAACTCCAAACAAATGCTAATGTCAGTCTATACTGCTGACAAGTCTTTACTGTTCCTTTAAAAGCCACAAAGATGCTGATAGCACATCTCCACATTAATCTTTGTTCTATCACCAGTCTTTTGTCATTCAAATGCTAGTCGATAGAATTACAGATTTGCTGCGTACTTTTCTATCTGAGTGAGTAAGTTACCAATCTTACACTGTAGAGATCAAAGCCATCTTCCTGTGAAACGTTCTGTATCTGAAAACACACCTTTTGAACTTGTTTGCATGACCGACAGATTCTTGGCTAAACAGGAAAAAGGCAGTCGTCTCACTCATCTTCCTTCCCTTCCCACCGCTCTGGAGTCAACGTCATAAAAACCAGAAGTGTCGGGAAGAAAAGCAAAACAGCCGGCAAAGACAACACATCCATTTCTGGTAAACAAATGCCCACCTTCAAACCATTTAGGAGACCAATTTGTATATCCATGCAGGTATAAGGGGTTCCCACATGAATCTCTGTCATGCTGTTGTCAGAACATGCATGTATGTACCTCCTCACGGTGAGCTTGAGTATCCTGTATGATCCCTTGATGAGGATGAGAGCTTCCTGCCGGCTGCCGTAGAGGGCGGATCCATTGATGTTGATGAGTTCATCACCAACTTTCAGCTTCTTGCTGTGGGCAGCTTTTCCTCTGTCCTCAATCTGCAGACAGAGAGATGACTTGGTTAAAATCAAAGAGAAAAACTGGATGCTGAACGGGAGGACATTTAGGTCAAGAAAAAGAAGAAAGAAATGTCGTTAAAATAAAAAAAAAAAAAAGAAAGGCATTCAAAGATACTTCCCTGCTGCCAAGACGACAACTCCTTTAAACCCATTTTTGGAGACATTTTTTGTTAAATTGTCTCTGTACCCATGGCAACTGTGCCCCAGAGAACATCTCCAAAACAGTCTGAACCAAACATCCCACAAAACCCGTCACATTCCCCTGCAACAGACTCCGTGTTGTGTGAGTGTTTGGCACTGTGGTGACTGTGGGTCACACAGTGGTGAAGTGTGTGTTGTTAATGCGTGGCTTTGGGGTTTCCACGTGTTTTAAGCTGCAGAGGGCTGAAAAACTGATAAATGTGTGTTGCAGTACTGTGTGAGGTTTGAATTCAGCCATGATGCACATATAAAGAGAAGACTGAATAAAAAATGCTGCTGGTGAAATTATCTTTTGATGTTTAATTTTCTTATGATATTATTGAACAAAAATGGCAAAGTCAACCAGTGAGAATAATATCTGGAGGTTCAAAGCTTTTCAAACATTTACCTACACTTAAAGCCCGTGTCCACCAACGGGTCTGGGTCAGGACAGGAGGTTTGGTGTGGTTACGTTCATAAGCCATGATCTCGTGTTGTGTTTCCCCAGCCATACGTATCTGATAGGTGAGGTATCAGCCAGATAGGGATAGATGTCTTAGATATGTAACAGAGTGATGTCATAGCAGTGCAATGACTTCCTTAAAGTATAACAAAAATGCAAGACAGAAACAAAGGACAGGAATGGTGGACATCCAGCCTCCTCAGATGTCCAAGGAGCGGTTCTTCCAGATGCCATTATTGCACGAACGTTTAATCATAAAAAACATTCTGTTACTCCAAACATGAAGCTGTTCCTTCTTTGCTTTTAAAGCTGAATCACACAGGAAATGACAATTCTTTCAACCAATCAGAGGACTGCAGCATGTCATGCTCCACCCTTTTGGGTCAAACTGGTTAGATTGGTACCCCAATGGAAGGGTGCCGAAAAAAATGGGACAGTTCGGGTTGGATATTCAGGCACCCTTCCTAGTTTTTGCCTGTGCAAAAAAAAAAAAAAAAAAAGCAAAAAAAATGGGGACTAACCCTTGCCACCCAGACCCGACCCAGACACATTGGTGGAAATGGGGCTTTACAGTTCCTTAAAACCTTAAAATAGGTATATCTCCAGAAATAAAAGGTGTATTTGAATGTATATGTAATATGTAAACATAAAGCAATCATATGTCAACTTGCGAATAAAGTATAATATTAAATACACATATTAACAGGTCAGAGTAAATGAATCAAGATGAAACAGAACAAAAAAAAAATTGAATAAAAAAAAAAACAATTTTCATCCTGCAATAGCCTGGCTACCTGTCCTGGGTGTACCCCTCCCTATCGCCTCTAATGAGCTGGGTTGGGCTCCAGCGGACCCTCATGACCCTGTAAAAGGATTCATCAGGTGTAGAAAATGGATGGATGAAAAACATTACACTGAAAACTGAAAAACTCGAAAAATTAATTCTATATCATGTGTACCAAGAGTGATGAATTTGCTCATTTTAAAAATAAATGTTTAGAACAGTTTTGTAATATGGCCATTTTAGCATAGTAGATTAAAAAAAACGTTTTGTAGATAAAGAAGTGTTAAAAAAAGAAATAAATACCTTTATTCTATGCTAGGTCAAATGTTTACTGTGCTTTTTCACGGGTCACTCTGGAGGCTGGTGTTATTAGATACCCCCTTTACATATCAAACCCACTTTCAACCCTCTTTAAAGACGAAGTAAAGCATTTTTAAAAGAACGAATTCCTGATTAGACAGCGTGGAAAGACGGAGCAGAGTTGTACCTCCCTCCATCATTCATTCATTCATGTTCTTCCTCTTACTGTGGCACGATCAAAGGAATGCATGTCATGGAAACACAGGTCCAATTTTACGGTTTCAGGATTTTACAGACACGCAGCAGGAAACTCTGCTCTGCGAGCCAACTCAAATATGAACCCAGCGCTTTCACGTATTAACTTGTGCTTGTTGTCCTCATGGGTGCAGTTCTGCCATGAATTCTCACTTCAAAAGGTTAATATTTGCAAATCTGATCCACTTTACAACATGGAGACGATCAACTGGTCAACCACATGTGAAGTGGGCAGTTTTACCGCCACTCTTCAGGTTCAAGCCTGCAAAGGCCAAACTCTTTCTAAGCGTGTTTTAAATCATTTTAAATGGACTCCTGCTATCCAAATCCAAAACTGAAAGTGGACAGTAACAAGGAGCAAATTGATGAAAATCCTAAATATTGTGAAACGCAGTGATCTTAATGTGCAGTACTCAGTGTATTAGATATATATTTTAAACACATTTTCCAAAACCACAAAGAACACACACAAAAAGGCCATGAGGCTGAGCTGAACACATTTGACGCACTATTTATGTTCCTTCTTGTTTCTAATGAGTTCTTCATTGTGAAAACAAACCAGAGGCCGAAAAAGATTCAGCAGTGGAATGTTTAACGCTGCTTACAATGATGAACACTGTTCACACACACACACACACAGTTCCCAAAACACAACGGCCATAAAATGACCTGTAATTATCCAGCAATGCAATAAATGTAAGGCCAATCAAATAAACTGTGCTGGTGGAAGATTACAACACACGAACTGTTCCGCGCTTGGTTCTGCGACAGTTATCAGTGTAACATTAAGCTCGAAAAATAATCCGTCATTTTCCCACCGAAACAAGAAGAGTGGCGAAGAATAGAAGGAGATGAGGAAAAGAAAGCAGCAGTGGGGAGAAAGTAAGATGATGGAGATGTAATGCAGAATAGGACAATAATTTTAGAAAGAAGTGAGGATGAATGGTGTAAGAGTATAAGAAAAGGTAAAAAGGAAGGATGCTGAAAACACAATGATGCCGGAATGAGAATATTATAAAAAAAGAACAAAGGGAAGGTGGAAAGAATAAGACTGAAGAAGAAGTGTCAAAAGAAGAAGAAAAGATGATAGGAAGGAAAGAAAAGAGAAGGCAATGGATGAGAATTAGGAAGCAACAGACAATAAAGACAAGGAGGAGGAGATGACCTCAGGGGAACATGCTGTAATTTGTCACACACACACACATACACACACCTGTGGGTTTTATATACTTAACCCCAGTGAGCAGATACAGGGAACATAATTAGAGAGCTGTAATAACAGAGTTTACTGTGGACTCAAGCGGCACATGTATGCCTGTATGTGTGGCTCATGAAGCCACTGAGCGAAGCTCGTTTCTTACGCAGGAGGGTTTGAAAGTTGTTAGCTGATGGAGCCTGACATCATGCTTTACCAGACAAAGTATTTAGCATTTAGGCTTGTATTCTCTGACAAGAAAAGTGTTGAATTTTGCCCCTACTCAGTCCAGAATCTGGCATGTAAACTATTTACCTTCTTTCAACACAACAAAAGATCCAATGATGGCCAACATGGTGATACAAAGACTGAATATTAGTTTTCTCTGTGCAACAACTAATGGGTCAGAGATCCAACATATTTGTATTCATTACAAAATATTAAAAACACTTTAGTATGTCTTATGATCCAAATATTTGCCATCAGTAGTCAGCATGGTGACACTCCCATTGCAAAATTTCTTGAGAGTAAGTTGCAGCTGCAGGATTTTGGCAGGATTTCAGCATCTTAGTGGGGTTCGGGCCTGTCCACATCAAGAACAATGATGATAATATAAAGAGATGTTTGTGTAGATTGTTCACAATCACAACACCACCACAATAATAGAAAAAAGAAGAACTAATTTTGTTTTGAATGCCAATCCCTTGTTGAAATGTGTATTGTGGTAAGTAAATCAGTGTAGATCTTTGTTGAAAGAAATGGATCCTGTTGGGATCAATTTGAGATAAAGGATTGAAAACAAAAACAAATGTTAGTTGGTTCTTTCCTCCATGGCGCTGAAACATGGACGGCTCCCAGGCTGATTTCAACATTGTTTTCTTATCCTTATTGCTATTTTTTCTTAAGGCATCACCTCTAGATTTGCGCAAAACCTGAATATCAAAAAAGAAATCCTGTAATGAAAACAGCTCTAATTTGAACAAAAAAATCTCCCTAATATCGCAAAAACCTTTTTACACTTTCAGGAGGTGGTTTTTCAGGCATTTCAATAACCCACTTTATCGCAAAGGTATCATGGAAAAGCTTTTTTGCACATTTCCATGTCTCTAGCAGCGCTGGATGCTAAGTAGCCAGTTAATCTAAAATAATCAAAATCTAGTTTCCAACTGTTTTTGGCCTCATTAGTAAAATGTTGCGGTCTAACACTACTTAAACTTTATGCATTACATAAGAGCTTTACCTCATCCACTGCCTTCATCCTCTTGACGATTTTCTCAACAGCAGTGGCAGCAATTCTGATAATCTGTCAAAGACTAACGCTGTCTTGTCCATCTTCTTCAACATTGAGATTTTCTTTTTCGTTGTCTTGAAGAGAAGTCTTGCAGGATGAGATACAAGAATTATGCTTATTCGCCCTGCAGTGCTATCTTTATTGCAAATTCAGAGCTTTGATTTTCTTTTCCACAAAAGTGTAATGGAAATGCATCTTTAGATAAATTATAAATACTGTATTTTATTTATGATGTGTTTACCATTTTTTTATGTGTGCCATAATGTAGGAAACATAACAGAAATAACAATTAAAATAAAAATAAGAGTTAAACAGGACTGGCAACAAATCCATTAACCCCTGAGCTTCTTTAACCCTCAACAAAGCCCGTGTGTACTCCTTGTGTGACGCCATGATGGTTGTCGGGGATCCAGACAAGGTTTTTCCAGTAGTAGTGCTGGTGCTGCTAACAGAAAGTTTTAGGAGCATGCATTAAATCTACGTCATTACATCGCTTTCATACATTTTCCATCTCGACTGCATGAGTTGGTAACAATCAGGCAATTCACACATATTAAACATCTGTTTTACTTTAAAGGAGAAAAATGTCACAAAGTGAACTGATGCTTATCAAACTTGAAATGTTCAACAGGATTTTTTACACCACAGTCACAACAGACCTTACCTTTACTCTTTTCCTTTAAAACAAGTAGTTTAATTATTAGTTTATTAACTAATCACTAATCAGTAACCTTAACTGTAAGTAGCAAGTCAAGAGAAGTTAGTCAATTCAACTTTTTTACTTAAGTGTTATATATGATGATGTACAAAGAATGGCGACATATTTCCAAGTTACATTTGTGTGCCAATGAATTAAATACTCACTACATTGCAAAGTTGGTCAGTTTTGAGCGCTTTGCAGAAATCAGTGTGCACCACTGCAGAGCTGAAGCCTTAACATGTGTCCTCATTCATAGGCCAGACGGTTATAAACAAGCCACGAAATATTAAACAGGAAAAAGGAAAACAGCTACAGAAATAAACTGTCTTTACACACCGAAGACAAAAACAACTGTGATGCCAGTGTATCAGTGATGATCATCTGCCGCGGCCTGACTTCTCTTCTGTACATGAACATAATGAGCCATTTCTCAGCTGTTTCTGGGACAGTCTTAAATCTCAGTTTCCCTACACGTCTGTGCCATGCTGCTGTGAGATGTCCAGACGGGGTGAGGTCAGCCCACATGCTCAGGAGACGAAGAAGAATGCCCTCTCTGTGTGCCGAGGCACATGCACATCAGACACACCCTTTTATATTTAGATTTGATGGGTGACTTCATGGCCAGCGAGTAAGCGCGCACGTGTGTGTGTGTGTGTAGTGGCACTAAATAACAAGAATAATAATTGGAAATCCCCGTGCTGGTCACAGGTTGTCATCACTCAGATATCACCTGACACAAACACAGTTAACAGCACTGAACAACAGCCTCTTTCTCGGAGACTGAAGCAATCCGCTTCAGCCTGAAGATAATTAACGGCGGTGTAAAAGTTGATCCTGTGTGTGCCCGACAGAAATGATTAACTTGGCAAACATCTGCTCTTCGATGTTAAACAGCAGGAGTTACTCCGACTGCTTTACAGTACACACGGCTGCGTGTGTGTACTTGTGTTTCCCATGTTGTGGGGACGTAATCTGTTTACACTGTGTGGACTCAACTTTCATTTAGGAATAAAGGAGCAGGTCCCCAACACATAAATCATTAGATTTTATCAAGACGTTTTGGTGTCAGGTTACAGCAGTGGTTGGAGCAAGTAATTATGAGCGTTTATTGAATGCCGGCACGAAGCCTCTGAAGTGAAGGAAATATGGTTCTGCGTCGGTCTACCATTGCAAGGCGGTGCCGACACATGTGCATTCGTAACCACACATTACAGAGAAAATGAGTAGCTCTCAGGGTTACGCAGCTTTGAAAGAGCCTGTGTGTGTATATAAGCACCGTAAAGAACAGGACACACACAGATGTACACAAACGCACGCTGATCGTCAAAATCCTCACAATCGCTGCACTCTGGAAAAGCTGTGTCATTTCTCTTAGTGTGGAGACAACGATCCCAAGGTGCATTTACACTCCTTTTCGACAGGCACACAATGAACGCTGGCAAGATACAAAGAGAACAATTCTTCATTTGTTTACAAGGATACGTCCAGAAAGCAGAGGACTTACGCAGGAATCAGGGGAGTATTTACGCTCAGAGATGAGAACCAATGTGTCAAAGCGTGTGTTTGTATGACATGAGTTTAAAGGGGGATTTCTTGATAGTTACGTTGCACGTGACGGCCACTTGCAAGAACACACACAACGATGGCTTGTTTGCGCATTTTAAATCCGATCTCTACTGTTTATAACACTTTTAAAGGGCACTTATCCAGTCATTTATTGGACACAAACATGAGCTAAAAGAAGCTTTTAAAATCCAAACTCGTGAGCAAAAAAATCGGCCAGATATCCCGTTTACTCCACCATGAATTGTTTTATTGCGTCGTAAAATCGTTTTGTGAGTTTAGATGTTTTCCGCAGAGTGTTGAAGTTTACAGCAATTCCTCACTAAATAAGCGTTATGCTGGATTAAATAAACATCATTCTTTCAGTAGTTTGGCCAGTCCAAACAAATACAGTCAATTTTAAAATACAGTTTACCAGGACGTTATAAAAACATTATCTGGTCATTACCACGTCTTAAAGGTAGGCAGAATAAAAACAATACATATGGTGTTATTATTTAACAAAAAACAAGACAATGTGCAGAAACAGTGTGAAAAACTAAGCCCACCCTTGTTGGTTCCTGGTATAAAACAGTAAGTAGGTGCCATGTGCTGCTAATCAAATACACTGAATGAACTGCTTAACAAAGTGTCAAAGAAAACAAACATCAGCCACAATCTTAGAGAAACAGCTGTCACAGCTCATCAATTCCCTAAACGGGAATATCTATTCCTGATATTCCCGTCACGGGAACCTGCCGAAGCCTATTCCCAGTTACATCAGATTCCACATTAATGTTGTGGGACCGTTTCAGGCTACCCCGGATCCACGCTAACAGAAAGTCAATCTGCCCTTACATAAAATATAGGGATGCATGATGTTGAAAATTTAAGCCAGAATCGTTAAGTAATAATGAACTGCTTTTTCATGTGCAATACCCATAACTGATATGTTCATATTTTTATATTTGAAGTAATCTTCATATATACTGCAGTTTGTGGACATGGGACAGTAAATTAAAAAAAAAAAAACAAACAAAAAAACTCTAAGATGCAGTGATGAAAAACTATATTTTAGTGGCTCTGGCCAATAGCAGACTTGGCTCTTAAAATTATCATTTATTTTTTTGTGTGAGTTAGACACCATAATATTTCACAAATAATAACTTTGGGTGGTTCATATAGAATAGTCAAGTGGTTTAAAATCTACAAAGATGTATAGTGATTGAACATAGTAAACTCTTGGCATAAAGTCAGTTGGTATATGTGAGCAGACAGGTACAACAGATCTGCAAGTTTTTGATGTCAAGTTTGTTAAAACATTTGTTTCTTTCAAAAAAAAGAAAAAGTTGAGTTGAACTGTTCCCACTCTGAAACTTTCCCACCAAAGGCATACACATATATGACTGTGTCAACCTCTACATGATCAGGGTGAAATTTCTAGTAATTATTTATAGCTCTTATTATTTTTTCATACTTTTTTTTTTTTTTAAATTAATAATTGTTTTTTCCCTTATCTGGACATGTGATGCAAAGAAAAATAGCTGTGCTAGTTCTGGCAAGAAAAACATTTATACTACTTGTCCCTCTTATCCCTCCACTGGTGCTACACAGGCACTACTGGTGTTAAACTGCAATCCAGGCTCTTCAAAACTGATCATAAATGCAAATTACAGCATGCAGACGAACAGATTGATGCTCACGAGACTCCGTGTCTTGACAGCAAGTTTGGTGCATCAGAGCCCTTAATAGAGCCATCAACTTGACAGGCCACCACATGCTCTGAGACGCTGCAAAAAACCCCAACAGTGTTGACTGCCCCCTTGAGATAAAAACCCTGAGAGCAGAAGGAGAAGGAGGAGGGGGGATGTGACGCTCCAGGGACGCCTCAATGCAAAATAGCTTCATGCTCCTTCTATTGTCTGCTCTGCCACTGTGGAGCTACCTTACTTAGCCCCGTGTCTCCACAGAAGAATACATTTAGAAACCACGGTTTGCAACATGAAAACGTGACTGGAGGTTGCACTCCCAGTTCTTTCTGCAGTGGGTTTCTCCCACATTTCCTGTTTTGATGAGGTTTGAATTCACCTTCAGAGCTGCTAGTAGCCACAAGCGTGACTCACTCTGTGTTTGACCTACTCTCCAGCATGAGGTGAAGGACTGTGGATTAAATATACAGTCAACTTGTGTGGGATGAACAAGGCACACCAACTCCAGAATTAGAGGTTGGGGTTGTTAAATTTGTTAAGTCTTTAGAGCATATGTCACAACTGTTTGACATTTTAAATAGAACAAGACTGAACTATTATAAGCTTGCAAGGTGACTGATAACAATAAAGATTAGCTCCAGATGTAAAAACACCTGCACACTTGGTTTTTCTACTGTGTTCAGACAGACACGATTTTGTTGATCATGCAACTTAATTTTACACCCATTTTACAAACAAAGCCCACATGTACCAGTCACATTTAGTTCGCCAAAGTCACTTACTTTTATAGTATCTAATAACTTTGTTACTCATGCTCTACTCCAAGACTTGTACTTAATTTCAAACTTATCCTTTTATGCCATTGTCCATTACTTTTTTTTAAAAAAACTGTGCACTGTCATTTAACACAGTTTTTTTCTAAGTGATAAACATTTCCACGTGCCTGATTCAATCTCCTCAGCTGAGTTCTGGTCCTATGTCAGCTGTTGTATTGATGCATCATGTTTTATTTTTGTTTTTTTTGAAACTTTTAAAAGGAACTAGCAACTCTACGGTACTCTAGTATCCAAATTCAATTCTATTACTGCTTTTGCCATGACAAAAAGAAATTAGCCACAACTTTTGAGCAACGTGAAGCCATGAGCTCCTCCTGCAAAAACGTATGAACTGCATCTCAGTACACGTGGTGGAAACACAAGCGTCTTCCAGAGCAACAACTCCAAGGTCAAAAAAGTCTGGGAAAAACAGGAGGATAAAGCCTCATTGCAATTGCTTGATTACGACTTTTATGAGATTCAAAGTGGGGAAAAAAAATAGCCAATGTTAACACCTAAATTAAACATTTATGATTCAATTTTTTTCTTCAGACTTATTGTGGGAACCTGTGCTGCGATCCAGACGCCATCTTTTTAAAAAATCCAAATATATATTTTTTTTTAAAAAAGGTGGGGGGAGGAGGGGAACTAGCATTTCTCAGGGCCCCTTTCCTGCATCTGCAGCTTTATGTTCCTTATGTCATGCATATATGACAAATAAGCCCTTTTTTCCTCAGTGTTTCTCATACAACTGCATACACAAAAACACACACCCTTTCTCAACCTCTGCCCTCCAGTCTGAGCCTTGTGAGGTTCTCCTCCCTTCCTCACACCCACGCTCACACAAGGCCTTCTTTATCAGGACGGGAGGAGGGGAGCTGCCGAGATGGAAAAAGAAAAAAAAAAAGCTCCCACGCTTGCACCAAAAGCACCAGCGGCTAGTTATATGTGTGTTTGCATGTATACTGGCGCTGAGCTTCATTGATCACTGGTGTTGCAACCGGGGTGTGTTGTCCTTAAATAACCTTTCCATGGAAACACTGAAGGGAGCAAAAGAGACAATGATGCCCCAGACTGACGGGGCTTCTGCTGGGTGAAGTTTCAGTGTTGGTGCCCCGTAGGAGAGCGGAGACCCCGGGTCACTGACACAGTTGGATCAAATTCAAATCCAGAGTGACAGCGGAAGAGAAAGGAAGAAGAAAAAGTAGTGTAAAAGAAAAAAAAAAAGAAGCAAGTTAACGGAAACCAAACACTGATTTTTCAATCGTCAATTATCCACTGAAGTCCCATGTAAACTAGAAACCACAGAAACATCCTGTGAGCCTGGTCACATGGATGGGCACCAGCATAAGGCTAAACACTAAATCTCTTACAAACACGTGTCTTCTTTGTCCCAGAATAAATCTGTTTTTCTTTCAGACAGAGGAGGAATGCCTCTCTTTGGTTTTACATTACCTTCATCTGGTAGCCTCTCGCTTTTGAGCAAACTCACACTGAATTGGACCTGTGCCCTCCACACATTTTTTTTTCCATAAACCCTGAAGACTGAGTAACATGAAATCATTTCCATTATTCTATTTTATTATTATGCTGTAAAGATGATCAGAAGATAAAAGGAAGTGTGTGGTTAACAGGATTAATATCAATGCAGAAAAGTCATCACGTTGTGGGTGGATCATGTGACACAGTGTGCAGGTTAGGGAATTGTTGAAAATACAAAACAGGAGAAAAACTTGTGTTGTGCGGAAGAAAATCAAAAGAGATTATTTGGAACAAAATGTTAGATAACCCATTTCCACGTTTTTGTCTAATACTGCAGACTTGAGATTTAAGATTTCATGCCAAAGCCTTCATGTCGGGAATAAAATGCCAAATTGACCCATTTTCATTAAAACATGGAACAGCATTTGTTCACGGTAGAATCAGAGAACATCAAACTAAACATTTCACATCTTTCAAAAGAAAATATCGTGAATGGATGACTTGGTTAGAATTATATCTGCAGAAACTTATAAAACTATCCGGCCTTTACTCTCTTTCATGACTTGCGTCCACTTGACATCGCTAAAAGCAGTACAAGCAATCTTCCACTTACACACGAATCTAAAATATATCTGAACTCAAGGAGTGGTTTCCCTTGTTTGTTTTTAATCCAAAATAGTTTCAGAAATTATATAGAAGGTGCTGCAGTTGCTTTCTGGAGACTGTCCTCACTTGTATATTTGTCTTTGCTGCATTCCCAGAAACAACTATTTAGACTTCAAGCTAAAAAGCTTCCTGCCCTTTATTTTTGAAAAAGGGCCAAAATTGTCATGATCCATCAGACAAGGAAAAAAATATTGGCTCACACATAAGACATAAGAATGGTACATTATGCTTTATGTGAAATAAATATTTAAGAAACAGCAACGATTATCTCTAAAAGTTTTAACCTTTACGTAAATTCCAGTTTAATGTGAGCAAATAAAGGAAAAGCAGCTAGATGGAGAGAAAAAGACATCTCGTATTATAGACTGTGTGAAGTTATAATCAGCTTTCACCAACAAAAGGATGAAAAGATGAGAGAGGGAAAAAAATGCCGTTACCAGAAAATTTAAGAAAACAGAGATCATTGTGCAGCCTAGGGTGCTTGATTGACAGATAATCTTTGGGAAATCCAGTGGAGAAACCCTGCAGCTTTACACCAAAGATGTTCTTACCACCTTAAGTTCCAGTAATGCCCTTGAAATCTCACTTAATCTGTGAAAATAAGCCCCTCGTTAGAGTCGCCGAGCCGTCGGCCACATCAAAGCCCCACCGGCCTGAACTCTTGGCAGAGAAGCACGGCAGCACCAGACTAACCCCCAACCCTGAAGAAACGCCAACCTGTCATTTGGACCTATCCATCATAAAGCAAACCCTGTCTCCACACCCCACAGTCCCCCACTCATCCACCCCTCCCGAAACACACACACTCACTATGTTGACCCCTTTCTAATCCACCACAAGCTTGACACTCAAACAGTGACATTTAATTGACAGTCACACGGCCTCAGAGAAACACAAGTTCATAACATGACTTGAGAAAGAAAAAAAAACTTGTCCGCTGTGAAGATAAATTAGACATCGGGATTGATAGTGGGCTTCACAGGTACTACAATGAAAACAGTTTAAGGGGTTTATTAGGAAATGTAAAGATTCCCTCAACACAGTTAAAAATATTCCTCAGTTATCCAAGTGTAATATAAAAAAATAAAGTGGCAAAAAAAAAAAAGTAAAAGTCTGAACACTTTAAGATCATTTTCTGCATTAATTTGTCATATAATGTTATGTGATCTTCACCTAAGTCACAATAACAGTAAACACAATGCGTTCAAGCTGAAAACACAGACAATTATCATTTCTCACAACCATCACCAATAAAGATCCACACACTGGACGAAAACCTATAAAATAAGGACTTCAAAAAAAGCTGACTGGAGTGAACCGAGTCCGTTTAATGAAATCCCTTTAAAAGTGTGGCTTAAAGTTACTCTGGATGAGAAATGACTAGACTTGTCCAAAAAGAAGGGAAATTAGTAAAACCGATGTGAACCATGTCTAAGTAATTGGAAATCTCAAAAGAGATACAATCAAGAGCATGTTGGAAAAGTCTTCAGGCATCCAAAGGAACAATGCAGACCTATGAGAAACGGCTAAACACTTGAACACATCACACAACATCTCTGTTCATGTTTACCACAAGCAAGTCATTGAACAAGCAAGGTGTTCATGGGAAAACTTCATAGAGGAAGCTGCCGTTCCCCCAAAGAAATACAATGCCTGTCTGAAAATTCCCAAGAAGCTTTTTTGCATTGCATAAAGTTACTGGGAAAATGCTATGGAGACAGATGAAACAACAAATTAATTGTTAAAGAGGAATCTCGTCAATATCCAAATAGCAATAATGCAAAAAGTGAACAACTTAACAACATCAAAGCAACGCGGCAATGGTGAAGTGTGGTGGAGGGAGCAGTACGATTTGAGCTTTCTTTGCTGTTGCTGGAGAAAATGAATTACCATGTTTATTACGATATTCTGCAGGATAATGTGAGGGTGGCTGTCTGGGTGATGCAGCATGACAAAGACAAAGGCAAATCCACCACAGAATGCACCATCAGACACATTTGTCAGGAAACCCCACATCTGTCTTCTACAGGTGGCTTTACCTGATGCACAGATTGCGCTGTCGTACTATTGTCGTCATGGTGACAAAAAGCTACAATTGCAGTTTTCAATGTCAAACACACACTGAGTACTAATACTAAGAACTGAGACAGCATGAAATTTGACTGAGGCAGCCTCCTCACATTTGTCTATGCAGGAAAAAAACCTGGTAACAACGTAAATATCTCAAACTAGTTGTCAAGGAGAGTGCTAAAGAATTGATGTTTAGGGCTCGTTTTGCAGGTACAGTCCAACATGACCTACACAGCAAAACCAGAATGAACTGAAGTGACATTGTAAAGCACAATAGGCCAAAATTTCTCCACAACAATGGGACAGACTAATAACCTAAGGAAAATGTATTACTTCAAGTTATTGCTACTAACAAAAGCCATCATGTCATTTAAATATTGAGTGCATTTTGTCTTTCACACACTGCCTCTGAATTCTGGTTTTGTTTAATTAAATAAAAAAATGACAGTGACCGAAGCTATATTCAATCAGCTGGCAGACTAGTAAGGACCAAATAAAAGAAATCTATCATCTTTTTCACACGACTATTCCCACATGACTGTTAATCACCAAAAGAGAAAAGAAAAAAAAAACTAAGATTTCATCTGTCCGATTAATAACAAGGGCAGAATGTGAAGGACTCGCAAAATCTCACTTCATGTTTCCTCAATAAGTTGTGTGACAAGGGTGGAGGGAGAAAATGTAGGGATGATGGGACATTTCCATCTGACACGAACAAGAACATACAGAGAAGGGTGACAAAAAAACATCCAGTACAGAAAGAGAGTTTTGTGTCTTTTTAGACCTCAACCTGGAGTCTTCCTGGAAGTGCAGCCATAAGAGTAGACCACATTGCATGGTTGAATTTGTTTGTGCATATGTTTATGCGATACTGAACATTCTTTGGTTTGGTGCATGACTACATCGCAATTATCTGTAAACATTTAAACACAGAAATGCGCAAAAGTCATGCCAGTAAAAAGCTGAATCTCACATTATAGCTTGGGAACAGTTTATAGCATCAAAGCACCAAATGTTAATATGAGGTGGCCAAAACCAGGAAAAAGTTTGGGTTATGCAAAAGGGATGCCACAAACAATTATTTAAGACGATTTATCATTTAATAAGTCATCAGATTAAATATGTATTATACAATAAAACAAACCATGTTAAGCCAAATGTTTGTATTCTTCATCCAAAAGCTAAAAACTCACAAAAAGACTGGATTCTGGAAAGCTTGACTCACATGTTTTGGTGAAAGTAGGGAAGGAAAAAAGAAAAAAAAAAGAAGAAGGAAAAACAATAATAATATCAACACCATAAATTAGCCATGGGCTCTCCTGATTTCCAGCTTCTGCCATAGAAAACTATAATCACTTAACTTCTAACCAGAACTTTGACATTGACCAGAGGGCCTGGTGTCCAGCAGAAAAGGGGCTAAGAAGTACAAGTACAACAGAAAAATCAGTAGGAATACCTTACCAAAGCTGCATTGGATCTCCTTTTGACTCTAGATCTGCCCAGATTCATTTAAGCACAGATTCAACAAGGTGAAGTTGGAGATCTGGTGACTGTGGGGTCCACTTGAGTACAGCGAACTCATTATGTTCAAGAAGCCACTTCAAGATATTTCATCATGAGATTTTGAACAAATCCTAAGTTCAAAATTATGTATTGTGAAATCTAAACAATGCCTAATTTTGAACTAAAAGTGTGCCAAGAAACTATCCCAAACACAGTTACACCACCACTAACATGAACTATTGATACATGCTGGATAGATTTGTGTTTTCATGTTGTTAAATCCCAACCATCAAAACTCCTCAGACCAGACAACACATGTTTTTCTCTTTACTGTGTAATTTGGTGATCCTATGCAAACTTCAGCATCGGTTTCCTGTTCTTAACTGACAGGAGTTACACCTGACACAGTCTTCTCCTGCTGTAGCCCATCAGTTTAAAGATTCAACGTGTTATATTGTAACAAGTGGTTGTTTGAACTGCTGTGGCTTTTTTATCTCCTTAAATCTGACCTGTGGCATTAACAAGCATGCAAAGAACCAATGCTCACTGGATACTTTGTTTTCTATCTAAACTGTAGAAACAGTTCTGAGTGAAGATTCCAGTAGTCTCGCAGTTTCTGAAATACTCAGACTAATCCATCCGGCAACCATTTTACGAACACAGTTATACTTCCAAGAAAGAAGTAAATAGGTAAATTAAGGATTTTGTATTCTCCCAGATCTATATTTTAGAAGGAAAATCTGATTCTGAAGGTCAGAACTTTAAAACAAGTCTGAAAATTGCAACTGGTGCATATGTTGATATTCTATAACTCATTTTAGCTGACTGCAGACACCAAGCCGTGCACATGTTTTCTCCAAACCACAAAGACCATCATGCAGGTATGTGTTGTCCTTCTGATCTACTGCTGTTTGGGATCTTTTATGCAAGTGGGAATACATGTGATGGGTTTTCAAAGCCAAGAATGAACAACAACATAAAAAGCTTTTACTCTACAACTCCAAAAGCCTACACTGATTTAAGGTGGGTTTTTTGGTGTGAACCAAAGTTGCTGATTCAAGACAACTTTTCAGTGAGATCCCAGGATAAAAGACTTATTGTGAAATGAAATTAAGGGAGTTAAGTTCCATTAAGTGTCTTGAGCTCAAAATGATCACTGTCCAAATTACAGCGCAATTTACTGTAGCTGTGTGCCAGATCAGCAGAACACAAAACCAAACTGGGGTGCTAAAAACTGTTTTCCATCACATTAAGATGCAATTCATGTGTAATCTGAGTTAGCATAACATGCCTGACGTGAGTGTGTGTGTGTGTGTATTTGTGTGTATTTGGTGACAGTGTAAAGGGTGGAGGGTTTGACAAGAACAATAACAACTGCAGCAGCCTCAGGTCAGGACTTCTTCACCAGTTATACATACATAGTGATACCCACACACACACACACACACACACAGAGTATCGATCACATGACCACATGCATCTTCAGGTTCTCCACACACAGACTGAAACATTAACAGTGATTCATTTTTGGAGGTCTGCTTTCCTGGCAAATGTACTCAAACAAGACTTGTTATCTTAGTGCACAGAGAAAAGAACATTTTTGGCCAATTCTGACTTTGGGACAAAGTTGTTTGAGAATTAAGACTTGTGTTTGTATCAAGTGAAGGTTGACGTACGTTTTGGGGTTTGGATGTAAACGTTAGGGGAGGGGGCAGCTCCTCACGAAAGATAGAAAGCGCATGTGTGTGTGTAATCCTCCAGAGGTAGCTTAAAAGAAACAACTAAAGGCTCCGGAGATCAGAGATAGGTGCATTCCAACCCCACCCAACACACACACACATACAGCTCCCTCCAAGTTCACCTACTTGCATGATCCTGTAATAAACTATCTATGTTAAGACATTGAATGCAATAACTCTGCTGTGTCTCTGTTAAAACTGCTGCAGCTGAAAGTTTCTTTCACTCAGCCTCAACGATTCAGTCAGAAATATTTTGTTATAGTTGCAGCTTCCATGTGTCACACATAGAAGGAATCAGGGCATTTATGTTAACTATTTCTTCTACAATTTTGAGTGAATATCGCAAGGTTATTGAACTGGAAACTAGATCAGAGTTTTGTTTTTACGGGTAGACTGATTGTGATTTTGAATATTTATTACTATCTATGTAAGTAAATTGTACCAATAAATGTCACAAGAATGAATACACCATGGAGAAAGGAATCCTAGAAATGTCAAAGTCTAAAACAAGTTTCAGGCTTCTTAGAAGTGACTTATTTAGTTATGTATGTATGTAATTAGAAGCTATTATGGACAGGTAAGTCTGCTGACTTACAAAAAAATGACTTTACAAACATTAATTTGTCGCAATCCCACCATTTTAGCACATAATCATTATCCAGTATTTACTATTTAAAAAGACTTATCTTCTTTGACTTTGTGGCAAAACTTTTTTTTTCTATATACTAGTTAGCATTTTTACTACGATGCACAAACTTATTTACACTGTTCTGCTTAAAGGTTTTTGGTTTTCTAACACAAAAAATGTATATAAATATTTGAGAAGCTAAAAGTTGGGAAAACACAATCAAAATGAATGATCAGTTTGGCATCAGTAATCCTTTTCCATCCTGTTATTGATGCAAAATGTATTTTAAATTGTTGGAAACATTCTTTCTGTCTACATCATCTGTATGCTGTCTTGTGTACCAAGCTGCTGTACGACATGTGTTTTTGGTTAGATAGGACAGTTAGAAAAGCAGCACAGTGGACACGGAAAAGGCACACACACACAGTGAGGACAATAGCATCTCTATCTGAAGAAATCCTCATCTACCCCCTGCTGAGCAGATTGCTACTGCAGGCTACCTTTACTGGAATGCAGAGAGAAAACACACAAACACACACAACTGTTTACCAGAGCAAGACAGCTGGCTGCACACACACACACACACACACACACACACACTCGACCAAATGTCAAAACATTCTTCAGTTAAACCTCTGAGTTTCTGTTACTGTCAACACAAAGACAAGGGCAGAAAATCTCATCGGGGCAAATTAAATTCTCAGAGTAAACGCGTTTGTGCTGGAATGCTACCCACAACAAAAGCAGGATGATTTCCGGCAGAGGGAGGAAAGGAAATATCCTAATCTGACAAACAGAAGACAACCTCTTCTGAAGATCAATTTCTGCTCCAATGTTTTATACTACTCTGTTTCCACACTGGATAAATTATTAGCACACAAAGAATCAGTTGTTTAAAGGAGTTTCTAAGTTATTTATCCAAAGATAAACTCTGAATCCTGGTGGCTTGATAAGTAAGGAGTTTCCACAATTTAAAAAAAATAAAACAAAGTCACATCAATGAGGCAGCTGAGTAAGTCATTAACTACATTATGTCACATGGTGTCAAGCATTAGGATGAGGTGAAAGAGAAGTAAGTGTGATGATAATTTAGTACAAAAGATTGAGTTTTTGAGGAGGAAAGACAGCCAAAGAATTATCTTCATTATTAAATTTTAAAAACGTTGTTGGAAAGTCTGAAACTGATTTGAAAATATCTTCTTATATAGTGTATGATGTCATTAAATGACACGAGGAATCTGGAGGAATTTCAGCTCAAGGCCTTGGATCTCCAATCCCTGAATGCTGCTGCATCAAGAACTGTGATTGATCACTGGCTGACATTACTACATGGGTACAATATTACTGTAGAAGTCTCATATTAAGTTTTTCTCTCTCTGGGCTCTGAGGCACCATTGCAGAGTGGAAATGTGGTCAGGTCAATCAGGGTTCTAGATCTTTCTTTTGAAGGCACCATTAGCTCCAACACCACTAACTCACCAAAGATTCTCGAAAACAGTCCCCAAAGTGGAGTCTTTCATTGATTTTATAAAGAGTTATGAATCCATCCTGACTTAAAGACTCAACTCAATCAGAGTTATCATTGTCCAGGAAAGTCCCCTCCTTCTAGAGGTCAGCAGAACACTGCTGGTTTCAGTGGTGGGATGAGAAGAAGAAAACAGCTGGCTGTTGCTGGGTTGACTGAGAGGAGAGTGGAGATGTTGATGAATTCAGCTTTGTAGAACACATGGACCACAGGGAAAATAAGCCATAAATATGCAAGTCTTTAGATCTGGACAGACGAGGCCTCTTTGTGAACGCAAGCTCGTTGTGAATGTTTTGACACTTGGCAGCTTTCACACACTTATGACCTATTTTAGCTTACCTATTAAGGCAATGACACCCTCGCCATTTAAGTATTGACATCTGTGACACTGAAAGAAAGTGTAGACTAGAGAACAGTGAGAAAAAAACATTTAAACAAAAAGGGATTCGTTTATCAGAATTGATGTCAAAACGCTTAGATGAACATCATAATTAATGATTGCATAGAAACCAAAAAAATAAAAAACCTTGAGGAGTCACTAAAACTAAGTTAAAAACTCATCCACATATTTTTGGATGTCCCATGGGAAAAACGCCTCGCGGTCTGGGACCACAGTGCGGTCAGAAACAGAAATATGTCCCCAACACAAATCAGCAAAGGGCTCGCAGTAGATCATAAAACCGCATATGGAAGTGAGCTGACAGTCCCACAGGGACTGCTCTGACAAACACAACAATGGAAGGAACTCACCACTTTTTCACCACGACCACATCTGACAACAGAAACAAAAAAAAAGACTTTAAAATGTCACAAAGCACATCACACTGACAAATGGTCGTGTTTTAAATGACAGATTACTCTAAAACATCGCTGTATGCTATTCAAAATCCCCATCGTTTCTATGAATCAACATAAGTACATGTGCTCATTTAAATGTTTTTATGAGTCAGAAATTTGTTTAATCTAACGTTTAATGTTAGGCCTTGACATTGAGCGCCTTCAGCCTTTCAGGCAAGTGACTGATGTGTTGTGTTTGCACCTCTTATGTAAAATTAGATGGGAGCTAATTAAAAAAAAGACAAACAATTGACAGGGATTTGTCACAGTATTATAAAGCATTATGTTAAAAAATGAGTTTTACTATTAGCAGCAGTAACTTTGGTGGTATCTCACATATCAACATAGATTAAACTATCTCAGAGAGCGACAGTGGAAATATAACAAGGGGACTAAAGGGTGATAGTGTGAATTTTAATGTGTGACTCAGAAAGGGAATAAGCAAGGGTACATTTTAAACTGTGTCATAAAAGCTTAAAGAACATGTCACTATTCCACCTTGGGAGGTGTAACAGCAGCAAAATGAGTGCTGTGTGAAATGGCATTGCAGAAAAGCTTGGCAGTGGTATGACAATAGCTGCAAACTCCACAAAAAGGATTAAATGAGTCAGCACATCAGGGAGAAGGTAAGAGAGGCCTTGTTCTCAGAACACCTCGCCAAGATGGCCGACCAAGCAGAAAACTACAGATAAAGCTAAGATGGACAAAGAAAACTAAAATACAACTTCCTGCAGCCAAACAAGGATAAGGATAATCCATATATTGTCAGTACATATCTTAGGAAATGCACTGAAACTTGTCCTCTGCTTTTTAACCCATCACTAGTCAGACTAGGAGCAGTGGGCTGCTGAAGCACCCGGGGAGCAGTTAGAGGTTAAGGGCCTTGCTCAGGGGCCCATAGTGGCTTGCCTTGGTTAACCCGGGGGATTGAACCTGGGTCCTCCACGCCCAAACCCACCTTTGTAACCACTAGGCTACCACTCAAACAACATTGCCTCCATACAGGTGCAGAATCAAAACAAATGCCAGGGACGTCATCATAGCCGAGGGCAGCACTGATGTGTGCGTCACACTAAAACAAGCAAGCAGGTAGAAACTTTCAATTTTCTGTTAGCATTTCTTCAGCGCTATTTGACTAAAGCAGTCTTTGCCAAGAGGCAGTAGAGACCTGTTGCTGACAGTGAACCACAAATGTTGAGAAAATGCACCATCTTCAAAACGCCAGAATGCTGTAAAGGTTTGTGAAAGCAAACGACGACTCAGCAATGTTCCACCTTCGTTGAATGCACAGCTGGAGAGCGGAGGCGGAATTTAAAAAAAAAAAAAAAAAAAATGGCTACAGCTTGTTAGAAAGCAAGATAGATTCGTTCCTTAAAATTATATACATCTGCCATAAATATTCACACATAGCATAAGTGCAACAGCCTATAAAAAAACGTGTGTGAGCACAACCTAAATGTTGGTTATAAAACTAAAATTCATGTCATTCACCCACTTGTACAGACCTTGATGAAATGCTGATGATGCCCTTTAATTAGACTCAGATGTGTTGATGCAAAGAAACATCTAAAACCAGCAGGACACCGGCCCTCGCGGACCAACTTTGGACACCCCTGATCTAACTGAATTACTGGTATACAGTCATCTGCACACAGACTGAGGCTAACTTCCTGGAAGAAGTTACATGCAGCGTTGGATTACCCCGTGGACATAAAGAAGCTGACAGCAGTCATAATCGTTTGGTTTTCTGACTCACCACATAGCCCAGGAAACGGCTGGTGCTGGAATAACCACTGGTCTTCTGCTGAAAACGCTTTTATAGCAAAGAGCTGGACCTGATTATGGGTGACTAGGAAAATGTTCCCATGGATGAGAAGAATACCAGCTGTACAACTAAAATCAATTAATTTGCGGCTTTGATAAGCACTACGGTCTTTGGTAAAGGGATTTCAAATGGAAGAGAAGACCCAGCATGGTTACACCAGCAGCTGAGCTCTGAATATAAGGTAAGTGAAACTGAAAGGTATGCATGTTCTTATCAAATTAATATAACAGAAAAATATATTTGATCATGTTTTCTGCTACCTTTGATTTCTAAAACTGAAGCGGGTGGATATAGCTTTCTCATTCAACACTAGGTGAACAGGTCCAAAAACTAAAAATACCAGAATTCACAAAAATTGTAAATTGTAAAATCCACCCACAGTGACACTGCCAACAGTCACTGTGCAGTACACAATAACAACACTAGAAGGCAGTGTTGCTAAATAAAATGACAGATTTAGACTTTCCATATGCTGTTTAACTTTGGTTTTTTTCCATCACTTCATTTTCACCGAACCATAGTTAAGCACTAACTGACATGCTAAAAACCGGCCTGCAGTAGATCGACACATTGATACACAAAACGTCAGATTGAAACCCAAGCTGATGAGTGTCTGACCAATATGTTGAGCAGATAAAACTCGCCATATCACTACACAGTTTATCAAAGGCCACAAGGACCAAGTATTCCCATCTAAAAATTAGTGTGTAAAACATTCCCACACCCATGCACACACTCGCATCAGCGGTAGTAATTAGTTATGCTTTTGGTGGAATGCTGACCAAATGGCTTATATCCCTCCGCTGTCCCAGTCCACAGTAACCACCCTTCCCCCTCCTGCAGGGTGCACATTCAAAGGGCCATGCACGCCTGCAAAGTCTTCAAAACATGGGCATCCTGAAAGGGCAACTGACGCTTGGAGTCCCACATGTGTGCACAACTGCCCAAAAATACAGCAGACTGAATCAGTCTTGAAAAGACACATTGTTGAGGGAAACATGTGCAAATGCAGTCATGTGAAATAAAAAGGGAGACTATTTTTTGATTCTAAGGCTTTACATGTGATAAAGTTAATCTTGTTCATACCAGGTCTTAAAATAAGACTAAATAAAACCTTTAAAAAAAAGTAAAATGTGACATGATGCTATGTTCTTCATTATTTATTCAGTATGCAGTATCTGGCCATAAGGACTAACTAGTAAACCATGATTAAATAGTTTGTAGAGCCACCTTTTGCAGCAAAAACTTCAATGAATCATTTTCTTTATGATGTTGTCAGCCTCCCACATTGCTGCAGAAGAACTTCAGCCTACTCTTCTTTATGTCTCTCCAGTCCGTTTCCATCAGTTTCAGGTCTGGACCTTTGCAACACTGTGATTGTTTTCTTTTTCAGGCTTTTCCTGGTGTTTGGCACTCATTGTCCAGTTGCATAGCAAAAATTCAGCCAAGTTTTAGCTGCTGAACAGAAGGTGACCCTACAACACCATCTACAAAGAGCAGTTTGTGGTGGACTCAATGGTCTTTCAATGCTGTGAAAAAAAAAATCCCAAATCATTAACCCACCACCGCTGTGCTTCACAGTTAGATTTTTTAGAGTTAGAGTTTTTGTTCTGATATTCTGTGTTTAGTTTTCAGCAAATGTGGCTGAACATCTCCACTTTGGTGTCATCTGTTTAAAGACATTGACCATGTGGTTTGTTCAGGTGCAACTTTGGAAAGATAAACCACATTGGACTGTGGGAGAAAGCAGGGGAAACCTATCCAGACACAGAGAGAGAGAGAAAAAAAAAACACAAACTCTACATAGAAATTTCAAACGAGCAACCTTCTTGCTGTGAGGTAACAGTGCTATCCATTACAGCACCAGTTTTCCCTTTTTAAAAAAGAAAAAAAAAACAACAAAAAAAACCAGTTCATTGATAACAGAAGAAATGGGAAAACGTTGTCTGTGGATGTTCTGACATGGAAAGCTCCTAATTTTCAGAAACTGAAACAACTGCTTCCTCTTCTAGGAGAGGATTGGCCAATACGAGCTTATACAAAGGAATGATTAAAGTTCGCCAAATAGTAGAAAATTCCAGAAGACCTCCTTAAGCCAATATGTTTTTGTTTTTTTTTTGTTTCATTTTTCATTTCTTATTAGCAACTTATATGTCTTTATCAAGTTTATAACAGTCAATGAGAACATGGCAAATGATACTAACTTTGAGAAAACTCCAAACTATAGCTTATTCACTCAAAACATTGTTTTATGAAGCAAACAAATGTTTCCATTACATTTATATGGAAACATCACTTGTTTAAAAAAAAATGCTAACTCCTTCCCCTCTTCACCACACCTGCCCACAAACAATGTAAAACTGAGTGTTTAGATTGCAAAAAGGCCTCAGTGGAAAAATAGGGTTGCATTATTGTTTTACACTCAACACTAAAGAAGATGGAGCAAAGAAACAATGCTATTTAGCCATCAAACAAAAAATCAAAACTTTATTTAGAAAGTGCTTTAACATGCCATAAGGCAACCAAAGTGCTGCACAGGTGAATAAAAAAATACAATGAAATAACACACAGTATATGCCCACACTGAATTTTATTACTGGAAAACAGAAAAAAAAATGCTTGCACTGTCAAATCTGCCTTACAAAAATGTATTACTTTGGCAACATAGCCAATATGAGAAACCATGTCAGCCATTTTCACCTGATCTATTTCTGCGAACTCGAACAGCTCGGCCAGCCCGACTGATCACCCAGAAATGAATGAGGTGTCTGTCAACTTTGTTCTGCAACTCTGACAGAGGGAACAGAATCAACAAGTCTCTGCCGAATTTAATAGCAAAGGACTTGTTCAGCTGTTGAGTAAGTCCCAGTTTTCACCGGCTGCTGTAGACCTTGCAGCCACAATATAACCACCCAGCACAAACTTCACTTTACAGAAATTGCTATAGCAGCTCTCTACGGCCCATATATGTGATTTGTGGACTTCTTTGGCAAGCGGCTCATGTGTAACAGTCTGAAGCTGACGTGAAACAAAAATGCTGATTTTTATATTCAATGTACTTCATATTTGATAGGACTGAATAGAAATGAAATTCAGACTGCTTTTATTGTTTATAATAATCAAAATGCAGCTACATGCAGTTACGTCAGACTTTGAAGATGTGATGCATTAAACTGCATTAAGACGCATCTTTAAAAGCACTGAATCTTTAACAGGTGAACCAAGATTTAGTGATTTCAGTGCCAAATATTTTCCTTCTGACGTCAGAAAAAGACCACAAAAAAAAGGCAAAATACTGTCAGCATCAAAATATACATCCAGACAAATTAGATGAAGTAATTAAAACATTTTTAAAGGGTTCAATTCGTACAGGATAAGTAGCAAACTGAAAGAAATTTGGTGCTTTTTATATGGAAATATTCCCATGACAGAGAAAGCACGTAGCCAAAGATAAGGCAGCTCCAAAAACTTCATAAAAAACTCAGAAAAGGTGGTGAGTAGAAATCTAATTATCACAAATCCAATTTATTTAACATCTACATAAATAAGAAAATGCATCAGTCAGTGCTTGAGGGTGGATTAAAAAATAATGGATATCTTCAAATCTACAGGCAGCTGAAGACACTTTGATTAAAAGTCGAGACTCAGTCAAAGAAAGTTTTTTGTGTTCTTATCTCAGTCTTCAGAATGTATCTTTCCCTTTATCACGCCGATCACCTCTTGTCCCATGTAAATGAAAGGATTATGACAGCAGTTGTCCATGCAGACACAGTAAACCTGCAGGCCATAGAAACTCTCTAGGTACTTGTTAAACCTGAAACTCATTATACACTCATGTCTTTCTTACATATGCACAAGCTTCTACAGTAACCTCTCTCTGTCTTATTCCGTAATTATTAAACACCAGAGATGGATGGCATCCATGCACCCCGTGTCTCTAGCAGTCAGTTAACTCCTGAGGGGGTTGAGCTTTAACCAGCCACTGGACACAAAACAGCCATGAAGCACGGTGTGATTTTTATCTCCTTCAGCGGTCCCAGTCACATTTTCCCAGGGGCTGTCTCACTGTGTGTTACTGTGTGTTACGCGGTGATTGTGTGCGAGGGTGTTTCCAGATGACTGAGCCAAGCTTTTCCATTCCCCACTGCAGCGAACACAGATGCACTCCGGCCAACATTTAAACCGCCACCAGTGCTGGGACTTCTTAACAGAGTGGGCAAGACGATGAGGAGAAAAGACAGCACAGGCTGCTTGTCCTACTTATGCACCGGACTGATCTCACACAGAGACACAGACACACACACACACACACAGACCACCCCCAGCAGAACTCAAACTAATAATTACTTGCAGTGATTCAAAGACACCTTCCTTGTTTCCAGCCGCTCAACACCCACAGCCTAAAACTTCAGCCCCCCACAACTGTATTGCACTGGATGAGATCATTGCAGCATCAGAAAGCAAACACTAAACCTCTCAGAAATGAATACCCACCAGAAAACTAACATCACCCTCTTATAGTTTTGTAGAAGTAACACCACATCACACAATATATGTCATCCAGCACATCTAGGAATGCCATATGCCATGAAGTTACACGAGGATGTTGTCTGTATGCATAAGCTCTGTGATAAACAAGCAGAGAGAAATTTTAAGAATGTACCATCAAAGAATCACCATCTTTCATTTCAAGGATGCCAGAAACCCACAGACACCCCACAGGACCATTTCTGCCCCAAACTCAGCCATGTGAAGTGGTTTTGAGACGTCTGTCAACACTTGGACGTTTTTGCTCAGCTCTGAATGAAGTAACAAGAACATGAACAGCACCTCTTTTCGACAGGGATTCCCTCAGGAACCCCTTTTAGCACCCCTGCTGGGGGGTGGGATGCAACCTTTGACCTCCAGGTTTGAGAGCTCAAACGTTGCAGTAAATTATGGAGAGCTTCTCGTTCACAGACAGTGACAGCTGACAAACTTCAACCAGCACCGGATATTTGTTTTAACTTCGGACAATAACGTTTTATTCTCTGCAGGAAAAAAAAAAAAAGAGGAGGAAGAGCAGTCCTTCACATTTACCAGCACGGGGGGCCAAAATAAAGGTTTACATCTAAATGACCTGTAGACAAGCATGCATAAGAGAACAGTCATTCATATCTTTTTCAACAATTGGTATTCCGCTGTCATAAATGAACTTTTTCTTCAAGGGATAAAGGCAGGAAACTTGATTTACGGCAAGATACGCGCACTACAATAAACTTAAACAGAGTTTCAAACCGTTTCAGACCATGAAACTGAACTTTTCATACAACGTTGTCAGTTGATGTGGTCAACTCACTTTAGTGATGATGAGCGGCTCGCCGTGCTCGAGCCCTCCTTTGAGTGTGAAACCCCAAGGCGCGCCCCCGCTCAACTGGACCTGAATGTGGTGGAAAGTCACGAGCTGCTCCACGGTTTCCATGTCGTTGCGCCGGTTAAGTTTATCGCCTCTTCCGTCAGTCACCGTCCGGGCCGGATCGTTACTAGCTCAGCGGTGTCGGTGGTGGTCCCCCGGCCTCTCCATCACCGCTCTAGCATCAACAACGAATGGATGGTGAAAGAGCTGAGTAACAGAGAGGACTAGGAGGAGGGCAGAAAGTTTTAAACACCATCAAGTTAGACAAATTTAAGACGAGGTGTGACCTACTACTTCCGGTCAAGTTGTTTGTGAAAAGTGACCTTTCGCAGTGTTTTGACTTCTTATCTTTGCTCACCACTCTGTCACATTCCCGTAATATCTACTGTCTTTTTGTTTTTCGTTAACTGTAATTTAACCCTTCAAAAAGAGTAAAAACGTCGGTTTTATTATGATAACTGAAATCATTATTTCCGGTAATGCTTTTGGACAATCTACACCTCTGAAAACTTTGGGAAAAACTTTTCCGAAGCCCCTCCCATTTATTCGAACGGGACGTGATTGACAATAAGAAAAGCCAATAGGAGAATTAATTTGAGAAACACTATCCAATAGAAAGTACCACACGAAACTCCGTTGCTGTATTGTAGAAACATCAGGCGGCAAACTGCAACCAAATATCATCAGGGAGTGAAGGGTGTCCTTTCATTTGAAACTCGAGCCCACGACGTTTCCTGTGACTTTTGTATAAACTTAAAATCACGTCAGTGTAGAAAAAGATGGGCACCCCATCATTATTTTCCTCCCTTTTATCTTCTCTTTTAATTTGCCCGTATTTATGGAGGAGAGTTGCTTTGCTGTGATTTCTTGTTCACATACAAAACACCTAGAGTAAGTGTAAAATAACTGAAAAAGACATAAATCACCACTGTTTTCAATTCCTCAAAATTGCTTTAATTTATTCTTCTCATGGCTTTGAAACAATAGGATGGCATTGTTAAGTGAAGTACTTACTACTACATATTTGTAATAGACAAAGAAGTGTTGAAAAGTAAGGAAAGCTGAGCCCCTGAGCAGGTCTGCAAAAGACAAATAAAAGTGACCTCAATAAATTTTAACTGTTAAAACGAAACAGCTAAAGCTCAAACTCGACTGCAGTGATAGGGCAGATAGAATGACTGAATTTGGAAAGTTAAGGGGAGTGAATTAAGAATACAGAGGGGAAAAAAAGCCAAAGAATGAAATTTTCAGTCATTTACCATGTGAAGTAATTATTTTATTTTATCCATTTGGTCTGTAAAGTTTGGCATTGGTCTCACAATAATGACAGAATAATCCTCGGGATGAGCTTGTACAGTCAAAATGAAAAAAATTACTTGTTTCATCACTTATCTATACCTGCCTCTTTCTATTCAGAGTCACGGGGATCTGCTGGACTATTCCAGGTCTTCGGAGGTGAAGCGCAGGGGTACACCCTGGATGGGTCACCGTTTTAACCACCGACTGCCCTATATCTTATTGCGTAGCTCCAAAGCTTTCATAGCAAGTATTTCTGTTCTTTCTCATGACATTATTAAGGCCCTCAGTTCTGAATTCGACCTGTTACAGAAGAAACTACGACATCACTCTGCCCTCAAACTGCCATACCTCTCATTTTTAAGTGAAAGCGAAGCCCCTTAAAACCGTCAGCCCTCCAGCCTGAAATTCTGCAGACTTTCATGAGCACCTTCAAGCACTTTGGCTTACATGCCAACAACAACATCTGCAATCACGTCCCACACAAATCTAAATCCTTATCGCTCTGCTGAAGTAACCACCAAATTAAGACATAAGAAAATATACACAATCTGCCACAGTTACAAAGTTGGGGAGTTTACCGTTGTATTCTGTGGGTAGCTGTTCTGTTTCCTGAAATGTTTTCTGTTTTACTGATATGGTCTCTGGCATGCTGTTTTGTTTACTGTTTTGTTAATGTGTTCTTTGAAGTTTTGTTATTCTTTTGAGCTTTTTGCAGATTATGAGGGTCCACCATCCCTTCAGCTCCATGTAATTCCACTCATCATTCATACAGACATTTTAACCAATTTGTTTATATTTGAGATTTCACATGCAAGTTAGTCCAAATATGCAGCAGTTGTCAATTCAGCCATTGTTTGAATTTTAACATTAATAGGGAAATACTCTCCAAAAGAAAAAAAAACCTCACAGATCTGCAGAAATCTCACATTTTAACTGAGGACTGTGTCTTCTTCAGAGTACCTCTTGATGTGATGAGATGTTGCAAATGTGCTCCTGTCCGAGTATCTTTCACAGGCTCATGCTATCTCAAGTTTTCCCACAGTCTCTCTGCAGACTGAAATGATCGGGATTGTAGATAATCACTGTTGTGGAATGCCACCACATTACAGGGCTATTTAAATGAGCGTGTGTGGGGTGCGTGTGGCTGTCCCACTAGAAGAAGATAGAGAACCAAACCAAAGAGAAAGACAGACAGATAGGAACAAGTCCAGACTTCTCACTCCTCATGCACACCACGATCATTTTGTTTTGGTCATGTCCTTCTCAACAAACTATTTCTATTAAGACTTCCAGAAATTCCCAAACTGTAATATTTGCTTACATGGAGAAGACTGCTTTTATTGGATACCAAGTTTTATTCTGGTAAATTTTTCTCATTTTAGGAGCCTCAAACATTCCAACAAGTAAAGACTTCCAATTATATTGTATGTTCATAAACAACATATATATAAAATATATATAAAAAACATATATATAAAAAAGAAAGAAAAAGTACAATTAGAGCCTGCGGATACAGTGAGGGCCAGGAGGCGTCTCCACACAACATCTTAAGCCAGAATATGAAAAAAACAAGTATCTGAGATTTCATAAGTATTTTAGAGAAATTCATAGAAGTCTCTGTCTTGGATATAATGCAAGTCATCTCGTGAACCATCTGTGGGTGCATGATGCATCACTGCACCACCTGGTGGCGTCACAACTGTGTTCACACTGAGGACGAGGTTCCCAGCTGCGACCTTTAAAGAATCGGTACAGACTTTTGCATGCATGTGGGTGAGTGTATCATCAGACTTTTCTCTACTTTTTGCAGTCTTTGAATTGTGCAATAAAAAAAAAAAAAAAAAAAGCAATTTGTTATGTCTGAATCAAGATGGTGACAGAAATCACTCAGGTTTGGCCTCATGTTGGCTACAGTCAGTGGACTTTTCAAAGCTGACAAACAACACTGTACATTATATCTGTTGTAGCTTAACTGTTGACTATGTTATGGCTCAAACTTTTAAACCTGTGTATTTTAAACTTCATATTTTGGTGCAACATTAACAAACACTCTAGATACTGCAGAATACTGTATGGTGATCAAGTAGAGCTTTGCATGGTTGAATAAATGTGGATATCTGTTAGCACGAGTTTAATTTTGGCTTTATTATTTTATGGCTTTATTTGCCATAAAACAGGATCTGAAATTTATCTAAGTCACGGTCCTTAATAGGAAGATGGATAGATGGATGAATGGATGGATGGATGGATGGATGGATGAATGATACAAGTGATTACATGGTGAATGTTCACAGCAGTAATGAGTGTTCGGTTGTTGCAAAGACAGTTAACTTTTTTCAATTTTATACACATATTTACACTTTCTTTGTGTTATGTTATTTATTTTTAGTTATAATTATGCATTATTTTGTCAGGAATGTAAGATGGGAATGTCTGATGGCCCACCATGCATCCCATTGGATGTCCCCTCCATGAATTATGTTGTTTCTCTTTTTCTCATTTATATTTCAAAGTTTTGGTATTCATTTCTGAAAATAAAAAAAATCAAAAACAACTGAGATATAAAAGGAAACCTATCTTATACATACTTATACATACAGAATGAAAATCACATAATATTTACTCTGAAAGAGCAGAATGATTTAGAGTGAAATAATCATATGCAACTTTGAGGCAACTTTACAATCAGTTAACATACTTAGACTCTGGTTTAAAAAAAAAAAAGGTCTTCATAGCCAAATTTCGTACCCATAACAACTGTATAAACCAGGCTGTAAATATGTTTATTTCTGGTTCAAAGTCGGATGTTTTAATATGGGAATCAACGGAGATTGGCACACTTTTAGAGACAGTCCCTAGTGGTCAGTCGAGGAACTGCACGTCAGATTAGACCCTCAAAAAAGGTGCTACGTCAATGTGACGTATTTACGCACACTTTACGTGGTTTTCCTGCCTTCCCGTTGGCTGCTTCCCGGACGTGGGAAAGGTTAATTGGGTCACCGTCAAATTTCAGCGCGAAGAGAAGTGAAACGTCCAAAATGGCCGTCCGTCAGGTGAGCCTGTAAGTCACGCCCTCGGCCGTGGAGGATGGTTGCCAACTATAGCCTCGTTGGTGGAGCTTGCTAGCACCAGAGGTTGTATAATCAATCATGAGGGTGACCCGTGCCAAACACGGCTTACTGCGTGTCTGCGCCCTGACCTGTTTTATCTACCTGTTGTGTTCCACCTGCGCCGGAGTTGTGACCGGACGGGAAATGGCCTCTCATCACCCCACGCTGAAGCGCAGCCGGCGGAGCCACCACGGCGTCAGGCACCGAGGCGAACACCACCGGCCGCTTACAGACGAGCAGAAAATGGACCAGAACCTGCAGTTCATGCTCAGCTTGTACCGGAGCGCAGCCGAACCGGACGGCAGGACCAAACAGCACCGGAAATTCGGCTCCAACACAGTGCGCCTGCTGAGACCCGCGGCCTCGTCGGTGCACTACCTGCCCGCTTCAGGAGGTGAAGGCTCTAGCTTGCTCGTTTTGTTCACTAAATGAGTCATATGGCTGAAAGGTTCTGTTTGCACAGTGGGAAAACCTCGAGTGGACATCGACTGTTCCTTCCACCCACTCCAAACGCATTTCGGGAGTCTGAGATCAGTAATTGCTGCCACATGTCCATCAGAAAAACTTTTAATTACTTCACCCGCCCCCACGAGTGACTTATGTGTCGGCATGCATTAAGATAAGGTTTAGGGTTCAAGATTTCCATGGAAAATGGTGCAAAATTGCTGTGTGTCTAAATCAAATGAGAAATGTGTTTTTCAATAAGTATGAAAATCACTGATGTCTTTTTTTTTCTTCCTCAGATCTTTGCTACATCTTCACAGTACAGTACAATCTTGACACTCTTCCCTCAGAGCAGCTTGTCAGAGCTTCCTTCATCCACCTGCGCTCCTCATCCTCCTCGACTTCCACCCAGGCCATGCAGCCACCCCGCTGCCGGGCCCAGATCATCTCCCTGGGTGCCGAGAGCCTGGTCACCCTGGAGCCCCATGAACGTTGGATAGAGACGGACATCACATCGCACGTAAGTGCCCACATCCTGGAGGGGAAGGACCAGGACAACGGGGGCCACTTGACCCTCACTGCCCAGTACTGGTGTACAGAACCTGGGCTTGCTGAAGAGGACAGCGGCCCCTCATGGTGGTGGACTCTCTTTCGGGGGAGAAAACAGTTGAGCAGCGAGCCTCACCTCGAAGTCCCCTCTCTTCTTCTGTACTTGGAGGAGGAGAGGGAGGTGAAGGAGTGGATGGGGGACTTGCTCGGGGCTGACGGGGAAAACCTCATGAGGCGAGTTGGGTGGTGGCACCCTTCAATTCGCCACCGCCGGAGCTCCAAGCAGAACTCATCTTCTTCAGAGGCTAAAGATCCTTCGCTGGACGCCCTGAAAAACGCCCCCACCTCCTCTTCGTCTTTCTCCACCTCCACTTCTGCCTCCATTTTCTCCAATATCCCCAACTACAAACTCAAAACCAGCATCCCCAAAAACCGCTGCAAGCTCCACTCCTTCCGCCTGTCGTTTGACGAGCTGGGCTGGGGCCATTACTTCATCGCTCCGCCCGTCTACAACCCTCGATACTGCCAGGGAGATTGCCCGAAGGTGCTCCATTATGGCTACCATTCTCCCAACCACGCCATCATCCAGACCCTCATCAACGACCTGGGCGTCGGCGACGTCCCCCTTCTGTCCTGCGTGCCTTACAAGTACATGCCCATGAGTGTGTTGATCGCGCACAAGAAGAAGGTGGATTACAAGGAGCTGGAGGACATGGTGGCAGAGTCCTGCACGTGTCGTTAGCGACTCCAAAGCGGGCCCAAATGACTTGAATATGCTAAGCACTTGGAAAAGAGACTGACCCAGGCGGTTTTGAAGGGTCTTTAGTTTGATCTAGGGCTTGGCAGCCGACCTTATTAAGCTCAAGACTGCAAGGAGGAAGTTGTGGTTTCAGAGCTGTAGTCTGTGTTAAAGCACTTTAAAGGCAGTTGTTAATTCACCTTTTTTCCTGTTTTAAACCTGATCTGTGTTTCACATCAGGGCAGCAGCCATAACCCAAAAAAAAAAAAAAAAGCCTTGATTTTTGTGTGTAGAAAGATCTCTGGATAATGTGTGGCCACTGTGTGAAGTTTCTCTGTAAAAGCGCTTAACAAAAAAGGAAAATCTTTTAATGGACAAGGGGTACTGCTCAGACCTGACATGTTTGCCATTTCCAGTCTGTACTCGTGCAGTTTGCATGTATTTATAATGAAAGGGGGTGGAGGTCTCCTTAAACTGCTCATGATCTGTCTTACAGACGAAGAAAAAAAAAACTGATGACGACGAGGTGCGACAGTGTTGAATCTTGAAGAAAAACTGGTGTCGTGGAAAAGTGCAATTTTTATTACAAATGGAAATGAATAATAAAAGCATATTTTCTAAAGAGTAAGCAATTGTGGATTTTGTTTAAAATAAGGAATACTTCGAGTGCTCGAGCTTTTCTTCAGTTACAAAAAGCTTGATGGTAAGTTCGGTTAATTAAAGAAAGCTGATTTATACCCCACCAAATAAAACTAAAATTGACTGAATATGCAGATGTATTCCAAAGACTTGATGTTGCCTTTCAGAGGGGGAAAAAGAAACGCTCATTCTGGTCTTATAGTGTGGTTTGGAGATTTTGCATGAATAAAATTGGCATGTTTTACCTGCAGGATGAGTTCACATTTGAAAACTGCATCATGATTCCACAACAGGAGCACATATTTGTTGCTGTTAAATCACATTAAGCAAAAAAAAAAAAAAAATGGATTCACTTAAGCTGATGGGCAGCACCATTTGACTGGGGTTAAGGCCTGAATTCTTTATTGAATTCTGTGATGGCCATTTCATGTGTGAAAGTGGTGCTCCGAAAGACACTTTTGTCATTTGAGCCTGATTGTCTTTCTCTTTTATTTTCTCATCAGACTTCAACCTAATCATCCAAATTGTTTTCTGGCCACATTCTTTCCTTGAAGATGATGGTTTTCCACTATCCCTCCAGGTTTTAACACAGTTTTAGCAGTCTCCTTAATAGTTTTGTTGATGCAATCTAATATTTAGATCTTTTCCACAACCACATGATGTTTTCTGCCACACAGGGGCCACAAACCTGCTCACTGGAACATAACAGCTCTAGATGAATGCATATACTGTATGAGTGCTAACAACTGGCATAAAATGCTCAATTAATGGAAACACGACAAATGGTCTGATTTTTAGTCTGACCAACGGAGGGAAGCAGTTCCTCTGTAGAAATAGATTTTTTTTTTTTTTTTTTTTTTTTTGGCTCCTGGGAGCTTTTCACACTTCTCATTGATATTAGAGGCAGTTTCTTTGCCTCATAATTTTCACTCTCCATATTACAAAAAAGTGTTGCGAAATATCTTTTAAATACAAAGAATTAAAAAGGAGTTTGGTCCAAAGCAAGCCTTTAAAGAACCAAAAGAAGCGCTTTGCAAACACAAAAGGTAGAAGTTAAACAAATGCCACTTATCTTCAGCTAAACGGGCATACAGAGAAAATGGTCCTGAGATACATATTTTAGGGTAAAGTTTCTGTGCAATTTTAGCCATAAATGTAAGTTAGAATGATTATTTTTTTTAAAGTGGTTATGCAGAAGAAATGCAGGAAAGTGCAGTAGCACATTGAGAGCAACAGATGGCGCTCTTCACTCAGAAACCGGGCTGTCCAGATGTGAAGGCACATTTGTTTTCTCACCCCTGTGATTGTTCACGGACAAAATTAAAAAAAAAAAAAAAAAGGACACCATTATTAATAAAAGTGAGCAAAGTTGTGTCTCCCGTGACTTCTGCAGTCTTCCTGGACCTCATTATAGGACAAAAGGTTCGATAGATTTTATGCAAAATTTATACAAAGGAAAAGTTCAGATGAGTCAAAAAATGGTCAACAAATCCCACGTTTGGATTCTAAATAAAATAAAATAAAAACTGTACAACAGATGTTCTATCTCTTTCCTGAAATCTTTTATTCTGGTTTTGTGTCGTGTTTCTTTTCATTTTTTATTATTCCTGGTTTAGGTTTCTTTGGCCAGATTATGCTTCCCAAAAACACTTTGTCTCACACAAAAGGAGAGAACCAGAAGGTTTTTAAGTTAATCAAGCAATATATTACTGAAGATAAAATGATGGTGAAGGGTTGGAGTCAAAATATAGGATTCGGAAAAATAAAACTTTTGTTTTTTGGTGGAGCGGGATGGCGTGTGTGGGTGTAGCTGTCTGGGATTTAACAAGGGAATCAACATCCCACACTTCTTACGTTTCTTTTCTTTTTCTTATTTTATGGATAGATTTTACGGGAACAAGTCTTCAGTGACTTGAGGCTTTTATATGTTAGTGGTTTTCTCTCAACTGTAGAGGGAGATTTATGTTTTCCAGTTTGGTTACGTTTGCTCTCTTAAAAACTACAACATTTTGATTCTGCTCAGTCATGCAACAAAAACCTTTGACTATATTTGGTTAAAAACGGGACTTCCTTTCAATGCCCCATGCATAAACAGTTTTTTTAAATTTTCTTATTATTGTGAATTGCAAATAAAGTTTTAAGTAGATGTCGTGTTTAGTAGTAGAACATCAATGGTTCTGGGAAGGCTTGGGAAAGGAAAACGTATCTCCAAAATGAAGCAGCTGACACGGCAGTCATTCAACAAACACATCAGCAGAACTCACTCTCACACACACCTGTGCACAAAAAAACATCTGCTGCAAGATCAAAATGTAAATGTATGTGAATTAAGGTTTTTTCCAAATTATAGTACTGATCATTAGTATATATGTAGACAGTTATTTGAACAGAAAACACAATGATGAGGGTGGAAAAAAAAGATTTAGACACTGCGATGGACAAGTTCATCATTGCTCCTTTTCCAGCAAGTAATAAAGTTCTTATTTGCACAAAAGATCAAACCTTTTTGTGTCGAAGGGATTGAAAAAAAAAACTCAGAATCATTAGTGATGAAGTCAGAATAAATGGTACAGAAATGATGCTGCAATGAAGCAGCAAAGAGGAACCAGGAAGTTCAACACCAGAGAACAGAACTACTGATAACATACTTTTTAGTTACTTTTCTGCAGAGATTACTAAATATTCGAGATTTAAATTGAATATTTACTCCTTGAATATTTACATCCTACTCTGATTGTTCTGATATCCTGGAGCTTAATGCCTCACCAAAATTAAATTATTACTGTTTCTCTGTGAGCCTGTCAAAGTGTGTGTGAATCTCCACGAGACACAGCACTTGTCTTGTGTCATTTTTTACATAATTTTAGTGATAAAACATTAACAGTGTCTGTACAAGAACATCTGTAGATCATCCGGTACTCCAGATCATTCATTTTTTGTCCATATAAAAGTTTTGTTCCTGTTGAATACTGAATAATTACAATTACTGGCTCCAAGATTGACAAATATACTTTACCTACGTATCTACTTATCTATCTATCTATCTATCTATCTATCTATCTATCTATCTATCTATCTATCTATCTATCTATCTATCTATCTA
>JAOWBL010000010.1:8385056-8404045 GCA_028564865.1 Zenarchopterus dispar
GGTTGATGAGGCTTCTGTCATGATGGGGAGGTAAGGAGGGGTCCCTGCTCTGATGCAGAGGAGGACCTTCTGACCTTTTGGCAACACCCTGCATGAATCACGAGCTCACACAGTCAAGACAAACCTCAAACAGGTTTTCATTGATTATTTACACACATCCTTCTCCCCGAGCCCCAAACACATGAGAGGAGTGGAAGTGGTGGCTAAAAGCACTCTGCAAAAGCAGAAGTTCATATTGTACTGAAATCCCAGAGTTATGATTAAAAAGGATGGAGCTCACTTATGCCCTCTAACAGAGGAAGATGCCGGAGTACAAAATAGGTGCTAAATGATCAAATATTGTACCAAATAACAAAAAAAAAAAAAAAAAAAAGGTATAAGCTTGTCACTCTTGTGTAAATAGCAATAAAGAAGTTTTATTACCTGTCTGGTGTGAGAACTCCTCCTGACTAAAAAGTCCATATTTTATGAAAATGAGAATAAGTATGAATTATCCAAAAATAATTTGAGTTTTTCAACTTATTTTTATAATTTAGGAGAATATAAACCAAAGAAGAAAAGCAAAAAGCAGATAAGCATCGTTTGTCTCAAGGAACAGTTCTTTTTTTTAAAGCATTTATTGTCTCCTATTATAGTTTTAATGTTGACACACATTTGACCTGCTCTATCTCAGTTTATGCCGGTTTACAGAGGAATTCATGGCCGACTCGGTGGTTGTAAGGTGTCCAGGTCTTATGATGGTAGAACCAGCCCCAACCATGAGCCCTCCACCGTCATGCTCGACAACATTTGCCCTGTCAGATGTGGCTCTGAGTTATGGCTTTTTCAACTTTGGTCTCGTCTGTTCAACAGATACAGCTCCAGAAGTCTTGTGGTTTGTTCAGATGCAACTTTGTAACATTAACAGGTTTCTTTTTAGAGGAGATGGAGAAATTATTATTATTAAAGTTCTACATCATGTGCAGAATGTGATCTAGGGTTAAACTTGCTTGGGTGTCCACTCTGGGTAAGTCTGACAACTGTCCATAAAAAAATTCACAGAAGAGTGATTGACTCCAAACAGATTAGAAATGTAATAACTCTTCTCAGATAGATGGGCAGCAACAATTGCTCCACAGATTATGAATGGTGGTTTGGGATTACACTTCTTGAGGTTGTTTCTTCAGGACAAAGCCAGACCTCATTTTATACATCTTACTAGGGTGAAGTATCTGGATGTGCTTGAGTGACCTGCTTCAAGTACAGATCCATTTTCTTCCAAAAAGAAGAAAATGACATCATCAGGAGGTCAGTCAGACAAAATAAATTAATTTGAAGACATTTTAAATTATTTTACTTTTGAAATCATTGTTTGCACCCTTTTAGACGCTCTGATCCTATTGGCCATCTTATTTTCTTTTACAGGCAATCATAAGGGGCATAAAAATGCATGAAAATTTAAATCTAATAATTTAGGTATAAGATTGCAAGGCTTTCTTCAGAATGATGAACTAGTATAGAATTTAACCCTTAAAAAACAAAAATAGATCAGTCATTGCCTCATTCAATAACATTCACTTAATAGCCAGTAAGGAGGGTAGAGGCCAGGAAAACAAGAGGCAGTTCAGCACCTCGAACAGCGACATTTAAAGTTTTGTTTACCAATACAAAACATACATAGTGCAACCTGAAGAGATTTTATAATTTAGTAAGGATTAACAAAATATATAAAACAAATTAGTGGGGTGATGCATTACTGAGTGACGCAACTTTTTTTTTTTTTACAAAAAGACGGTCCACTGAAAACTACAGCTCCTTTTAATTTTATTACAAAAAAACAAAACAACAAGATTTTCATAAATCAACAGTACATCATATCTACTCTTGAGAACAAAAACAGGAGAGAGACACAAGAGAGGGAGATGTTGTGTGTGTGCACGCATGTATGCACAAGTTTACAAACCCCATTAAAAAAAGAAAAAAAAAAGAAAGAAAAGAAAAGAAAGCAGATTCCATTTTGTTACAATTTAACACTAAAGAAAAACAGCACAAGGAAGTAAAATGCAGATGAACAGGAGAAGAGCAGGACTGTTGAGAGAAAAATCACTTTTTTTCAGTTTTTATATAAAACACTTGGCAGAGGATTATGTCAAGTCATTTTTTATTATCCATTATTTAAGAAAAATCTTTTCCAAACAGAAAACAAACAATGCTTGCGATAAAAACCCATTTAAACACACATGCACACACACAAACTGGGAGATGGGTGAAATCAACAAGAGTGACGAAGGAATGAAACGGTGAATGAAGTGCGACTATCCTGCTGGTTGTTTCACCATCGCAACATGACACTTTACTGACCAACACAAAAAGTGGATTTCTACGTCTATATACATGTTTGTTAGAACATGTGTGTCTGCGTCGAGTGTGGGCCTCAAAAGAGCCAGCTGGCAGGGGCAGGGGGTCAAAGGATGTTGAGGGTAAACTAGGTTTGGCAGTATGTGTGTGTGTATGTGGGGGGCCGGGGGGGGGCTTAGGATCGTCGCTTCTTCTTGGTGGGTGGAGCTGATGACCGACTCTTCCTCTTCCTGTTGGAGGTATCCTCATCCTCGTAGTGGCTCTCTCTGTCAGCTGGAGGGAGGAAAGTTAATGAATAAATAAAACTTTTCTGCACCTTGTGAAGAAGGAAAACACAGAAATGTTACATCAAAGTTTGAGTGAAGCATAACGCGTCACGTTCAAAGGATGTTGAGCCAAAAAAAAAAAAAATTCACATGTAAATAATAGAGACAGTGTGCTCAAGTCTTGATTTGACAAAATGGTGGAATAAGTTTTTATTGCTCTACGAATGCCTCAGACGGCGACCTTGCTGCTGGGTGTGAAAGGCCTCGTCGGTCGATAGGAAAGCAGCATAGTACACAAGATCTGCAGGTTCAAACAACAGTGTGGAGAAGCTGGAGCTCCGTTTCCACAGAAACCAGTTAAATGTTTACTTGTGGTTCAGACATCATCATCATTCTGGACAGATGCCTTGTGTTTATGGTTGTCATTAGTTTCCATCATAATACGCAGCAATCACGGTTCAATTAGAAGTGGTTTAGATCTAGTTTGGCTGCCGTGTGCTGGTGAAATCCCCAAAACTCCCTGGTGGGTTTCTGATACGCATTAATGTCAATGGCTTCTGCTCTTTGGATGTGTGATTATTCCACATTCACCCAGCAAAGTGATTCACGGCAGCAGCTTGTGCCTGCACTCTCTGACTTTTAGTCACCACACACACCTTTAGAGATGGCATGTTTGTTGCTGGGCAACATGTAAACAATCTGCACATACAAACCTTTCCTGGCTTCCTCCTCCAGCTCGTCCCAGTCTTTACCGCTCTCCTCCTCGCTGCCCAGTGATGCACTGTAATCTACAACAAAGGTCCCACAGGTGGAGTGAGAATGGGTAAAAATCAGGTTCTCTCGGGTGTTTTGTTTATTAAATCATGACATTTATGCAGCTGGGAGCTGCCGCTCTGAGTTCGCGTCTCTTACCGGAGTCCTCCGTCTCTGAGCTGTAATCCTCATCGCTGTCTTCCTCCTCCTCTTCCTCTTCATCAGCAGATGGGTTAAACGTCTCATCCTCCATTTCTGACTCTGAATCCTCCTCTGCATTACTTCCCTAAAACAAGACAGAAAGGACAAAAATAGAAATATCTCTGCAAGAACATTTTGGAAAAATAAACCAGTAAAAGCGAAAGGATTTTTGTTCAATGTGCTGAAACACACCTCACTATCTGGGTCTAAGAAGGACCAGCCTCCCTGCTCGAAGAAGCCCTCTGGATCATCAACAATGGTCTTCATGATCTTGGTCCAGTTCAGAGACTGGACTCCCTCTGTGTACTTAATGTCACATGAGCTGAGGAAGACAGAAAGCAGATCTCCATCAGATTCTGTCCACATTTGTTTTGTCGCATCCTCCGCCGTTCACACTGAGCACGTCTTACTTGAGCCACTCCTTGATGGGGTCGAGGGAGTTGACGGGCACGGCGTTGATCATGGTGACTTTCTTGTTGTAGTCCTTGTAGACGATGACCACGTCAAAGTTCTTCAGATGGAACTGCACGCGCTCAAAGTGGACCAACTCCACCTCGTCCAGAGTTACCACAAACGGCGGCTGGAGACGAAAATGATTTCAAAATGAACAAGTGTGACAAATTAAATCTGTAGGGGATCATTTCAAAACAGAACATGATAAAAACTTGTATTATTGCAGTATTAAATCAGCACTGTGTGATTACTAACCCATTCTGTAACATTAACCAGAGAACTGGACGTGGGTTGTAACAGGCAGGTACTCCTGTAGGGGGCGCCCTGGAACCTAACCACAAAAACCAAAGTCCCTGTTATTTCGCATTTCTTCCCAGGACAGTGAGGTTCAGGACACCGACGTCCTCAGTCACTCACCCCAGGTCTCTGAAGGGCACCTCGAACTCCAGCTCCTCTTTGGTCAGCGTCTCCACCTTCTCGATGAAGTTCTTGAACGCAGACTTGAGCTTGTGCCTCATCTCGCGCTCCATCTGTTCGGCGTACAGGTCGTCCCGGTCGTGCATGTGTTGGTGCTTGCCCAGGTCTGTGGTGATCTCGCCCACCTCCGTGTAGAACTGCACGTCCGTGTGGCGTCTCTTACCAAACATGATGGCGTTCTGGAGGGAAAAAAAAAAAAATTAAAAAAAAAGGATCTAGATCACATTCAAGCATGTCGTCATATGAAATATAAATAAACACCGTCTTCCAATTCAGACACACCAAGATTTAACTAAATAATGGATAATAAAAGTGTGGCTAGAAATAGAATCTTTTAACTTTAATCCAAATAAACAAAAGAAATCTTTAAAAAGAAGCTTTTTCTGCTTGGATTTTAAGTTTTTGTGTTATTTTAGGTCCGATGTGTTAATACAGTTTATCAAAATGAAGAAAAAACCCAAATAACTAAATTTACACAGGTGAGGTTGTGCTGAAAATGATACCAGTTTTTAAAGGTGAAATCCACAGCTAAATTCAAAAGTTGTCAAAAACAGCCAATAAACCAAAGACTCAAACCCCTTCCAAACTGAAGAGCAACATCACTAATACCACTGCTGATGTCTTTCCTACTCTGCATTGTGTTAGCACACATCCCTGAAATGACCCAGACCAGCAACAAGTCTGCTTTATAAAAAAAAAGTGCTGTTATTTATGATCAATAAAACAGAGCATTTAGCTGCTTCTTATGTAATTATTTGCTATATAAGCAGTAATGTTGCACTTTAAAAAAAAACCAAAACAAAAAAAAAAAAAAAACCACACACACCATGTATACTATAGTTTAGCTTTTTTTTTTTTTTTAAATTCTACAGAGAAATTATGTTCGGACGTTGCATGTACCCAAGTTTAAGACCTGCAAGAACCACTTTTTTTTGTTTTAAATCAAGCCCCAGTTCTTAGATCGTCAGAAATGAATTCATTTTATGAATTAATTTAATTACTCCTGCTTCAAACAAAGAAAAAAAAAAAAAAAAAAAAAAAAAGCTTAACACTTCTCTGTATAGTCAATAAGAAGTTTGAATGAAGGCAAAAACAATCAGTTTTCTCTTTGGCTCATTGAATCAGCTCCTCTTAACTCTTATTTGTTTAATCTGAACAATAAAAAAAGATTTCCCTGCTCAGCAGAATGCAACCTAACAACAAATACATGAATAACTCGGTAGGTCAGCATACCTTGAGGTGGAAGTGCAGTACAATGATCATCTCACCGTCACACGGCTGGAAAATGGCGTGCTTAATATTGTTGTAAAGAATGTCCACTTTATCCCCGCGAACTGACGTGAATCGGAAGCCTGTGGACGGACGAGAGACGGGACTAATCGTTACATTTCCATCCAGCTTCATGTCCACATGCAGCAGTTTCTACGATCTCACCATTGGTGTGGGCCTCTAGTGAGCCCTGCATCCTCTTCTGTGCGATGTTGGGTCTGATGTAGAGGTCTTTGAGCTTGGGGTTGCTGCGGTTCAGGTTGATGACCAGCGAGTCCTGCTTGACGATGCCCTCCTTCTCCTTCTCCTCAGCTTCTCGCGTTTTGTAGCGCTTCTGCACCTCCTTGATGATGCGGAAGGCATTCTGCAGGTTGGTGGAGGGAACCGAGGTGTCGCCGGGAGACTTAAGGTTGGACGCTCGGTACGTGCTGAGGGGAAAAGAAACATATTTCTTATTATTAGGACAAAAAGTCAAGATTTGGGGAGAAAAGAGCATGTATTAAACTCCTGTTACAGCTGAAGATGATGGAAATACTCACATTTCTTTGACAAATGTAGCGTCAGGATTGGGGAAAATATTTCCCTCCTGCCGCCCCAGAGAGCTGCCGGGCACGTAGAAGTTGATCCTCAGGTAGGTGTAATCTCCTTCTACTGACATACTGATGTTCTACAGCAGACAGAACAATGTTAAGAAAGGGCTGGTCAGCATACAAGCTCGTCCATCTCTCAGAAGTAGGCAGGATAAATGATAAAGAGCGGGGTACCTTGATGGTGGCGATGTGGAATGGTGTGGCGATACCAAAAACGGGCATGATGACCGTCTCGTGCTTCTTGTCGATGAAGATCTTCATGTCCCTGATGTCCTTTTCTCTGGGCATCTGAGACACGTTCTTGTACGACACGTTTGATTTTCTGGCCCTGAGATGAAAAAAAGGAGCAGACTCAGTTAATGAGCAGACAAATGAGTCACTTTCACTCAGTTTCTTCAAAAAAACAAGCTACAACTCACTTCTGGATCTGCTGCTCTCCTTTCTGCTCCGTCAGACGGCGTTTGGCTTCTTCGTTCAGGTGATTGGCCAGCTCCTTCTGGTGAGCCCGCCTCTTCTCCTCCGCCGTCATTTCATTCTGCGTTCAGTTTGAAAAGAGACACGAGCTGAGTGACGAGACAGAAATACCCGAGCCAAAGAGTTTTCTGAGATGAGAAGCACAACATACATGCAGAAAAACAGATGCGTTACAGCTTTTGATGGTGAAGAGAAATTAAAAGAGAAAAATAAAACATATTGGGAGTCACAAACTATGATGAAAACCTTCTCGCATCAGCAGGTTTACAACAGCGTCATTTGAGGCGATAATTTTTTTAGAAAGGCAATCAATACTTACCTTCCCAAGTAGCTGATATATAGATACAGAGACATTCACACTCTTAGTCATCGATAAGTCACCAAAGCAGCAAAAACACTTTTCACCACTCGCGTTCGTCAACACTTACTCTGGTTCTGTCTGCCAGCAGAGCCGCACTCCGCGCTCCCTTCCCCAGGAGCTCCTCAGCATCGTCCCCATCTTCATCCTCGTCCTCCTCGTCGTCATTCTGACAAAGCCAAAATATCCCGAGGTCACGTGCTGCTCACCACGGCACTTACACTGGGGTTTCACGCAAAATCTTTTCAATGAGAACAGCTTCGGCTCAGCAGGAGACCCCTACCTTCAGGAAGATCCCGACATTTTTTATCTTCTTCTTCGCTGCTGTGAGTACTGTGGCGATCTCTTCCTGCCAACAAACACGTTTCAGGTTGTTAAAGTCAAGTAAAATGTAATCCTGTTTTACTGTCATACTTAGATTTTCTGCAGGCTTATAAAGCGGCAAACAAGCAAAACATCCTGATGTGAAAGACTATCGTAATAAATAAAATAAAAATCACTTCAGTCCAAGCAGCACAACATTAGCAACTCAATGTTTGAATGACTAAATTTGGCAACTTAGACACCAAAATGTCTACTGAAGCATCAGAAAATATTAACAGCAAAACTTTAAACAGTAAGGTTTTAAAATGTTGTAGACTCAATATCTTTGAAAAAAAATTAACATAATTTTCCTGACTGGAGGAAACATCACAGTTTTATTCCCATCCCTTTAACGAAAGTTATTTGACTTGTTCAAATGTACAAAACCCGATCATAACTACAAAACGCGACTTACGAAATGAATGTGAAATCAAATGATTGAGACCAAAATGGTGTTTTGAACCAGGCTGTAAATGTTTATTTCTGCTCTGAAGTTGGACATTTTAACATGGGATCAGCCAATGAGCTACTAGATCTTGGCCATGTACCGCCTAACTACTGCAGATTGACACCACGCTGACACTTGGTGAGAAAAGAAAAGTAATATAGGTAATCACACTCTCAATTACAGATTTTCTTTTTCTGATTACAGATTCTAGATTTTGATTCTAAGACCTGCAGTTTCAGTTCACAACACATTTGGTGGTTAATTGACGCCTTAAAAGGAATTTCATACTGATTGTCAAAGTTTCAGTATATATGGATTAGTTTGTCACAAGAAACGGGCTAAAGAGTGCATTTTTGCAACACTAACAGGTTTAACTGGTGTTTAAAACTGTTCAAAGATGTTAAAAATTTCCCATTTTTAGTCTTCATCAAATTGTGAATTGTGGGATTTCAGAGATGAAGTAAGTTTAGTTACAGACAGGCTTACCTCATTAATCTGAACTGTGTCACCAATGAACAAGGCGTACTTCTTGTGCTCATCCTTCTTTGCATCTTTATTTACAAGTTCAGAAAGACCCAAACTAATACTCAACACCATGCCTGGTGGGGAGACAAACATCGGTAATCAATAATAAACAAACACATAGCATGAACAGTACACTGTTTTTGTCAGATGTAGTTGTGCATTTCATCTATTCACGGTTAAGTTTCACTTCATCTGAACGCAACATAAAACAAGCTGTAATTTGTAGTTTATAAACAGAGCAGCAAAGATGTCGAGCTCACCTTTTTTCAGTTTGTACTGGTTTTTAGCGTTCAAAACCAAGGAACCTTCTCTGAATTCGATTCCCATTGCAAAGCTACAAAGAAAGTGAAGATCTGAGCACTGGAGCACATCTGCGTACACAGAGAAGATGATGGCTGGTCTGAGTGCGCCTACCCGAGGTTTTTGGTCAGCTTCGGTACCAGGTCAGGCTTCTCCTTCTTCACGAACTCTAGGACCGCGTTGTAGGCGTCACAGATTTTTACACCTATGAAAGAGAAATGAAAATCTTGAGTAAAAATGTAATATAATGTCCTCTAGGGGACATTAGAGGCCCCAGTGACAACTTTACGAAGTTTTAAAAAGACTATTTTGATTCCTCTTCTTGATCAAACACCACAACAGAGTTGTTTTACTCTGATCGCGACTCAGAAACTCTCTGGGTTTCTTAGATGCGTCATTTTGGTATGGCCGCTTTTTCAAAACTGTTATTTACTCTTTAAAATCAATCAGGTACCTCTTACAAATGACAGCCTGAAAACTGATTAACATAACAGTTTAAGTCAATTTTAACCTTTCAAAATTCAGGAAAAGCATAATATGGGACCTTTAAACAACTGAACACATCTTAATGATGCAACTATCCAGGGGTGGAAATATTAGCTTTCAATCCATTTTCACTGAAGCAAATAAAGAACTTCCAGATAATATGATTGCAATTATAAAAATGTTGCAGGTTTTGTAATTGACATTATATAGATGGGGTTTTACAAACATATTCACCCTCTTGTAGCAGGGAGCCCCGAAAACTCACCTAAAATTCAGGGTGTCCATGAGAAACTAAACAGTTCCCCGTTTACATTTTTAACACAATCAATTGTTTATGACGCTTCTCAGCAGATTGAGTATCATATTTCTCTGCAGCATCTCTAACACTTCACTAATCCTAATAAAAATAACATTAAAAACAAAGGAAAAAAAAAAAAAACCACACTGATAGTTTCAGAAAGCCTTGGTACTCCCAGCATGCTCTTTCACTCACCATGCTTGAGCTCCTTGAGCAGTTCCTCCTCCACCTGCAGTAAGAAGTTGTAGTTGTCCTGCATCTCCTGAGAAGGGTCCACCATGAGGGTGCGCACCAGGTTGGAGCAGTACGACTTGTAGCGGATCCCCATTGCACATGTGATGGCGCCGAAGTGCATGTGATTTTTATCGCTGGGACACAGAAGGAACAGTGTTATTTATGACTCCGAGTTCCTTTCCGAGTCTGAATATAAAACTATAACCCTTCAGCTAGCAGAGACATGCTAATCTTGTTTTCTGAGCTGGAAAAGCACACACACACCTCAAAAACAATACCAAGAAGTTCTGATCTGACTGTTATTTCTAAACACATTTCCATGCTGTCAAATGTCACCACTGCAGGTGGACATGTCCTGATATAAAAATATTCAGCTGTTCAAAACTTTTTGCAAAGTTGTTCAGAATTACTCAATCTTTTGAAAAAGATTTTTTTTTCCCTACAGAGTAAAACTGTAAAGTCCTGTAAGTGTGCTAAAGCCTTCACCGTTTCAGTGTGGGGGAGGAGTTTAGCACCATCTAGTGGCAATAAATGCTAATTGCAAGATGTTAAAAAATATGAGCTGGACATTATACTGCATTTCTGAGAACAGATTTAAGTCTTTCACACTTAAAAAAAAAAACCAAGGTATGCTCTGCATTGTCAAGGAGATTGAGATGAAAATTTTGATCATCTGATCCAAAACAAACAAAAACAATAAAAAGAGCAGAAACAACTTTTGTCCGAGCATCAGCCAGTACGAGAATCTGGGTGAATGATAACCACCAGAAAAAAAGAAAACTGTCAAATTTTTAAACGGCATTTAACTGAAAGGTTTTAATAGTTATCTCGTAATTAGTCATTGCTCAGGGGTCTTGCTCTGGGTCTCTGGACAGCACATGGAGAAAACTTGTATTGTAATAGATGTTATATAGATAAAACTGAATTGATAGTGAAATATTCAGAAGCAGACAATTATCCTTGCTTTAAGAAAAAGGGTGCTATTATAATATACGTTAAAAAACGCAACCTGAAACTATAGAGGGGGCAAACTTCTGTCCTAAAACCAAAAACTGATGTTGATCTGGTTAATTCAAACACAAAATAAATGTCCAAGCTATCATTTACAATAAAGGCATATCATTTTGATTGACAGCAGACCCAGCCAATAGGAAGCCATCATCACTTTGATATCAGTCATCATCATCATAATACAAAGCTAAGGAAGAAATCTGCAATCTATACTAACCAAGTGTCTGATTTCGCCAACGAAACAACATCTGAAATCAGATATTCAGCAGTAAACGTCTGCTGGCAGCTCTGCAGCTCCTTCTGCTTGGGTCAGCTGAAGGAGCTGGTATCCACTGATAACTGATTGACATACGGTGGGCGTGCTCCCGTCACCTTCAAGGGCAACGTGGTGGCACGCAGTACTAAGAAAAAGTAAATGTTCTTTTTTTTAAAAAATGAATGCATTAACTTTGACAGCCATAGCAAATAATAATCAGCTATCATGATATTGCAATTGCCATTTTAAAATGAATAATTTATAAAACAGAGTAATACTGAACAGAGATTGTGTGTGTTTAATGTTGCGGAGTGCTACAACAGCTCGACTCAGCTGATCATTTGGACACACGCATACTCGCCTGTTCCTGGTATTCTCCCCCAAAACAACAGTCCCAAAACACCAAAGAACCAGCAGGCCATTTAGAAACATGTAACAAGCTTGAACAAGGGAGGGAGCAGTCAGATTGTACTGATCTCCCCATTTAACCATCTACACCAGGGGTGGGCAATCCTGCTCCTCAAGGGCGCTGTCCTGCATGTTTTAGATGTTTCGCTGCTTGAGCACACCCTGACACAAATGACTGTCATTAAAAGACTTGTGAAGACCTTGATGACAAGCTAATGATCGTCATTCATTTGAATCCGGAGTGTTGATTCAGAGAAACGTCTCAAACATGCAGGACACTGCCTTCGAGGACTGGGATTGCCCACTCCTGATCTCCACAATTCCCAAAATATCAAACCATCAGATTCTCAGACTGGAGAATCTCAAAGCTTTTCAATTCTTTACAATATGAACTCAACTGTGAGTACCTGTGAAAATAGATATTTAACAGATCCAATTTATTTACTGTAATGTTTTGCTTCTGTCTATCGTCATAAATGGAGAAAATCTGTGAGTTTGTACAAACTGCACAAAAAGGATCTTGACACATGTCAAGTGATTGTGAAAGTTGTCAGCAGGGGCTCAATAAACATTTATTATAAAACATAAAAGAGGGAAACAATAAAGCTACCAGAGCACCATCACTGTGTCCCTGCGGAGAGGAGGTGAAGTACCTGACAACGCTGAATTTGAGGCTGTAGTTGCCGCCACTCTGGATGATGGGAGGGTAACACATCTCCACTGTGGTGGAGTCTGCACCACCCAAGAACTTCTTGTCTTCTATTGCCTTCTCCACCGACTCAGCCAGTTTACTGTGACGCACTTTCTGTTGAAGAGAGCAAAACAACCAGGATTACAGACTAGAATGATGCTTTCCAAGGAAACACAACAAAAAAAGAAAAACCCAATACAAAACAAATCCAATAGTCATTCTTATCACCTCATCTGCATCAACAATCTCCATGACTCTCTCCTTGAAGAACTTGGAGTAAACCTCGCTGGTTATGGCTGCTGCCTTCTTCATCAGCCCGAGCTCTCCGTCCTCCTTCACCGCCATTGTGTAGGCGACAGCGGCGCTGATGTCCACCTGTGTAACACAAGAGTGTTGTTCACAGCTCCAAATCAGACTCTAAAACGCCAGCTCATAGGCCAATGAATGCAGTTTGACCCGACATGCTGGATTGCATCTTACTTTCTCCAGACCCTCTCCAGCGAGCGTGTCATTCCAGCTCTTCATGTACTCTCCGGGGAACTTGTCTTTGCTGAACACTCCCACCGTCTTCCCCTCTTTGCTGCCCCTGATCGCTTCGATCATCTTGTCAAAGTTGGCCTTGTTGCTTTCATTCTAAAAGATGTCACAGAAAAGAAGCTGTAGCTTTTTCCCAAAAAAAGAAAAAAAAATACATTAACTGGACTCAGAAAAATCTAGAAAATGGCAAAGCTACAAGCTACTGTGAAAGCTTTTACTAAACTTACAATTGTGAATAAGAGCCAGTCACAGATATGACAACGCTGAATGAGACTACGTTTTGAAGAGTGTGTAATGTTTTCTGTCAGATGACGAATAATGACAGGAATGCAGACACTACACAACAAAGCATTTTTTCCCCTACAAGACCTAGAAGCATATAAAACCTAGTTTCAAATCAAACCACAGCACAAACCTCATATCTCCTGATAAACTGACAAAAACAGCAGTTGGACATATGCAACACCGATTAACAAACATCCTTATGGATTTCAGTCATATGATGATAACTGCACATATTTATTACCAAACTTCCTCCCCTACCTTTTCTCTGGTGAGCAGAGTGATGGGCGGTACACCGTTGGCGTTTTCATTGCCTTTAGTTACAGCCACCTGCTTGAGAAAATCCACTTTCTTCTTGCTGGCCAAGAAGATGATTTTGGTGTCGCAAAACACCATGATGGTGTCTGTCAACTCATAGCCGAACAGCCAAGTCTGAGGAGAAAGATCCAACACGTACATGGAAATAAATAACCACAAAAGAGAACATGCACAATAATAAATAATACTACTAAAAGTAATTTTAATTAAAAAGATGCAGCTCAAATGTCACACCTACTTAACAGCAACAGTGCAATTACCTGTATGGCTGTAGATTTGGCGTAGACAATCTCCTCATCCACTCCCACCGACACCACGATGGCATCAATTTTACCAAATTCATCTTCTCCTTTCTGGGAATTACACAAGGATTGTTATGTTAGCCACGGTATACATCAACTGGAATGAACTGATTTTATTTCTTAAGCTGTATTGAACTTTGTATGCTTTCTGTGAGTTGTCACTACACACCTACAGTGAATTGAATGAAATACTAAAAAGGAAGAGTTTAGACTGGGGTACTTTAATTTTATCCAAGACCACTAAATGCACCACTTGCAGCAGATTATTAAATCACAGTAAGCTACTTTTGTTAGCTGTGCTTACAGTCAAAATGGAACTTAGATTACTTAATCAGCAGCATTTACACCTGATACAGCATCACCTTGGAGCATATTTGAGCAAACAAGTCCAACAAAAGTGATTTAAAAAGGATCCAACAGTGCTTTGAAGTCCCTCAGTTACATTCACAGCAATCATAAAGCAGCCTTACTGTCTATCAGGACACTTTTTCGAGGCTCTAAAAGAGTACATGGAAACTCAACGAGCAACAACTTGAAACGAAAAGTATCCCATTTAGTTGCATGAAGTAGGATAAGATCTCTGTGACGACAAGTTCAGCAGTAGTTTGTAGAAACTGGTCCTGCTGCACATGTTGCAGGGATGCTGCCGTTATCCTCATGCTAATTAGCCTGCTAACATTAGCATGTGGCTAAGACCTGACGTGGAAAGTGACAGTAACTGATCCTCTGCAGTTAGGTGGATGTCATGGTAACTGTAGTGATCAACGACATTTTTTAATTATTTTAATTTCGTATTCAACACATTAACGCATGGTGGTTTACTAACAAGGTGAAGCGGTTTGGGTGACAAGTTAGCTCGACGGGAAAGTTAACAAGCTAGCAGGCTAGCGGATATTGTACACACTGGAGGAGTATCATCCGAATTTGTGAAAGTTTTAAAAATAATTTTTGGTGTTAATCAAAACAACCCATACAGTAGGGACAGTGGTGTGCCCCCCCTGAGTAGATGTGGGCTGAGAAACATCCTCGCTCACGCAGAAAACACTCAACTCGCTCAGCGTGAAAACGCGGCTAACTTAGCGGTTAAAGCGGCCGACTTTTAAGCGATAAAATCAGCTCCAGCAGACTCCCAGACTCGGACACGGGACTGCGGTGGGCAACAATTCACCTTCCAGTTGCTGTATAACCTCTTGATGCGGCGGTAATACGCGTCCTTGTCCAGGTTTACCGCCATGGCGAGCCCTCCGTCGCGAACTCCAGCTCCCGGCTTCGCCTCTCAGCAGGCCGGATAACGATGATGATGAAGTGTCAACTAACAACAACGCACTTTCCTTCCACGCCTGCTGGGATCCAAACACGAGATGCTGCTGTCCGCCTGCCTTAGAAATTCAACCGCTGAGGTCTTTACAACTCATGTAAAAAAAACAAACTACCCGCTAAAATCAATGAGCATTAAAATTCTCGAAAACATTCATGAATAATTGAATTTCTCGTCTTGTCCACACGCATACACACACAACCCCAATCTGTAATAATTAAGTCCTCACCCCCTCCCCCTTTCCCTTTCCGATGCTTTTTCTTCCTCTCCCTCCCCCTCCGAGTCTTTACATACGGAATTATGTTTTATAATAGACATCACTTTGCATCCAAGTCATATCATTCAACCTCCAAGCTTAGTTCTGAGTAAAATATTTAACACAAGACAAGAGCAACAAAAAAGAGATGAATGCGAACTGATTTTATTTCTTGCCACTTCATTTTATTTCGTGTTTTGCAGTGCATTTCATTGTAATTTATAGTTTCGCATAACAGCGCCCCCTGTTGTGTATTGACCACGCTGCTTTTTCCCGCCACGGCGAAGCCTTCCCGCCTTCGTCATCAAACGTTTCTAACGTCAATCTCGCGATACTTCAGCCACCACTGGCAAAACCATATACATGTCTATGGAAAAACGTCATTTTTTTCAGTATTACTTGCGACAATTACAAAAATCTCTTCAACTTGTTGAAAATCTGAGAATTAGAAAATGAACCTAAATCTGATGGTAAATAAATACACGCACAGAAGGTCGGTTTAAAAGATTAAACTGTCTTTTAAAGTTAAAATTGTGAAATAATTCAACTCACCATCTCTCAAAACTGGGGTATGTAATTTGTCATTAAAAAGGAATTTTCGATGTAAAAGATGTTGTAAAAAGACAGACGGCTTCTCTGATGTTCAAGTTTGTCACTGAACATGAAAACAAATGAAAATAAAAAACACAAAGCCATTTCTCCTGAAAAAAATGCAATTAAAATTAATTATGTAGTAATTATGAGGTCAAATGTGTATTATTAAATGTATATTACAACATAAAATATTTTATTTCATAATTAAAAACATTTCCAAGTTATCTACAATAAAGCAGACCAATGACTTCATCATTTCACCTGACTGGGAAGTGTTCTGATTCTTTTTTTTTTCTTTTTTGGAAACGTCCATCCCTTAATTGGTCAATATGGAAACCTACCAAACATTTTAGTTGAAACAAAAAGATCAAGGGGGAAGAAAAAAAAACCCAAACCACACCATATTTCCTTTCCCTTTACAGTCCGTAGTGTTGTCTGAGCTGGTGTGTTTATGATGTCTCCTTTTTAACAATTTCTTCTTAAAACAGAAAATCTCATCACTAATCTTTCTTATTAAGCAAAATAGGAACCACATAGTTAAAGAGCTCTGAAGTTGCAAGAAAAAAAAATAGGGACAAAGTCTGTTAGCACCTCTTTTGAACGCGTAAAGCAACAAACTACAAACTTTGACGAGTTATTTCAAGGCAATAAATATAATCCATTAAGCTGATGGCAGATTCACTTCAGCCTTTTCTCAAGCATTTTAACCCTCTTGGACACCTTTGAAGTATATTTCATATGGTTTGTGCTTTATGGAGTTGTTGGTCTTTTAGTTCTCCGTAACAGCCCCCCGATCAATCACCACCGACACAGCTACACACGACTGAAGACTGAATAAACAAAACTTCATTCACATTGATCAGTTCTGAATGTAACAGTAAAGGGAAGAGCGTACACATCAAATACCTTTTTGAAATCAATTTTTAAAAAAGGAGACAGAGAAAATATACCGGCAAGAGTCTTGCTGCGATCTTTTTTCCAAAACAATTAAAAACACTTAAATTCATATAAAATTTTCTCCTTTTATCAAGTTCATATTTTCAATTTACAATAGATGATCAAATAAGAAATCTCTGGAGCAGCAGAGCCATCCATCTCTCTGTGCATAAGCGATTATTACAACTAGAACATTTTCAAACAGAATCGTAAGAGTGCCACAGGAAACTACTGAGTGATCACTTCCAAATACTTTCTGGCAACTTATGTGATCTTTGTTCTTTTACGTCCCCAAGATGACATGAACATCATTGAAATGAACCATTATGTGCCAACACCTGAGTCTGCTGATCGTTCACGTTCAGTCACATTAAACGTGTTTTGTATGTCCGTCTGTCTCTGCGCGCCGCTCTTCCGTCAGACGTGTCCGTTCCCTATGTGACCGTCGTGGAGTTCTGAGATCGGATGGCGCACCAAGCCATGAACACATCTCTGTGGAGGAGAGAAGGGTCATATCTTTAAAGGTCATATGTCGAGCAATCTTTTGTTAACAAGAAAATATGTAGAAAAAAAAAAATCTGCATTGACAAGTTTGAACATTCAGCTAGACCTGCATTTAAATCAAGGAACTGTTCTTTTGATAATCACTCATCTGTCACTTCGTCTTGCTGCACATGCGGGTCACTTCAAAACAGAAGCCTGTTCAAACAAAGTCTGTCACATTTAAAGTACTAATGTGAACAACCACACAAAAAAATAGGGTCTTGACCAAAAAAAAAAAAAATCAGAGTTGAGCATCAAGACCTCAGTGTGAACAGAGCCTCAGAGATCAGTTTCAAGGGCACAAGTAGGGAGGAAAAACAAAAAAAAAAACACTTTCTCTGAGTGAATTTATGTGGGAACTTGAAGTTATCATCAGCTCAAAAAAAAAAAAAAAAAAAAATGCAAGGACATCTGACCACAAGTGGGCAATGTCAATGCAAAATCTGAACACATTACAGGACAGATCCAGATCTCATCACTCAGGACACATGAGAAGGTGGTCTGGACCACTTGTGTCCACACTTTCATTGCAGCCTGAACAGGAAAGCATCATGGGACGTATTCAGGAACTAACGCCATTCACTGAGAAGATAACTCATCTGATTTTGTGAGCAAATGAAAACAAAGCTCTTTGTGGTGCATATTTACTATCAAATTGTGATCTGTATTCTACATTTGCTGAATGAAGCTCTATTTTGAGAGCGAGAAGGTCAGATCTGATCACTCAGGAACATCTGGATACACATTTTAATACAAGGTGTTAGCACAGATGTGAAGGCCACAGGCGACTGGATTTCTCAGGATGCATGTTAACGCAAGGTGTAAACAGGACGTTTCATAGAGCTTTTCAACCAAAGTAGCTCTAGTTCTAGCTCTAGTAGCTCTACGCTCTGTCAAACTGGTAAAGAATCACGAAAAGGAATCAACAAAGAATGGTTCCAGCAGCAGTGCTCCAGAAAGGAGACCATCTCCCTGGACTCTGCAACAGCAGCACCAGAAGACCAAATCATCATGTTTTTAGATTGATGGTCAGTGACTGTGAACGTTCTCCAGTGCACAGCAGAAAACAGGATTCAGAACAGTTGTTTTCACCTAATTTAAAAATAGTGTTTGCATCTTAACTGGCATTATTGAGAGCTTCAGTATCACCTGCTTCTGCTCATGGCTCCCATCTAAACATCAGAGATAAATCACGTTTGTAACAACATTAAAAAAAGTACCAGTCAATGTTTGGAAGTGAAGTGATTCTGAAAGCTGTTCAAAGTGCTGCAGGCGCTTTGAACGGCGTTTGCCTTCGTAAATATTGCATTAATAAACATTGAAATTCCAGTCGGTGATGTTTCAGCATCACCCACTGGAGTTTATGGATCCCACTTAAAATAGTGGGTAAAAATTCGGTTTGTAGCCAAATTCCAACAACAGTCAGTGATAAAGAACATAATCTGCTGTGCTACACAAATCACAATGGCTGTTTTAAACTAAATTTAGGAGGATTGTTTGTATTTTTATTGTTAAACTATTTTTTTCTGGCATTTTAATATTGTCTGCTGGCATTTCTGGATCTCACTCAAAACAGCAGGTATAAACTGTATTTTGGGGAGCATATATAAATAGGCTACACTGCAATGTAGCCCCTCTAAAAATAATTCCTAAATCCAGTCAAACTGTCTTATGTTAAGCAAAACTATCTCTGTCTTTGGGGTAA
>JAOWBL010000010.1:8404145-8432615 GCA_028564865.1 Zenarchopterus dispar
TAGCCCCTCTAAAAATAATTCCTAAATCCAGTCAAACTGTCTTATGTTAAGCAAAACTATCTCTGTCTTTGGGGTAAGAAAACTACCTTTACTAGAATTCTTATAACTGTTTTGCTAGTCTCGCCCCGAGACCCAAATTAAGACAATTTTCTTTAGAGAAGACTTTTTTTACCTGCGTAGAAATGAGTTTTTGTGGTGTACTACGTGATATCTGGAGGTGCAGTACAGCACTGAGCGTTCACAAACACCAACTGTTACGAAGGCAGACTGGAAATGTTAAGACACTGGTTTTGAACAAAAATACTGGTATCTGTGTCCTTTGTGAATCACGTTGTTTTACAGGAATTCAGGCGTACCGATGTGAGGATTTGATTTTCTGTCTTAAACACCAGCCCATTAAGAAAATGCCATAATTAAAGGTTGTCTTTCCAAAATGATACCATTTAAGAAACAAAACAATAACAACAGGGCCGACTTGGACCGAGGCTCCGTCTACGCTGCTGTTTGTGTACACACCTGCAGTGTGTGGCTACACACTCATTGCTACAGTACTCCTTGTCCCAGTCTTTGCTGTCCACGGCGGGGTTAGTGCAACCTGCACGTACGCAAATGTTTGGACTCGCTGTGGGAGTCACACTTGGGCCAGGAGCAACATTCACCTCCACCTCCATCTGTGAGAGCAAAAGGACAAATACAGCCGTTAAGTCAAACATGTCAAACATGTCAACTAACATGTTATGGATCGTAAACACCTCAACTTACTCCTTCCTCTGATTCTGCCACTTCATCTCCACCAGCGTCCGTCTGCCCGACCTCCACCGTCAGCGCTGATGAGGATGACACTGACGTGGGTGTTCCACCGTCCGCCGTCACGATGATTGGCACCGTCGAATCTGACTGCCGTGCAGAAGGGACAACCTTAATCTGCAGCGGAGGTGGAGCGGTGGCAGCGGCGGCACCCCCGCCCCGCGGTTTGGCCTGCAGAGGCGGGGGAGCCTGAGCATGGACCATCTGCTGAAGCCGGGGTGGAGGGGGAGTGCTCTGCATCTGCTGTAGTGGCGGTGGCTGGCGGGGCGAAGAGGCGGCGGTGGCAGTCACCGATACTCCACCATGAGGCAGCGGCGTCTGCTTGATGATGATCTTGGTGACGGTTGGAGGGTTGGAGCTAGCGGGCGGAGGCTGGGGCTTGATGGCGCCGGTGCGGGAGCGTGTGGTAACCTGAGGCAGGTCCAGGATGATGTTGGAGGTGCAGATGTTGGTGATGGTGTTCTCTTCGGGGTTGTAGTGCTGTGACCTGGTGGGCCGAGTGCTTGTAGTGGTGGGTGCAGTTGTTACTACTGGAGCTGGAGCGGGAGCGGGAGCGGGAGCTGGAGCTGGAGGAGGAGGTGGAGGTGATGGGGCCGTGTCCATCACTTCGATAGAGGCCTGATGAACAACAGGTTGGAGAAAAAAAAAGATGAGAGAGCATGTTAAAAAAAAGAAGAAAAACAAGGTCTTTAAAGTTTCCAGTGCAGGAGATTCTGTTCAAGTACCGTCCACATACTTCTGTGTCAAACAACATTTGAATAGTACACACATGAATAGGCGTAATTCCCACTGGGGAAAAATGGGACATAGATAATGGACAAGCACATAATGGTCTTGTTTAGGGACCGTCAACAAACTACCGACTGCTGATACATTTTACATTTTTCTTTTCAATAGCCTCCACAACATTAAAGAAGTCACTAAAATTGCTGTAGTAAAGACATTTCTTGGGCTTTTTTTAATATTCTGTATGAAACTTTTATGGGACTTGTCCTGGTAAATAGAAACAAAAGTGATTTATGTCTTCTGCTGTCCCTTCAACATTGATGCTTTTGTGTTTTCTTCGATGTCAGAAGACAGATGAGGAACTGAATCGAAACGCAGAGTTTGAGACAAGAAGCAGAATTACAGTTATATTATATAAACAAATGGAGAAAAACAGTGGAACTGAATCACATTCTTTCAAAACTTCCATGCACAAAATGCAAATAAATGAGGAAGATTTCTGTTTTCATAAAATGATTCTCTCAATTTTTGGTTGATTGTCCTTTCATCTAATAATACAAAGTGTAAGACAGCTTTTTCTCATAAATATTTTAGAGCCATGCTTCCTGGCAGCTGTATGAATATGTCCAGCTTATTTATTTTGTGTCACTATGGTCCCAATGTATGTAGGAACGCATTAAACAAAGTCACTTTTCTCAAGTAAGCTCCAGCTGCTATAGCTATGCCTAAAAACGTAGAGCATCCCAATCGTGCTGCTCAACAGAAAGCTCTCTCACTCTCTCGTGTAGCCGGGTGTTTGGTGTTTGACTCTGCCAGCGTTTCTCGAGATGTTTGAAAGATACTGACAGGATCCGATTCACTGGGAAATGATACAAGCCCGTCATCCACATAGAAGTTACGCGTGACAAACTCAAGCATCAGAAGTGGACTCTGTAGCCTCAGAAGAAGCTCGTCGTAGGCAGTAAACAGCCAGTATCCCGATAAGGGTACTGTTCTGATCAGGACCACTAAAGCAGGATGCCGTTAAGAGAAACTCCTTCGGGTTTGGCACTCGGGTCAAACACCACTCTTATCTGCTCCGGCTAGCTACATAAGAGAAGATACCCACATTTCAGGTCTTTCTTCAGAGGCGGAGCTGGCTCCACTTGCATGGCATCAAATATCCTTTCTTCATCTGTGGTTTCTTGTCTAGACTGTGCCCTATGGATAACAGACGCTTCGTAGCTCGAAGTCTGTTGTTCGGAAGACGATTTTGTGGTGACCTAAAGGGTAAGAGGTCAACCCATGTGTTTGCTTTGTCCTGATATGTTTGTTGGTCCAGTGTCTCCAGAAAAATCCCATCTAGGAGTGCAACTATACTGCCACCCTCAGGTGAGAACATGCATGCGCAGCGATTATCGGCCTTCATTTGCTTTGGGGAGGAGAAAACCCGAGCAAACAAGCAAAACGCAACGCAGCAACTGCACATAAAGGGTTGTTTAGGCTATTCTAAGGGAATATTTGGAATATTTTCATTGCATCTTCACAAGCTATTATGTCTTTCTTGTCACAGCCACCAGGCCAGATTGGAAAAGAAAACAAAAACTGTTGTATTTGACTTTGTACAGAACTGGAGTTACTGATATAACTTTGCATTCACTGGGGGTTTCTTTGTTTTTTGTGTGTGGTTTTAGTGTTTTAACTAATGAGTCAACTGATGTGTTAAAGTACAATCTAAAAATAGCAAACACCTGATGTTGATTACGTATATTTTAACGGGCACATTTAGACGACTAGAATCTGTTTTGCTGCTAAAAAGCAAATTGTGGTTAAGTATCTAACACGAAGCACAGTTTTTAAAAAAACAGTCCCTGTGTTTTCTCATCCAGTCAACAAAAGGCACTTTAGGTGCTTTACTAGTAAATGAAACATTACGGTGTTCAGCAGCGTGAGCATGGCTGCTTTCACATTTTCTTGATGTTTCACTCTGCAAGAAATTAAAGAACAAAGCTGTGAGAGCCTGTTTACCCACATAAAACGTAAAAAAATGAATAAAAGCCTTTCTGGCTTGTAAGAGTGGGAGATTTTATAGTAAACTGGCAGGATGAAGAAACTTCACGAGTAACGCGCCACTAAATTTTACTGTGCAGCTTGTGTTTTACGCTTTAAGAAGTCGTAAAACCCCATCAAAATACATTTTCATTTCACTGAAAAGTGTTTCAGCTAAAAGTCAAAGACCCTCGTTTCTGAAATCTTGAGAAAAATCCGTGAATGGATTTGCACGTAAATCACCAACTACAACAGATTCACACCATGTAAACGTGTGTGCGTTCATGAACAGCAGTCGATCAAACTCATCACTCTGCTGGGGGATCAATACCCGAGGATCTGGAAATGTACATCCTGGAAAGAGATGATGAGTGCAGATGACAGGTGACGCTAAAAGGGTTTGAAATGGACTCTGCTGAAATAAAAACAAAAGACTCATTTGTCTACGTGGGCTAAACCTTCTCCTGCAGACAACTGGACTCTATAACTACTAACACAAGCAAACTTTATAAGTGCTTTAAAAGCTGCAACAACCGATCAACCTGCTAAATATAGGAATAAAAAATACTTTAGAATAAAACAAAAGTCAGAAGCAAGCTTGTACTTGTTATATTTATGTGTTATATCACTATGTGTCGTGGCAGCAGGGGGACTTATTGCTTTTAAAGCATATTTTAAGAAACGGCGGGTCAAATAAAAGTTATGGCCCATTCATTTCCCTTCATTGTAGGTTATTTACAGTTTGTTGGCCTATAGACCTTATGTTTTCCCCCTGTAGCTCACATAAATCAAAGTGCAGGCTAAGGTAAGCTTTTAAAAACTGATTGATTCACATCATTCATGTTTTTTTTAAATATATAAATTGGAAACAAATCCTGCTCCTTTCACTCTTACTCCTGAAACCAGACAGCAAATCAAGAAGGTTTAACCAACCAATTTCTAGAGTATATCCTCTGGATTATACACATGAAATTCCAGTTAATTAGGATAAACTGTGTTTTTCTATTTACAAAAGCGCTACACCTGGCTGGAGGCGGGAGTAGATTTTGTTCCTACCTGTGAAAAGCTGAGAACTACTAACATTTTCATTAATCCCGAAACACACACACCTTTCACAAACAAACTTATTCTGCTCTTGTTTCAGAAATGACGTCTATTTGGTGCAGCAGAGAAGTTTAAAGTCAACTGGACAAATTGAGTGCAACCAAGGTCTCGCCACAACTCAGAACTTTGTGTTTGGGGTTCAACCGCGGAGCAGCCCCGGTTTTTATTTACACTAAACACAACCAAGTCTCGGGAGGAGCAGAGACTCTCCCCTGGGCTGCAGGGACACTGAGGGAGTGTGTTACATACTTAAATAAAAAAAACAATCCTCTCAGAACCAGAGGAGAGGCAGCATCTTCATGCTTCTACATTTTGCGTTGTTATCACCTTTTGGGTTTTACTCACCTGAGACACCTGGCCGTCCCTGTACTCTGCCAGCGCTTTCAAGTAATCCTTCTTTGCAGCTTCGTTTTTCCTCTTGTAAACCTTTAAAAACAACAAAAAAAAATGTGTTCTAATCTCTCTGACGCCAAGTCAGTTAATAATCCTAAAGAGATATTTCAAATCTAACCACTCTTACTTGTTTCTGTTCCTCCCCCAGACTGTCCCACATGGAGGCCACTATCTTCGAGACTTCTCCGAACGTAGCGTTGGGGTTTTGTCCCTTTATGGCGGCCTGCGTGTCCCTGAAGAACAAAGCGTAGGCTGACACAGGTTTCTGAGGCTCGTTGGGGTCTTTCTTCTTCTTGCCCTTCTTCCCTCCTCCTCCCGCCCCTCCTTTACGTCCGCCAGCGGAGGAGACGCTGGAGGCCGGGGCAGAGAGCGGCGACTCAGAGAGAGAAGAATCGAGAGAGATGACTCCGGGAGAGACCGCCAGAGAGACGGGAGATTCAACGAGAACGCTCTGGGTGGAGAGGAAGACGAGAACCCACGTTAGAATAATCAAAAATAACCGAGCAGAAAAGCGGCTTAAAAATCAGGAAAATCAAGGAATTGAAGACAAACCCTTCTGAAGTCGTCTACGTCGTCATCTTGCAGCGAGCTGGTGGGTGACGCTGTAGCTGACAGAGGGTTCTCAGGTGACTGTTGCTGCAGTATGTTCCCCCCTCCAAGGCCAAGCCCCAACTGCGCACTGAGCTCCGACTGGTCGATGGTGGTCAGCTGGTTGGAGCCCAGTAAACCCTGACCCATGTCACCCAGTGGGACGTCAATTGTCACGGGGGATGAGCTGCTAAACTGAGAGCCGATGGGATGACCGAGATCCTGGGGAGGGAAAGACGACGGAAGGAGGGGCCAAATCAAGTAGGGATGCTTTGTGGCATCACTTCAGAGAGATGAAACATTTTGCAGCGCTCACCATTCCCAGTGACGATGCTAGGAGAGTGCTTCCTGCCGACTGGTTCATCACTCCCAGGCTCAGGTGCTCCAGGCCCTGCGAGGGGGCGCTGACATACGTGGAAGCAAAGGACGGGTCGTCTCCTTCCACCACCGCGTTACCTGGTACCACGACGCTGTCTGACGGTCCGGTGTCCGACAGCTCCCCGAAATGAGACACCACATCTGACACAGTGAGAGCAGAGTCGGGGTCCAGAGAGATGGGAGGGATCTCAAACTCCTCATCGCCGAGGCTGGGAGTGTGAAAGGTCTGAGGAGGAAGCATTACCAAAGAGGGAGAGGTGAGAGGTGGAAGTGAAGAAAGAAGAGAACAGAAGTCAGAGAAAGCAACATGGAATTGTTTTATAGATCACATGAAGAAGAGGGTAATAAGGAGTTACTATGAGAAGCATCATCTAAGAGTTAAAGCTAACAAAGTAGTCAGGTAATTCTTCCTTTTTCAAACACTATAAAAGTAAACCATTTTCCAAGACTTAACCAGACAACATGAAAAAGTACCACAGACTGAAAAAAGCAAAGTGAAAGGAAAAAAGCATCAGTTTAGTGAGGCCTCGACTACTGTCTCCAGCTGAGGTTCAAACAAAAAAATCCATATTTGATTCTTATTCCACAGAGCAAATTGTGAAAGTATGATCTATACACACTTTGACAAGTCTATTACACACATCTGTACAATCTTATGTGATGAATTACAACAGCATTCTCCTAATATATAAATAAAAAGTGTATTTGACCTGCAACATCAATAACATCTATTTCTCCTAATATGGCCCTATGTTCATGTCTATTTTACGGTTTAATTTGCTTTAATTATGTCAATAATGTAAGAAAATGACCAACGTTACAGAAAGCTACCTATTTACATAACGTTAAACACTGGAGATAAAAACTGTGGTAACGGAGGGAGTTCACAAGAGTCAGAGGTGATGTAGCAGCAAACCCAAACCTGAACTGGGGAGGTGATCCACACTTTTTGTCATTTAAAAAAAAAAGAACACCATGCTTACAACTAAAGCTGTAACACACCAAACCGTACTGTTTACAAGTCTCATGCTCACACTTTAGATGAGTCAGAGCTGCACCCTCCTAACGTGTAATCTGACACGATGTTTGATGACTCACTCAGGGAGAGTTCACGCTGAGGCGGCTTTCTCAGGGACCACCGACGGGAGGGGGGTGCAGGATCTAGCTCTCTGGATTTCGTTGACATTTTGTGTCAAATGTGAACGGCTGTGACGTCATCCAGAAATCGCTTACCCCACCTTTAAACGACAGCTCTGTTTTCAAACTACAGCTGTGTGGAACAAAACCTCTGCTTCCATCACATGTCACGCTTCGGCGAGCTTTCACGCCTACAGTCTTTAATCCGTTTAAAACTAAACTTGAGCGCAGGATAAAAAGAGACGAGAAAGAAGTTATGTCCAGCTGAGGAATAGTTGTGATGTGGAGTTTTCACACAGGGATTAGCAACCAGAATCGGACCTTAATCCCCAAGTGAGAATCTTTTGGTTGTGCTGGAGGAGACTTTACACGGCGTTAAAACAAATGAACTCTGAGGAGCCCAAGTTTCCAATGAGAGGGGACTCCATAGCAACAAATCAAACTTAAAATCTGCCACGTTATAAGGTTAGCCCTACCTCAGAAGAAGAAAGGAAGGGATGGGTGGACCCAGAAATTGTCAGGTAGTTGTCACTGCCTCCAGGAAACTGAAACATACAGGTGGACAAGTTAGAGGGAAGCTGGCCATTTTTAAGTGTGTTGTTTTCTCATTAACCAGAATTCCCCAAAACAAAATCACAACAATGATGGTAATAATCACAGAAATGATTTTTTTTTTAAAAAGGCTTTTTTGAAGCCAGTAAATTTTATTCTATGGATCGCACATTAATGTATGTAGTGACAATCCCTCACCCAATGTGACTGTGTGAAAAACGTGCTTCTAACTCAATCGACAAAGTGAAAGAAAAGGAAAGCAATGGCCCCAGTTTAGTCCATCCAAAGTGAACAGCAGATAACATGAAGTGAATCAAGACTATCGAGATACTACATGTATGCAGAGTCTGTTGACACTGTTGACCAGTCATGTAAAGAAGCAGAACACACGGCCTGTGAAGGAATCCAAAACATGTGCCAGTAAAATACGTTTTTAAAAAATACAAACAATTCAAACAACAACCTGTAGCGCAACACAGAAGGTTTCATTCCTACATCCATAATCTGGATATGAACTGGAAAACTGGCAGGCCAATTGAATCTTGGCATCCAAAGTCAAAATGATGGCAATCAAACTAAAAAAAAAAGTCCAAATCTAATAATAAATCTGTTAATGCAGAGATGGTGCAGACATAAAACAAAATATTTTTTTTCCTATTAGAATGAAATAGTAGTTTGCAAGTGGTAACATATTAAAAGGGTGCTAGCATTACACTTTGGCCAAAGTAACCTCTTTGCAGACTGAAATAACTTGTAAGAAATATTATTTTTCTTACATATAGTTGAAGTACTTTGTGTCTCGTATAAAAAGATACGTCCCTTTTTCCAAAACATTGACCGTTTCCTGACATTTTAATGAAATGTCTGTCTCTGACATGCTTTTTAAAATATTATAAGAATGCAACATTAAAGCTCCCTTCAATCCAGACCTGAAAAGATCTGTTCAAAACAGGTGGTTAAAGGGGGCGGAGCCAACTACTGGAATAATACACCCCTGTCTCTTCTGCTGGGGGTTTTAACTGGTGTTGCAACTCACTGCTACTCATCTCAAAAGTATATGCAATGTTGGGTGGAGCTTTATTTAAAAAAACAAAACAAAACAAAAAAATTACCGCTGGATAGTCCAATTCTGCTCTGATTTGAGTCTGTGACGTCACAGTACCTCCAAATCTGACATGTTTACTGAATTTTTTTTTTTTTTTTGGAAGACAGTAGCAGCAACAAACTGCGTGGTATAAAGCATTTATTTTCAAGTTTGTCGCCACTTCAAACACTCAAATAAATGCTCTTAAGAAACGATATTTCTGGTTTTCCATAATATGTCCCCTTTACAAAAAAAAACTAATGAGCTGGAAAAATATGTTATCTCTGAACTGTCAGACGACCGTAACTGGTTAATGATGTTTTATGAATCAAATTAATAATAAAAAAAATAATTAAAATCCCATTTATAAGTGAAGTTAAGATTGTGAGCTAATATTCAGTCACCTTGTTGTCAAATCCATTGAAGGACTGCGGATCGAGGAACTCTGGATCACCGTCGTGCTGCCCGGTACCGTCGGTCAAATCCGAGTAAAAATTCAGATCCATCTTTTCAACTGGGCCTCATGTGTTAGCTATGATTTCAGGTAGGCGAGATCGTCCTCCTTTTTTTGTGGGGGTAACGTCGTTTCACAAAGCTACAGAAGGGGGACACCAGCCCCCCGACACCGAGTCGCGATTAGCGGTATTTCTTACCGAAACGCCGTCGACACTGACAGCTTTGGCCCAGATGTTGGCGAAAATGAGCATGTGCGCGCTAGCAAAGGTGCCAAAAATAACCTGTCTGCTGTCTGGCTAGCTCCGGGAGTAACGTGGCTGCTGCTGGTAACCGTATTTCTTGCTGACTTGTCCTTTAGCTTTAGCTGGCTTTGACGCAAAGCTGCGGTACTCCGTCTAACACCAGCCTGGCGCCCGTTTGTCTGTCGGTCCCCAAACGCATCATTCAATCAATCAGCCGAACCGCTGCGTCGAGAGCAGTCACCCGCGAGTGTTTCGCGGGTGATCTGTTAACACCGGGGGAGAAGGTATGGGGGGGGGAAATGAGCGTGATCGTTTCAAGGTGTCTGACAGCGAAGGAAAACAGAGCGAATCCCGGTGTCTGCAACGCGTTGGCCCGGGCCAGGACGATCAATGGATCCCGAGACGTGGATCGTCAAACTGTGTTGCCAGATCTGGTGACAGAAACGCAACCAGATCTCTGAAGACAAGTTCAAAACCAGCCAAAATAGCTCTAAATGATAATAATGAAATAGAGTAAAATTAGAAATAACCGAACAGAACTAGACAACCGTCAGTTTTATACAAACAATCATGAAGAAACACGCCAGCCCAAACACGCCGATCTGGCAACTTATTTCATGAATGAGCTCAAATGAAGCGGTCAAGTTGAACCCCATGTTGAACCAGGACAAATCCGGATGTGGTTCATTAGTGGGTTCAAAATAAAACCATCCCGCTACAGTTTACGTTTAAAATTAATAAAGATACAAAAATGGCAAAATATTGTAACTCGTAACTATAATGATCACAAGATAAAACTCATTTCATAATCTTGACCAGGGAAACCTCCTGGGGGTTCCTCTTGGATTACAACCCACATGCACCTACATTAGACAGACCTAAACCAAGTATTTTCGGTCAAAACTATCACCCTATAGTTATGATCTTGCAGCCACACGTTAGGGGGGGAAATGCAACAGTATGGGTGTGTGGATTTCATAAGTTTTATGAAATCCACTGCTTTTGTTTAACACTGCCAACAAACGTCATCAATCGCATAGCTCCAAAACTTGGATATTGATCAAAAAGAAACCAGGATCATCACTTACACACATAACAGATTATACACTGAAAATTGAGTTAACCCTAAAAAAAACCTCTGTAAAAGTAAAAACAATTAACTGCAAGACTGGAGCCGGTGAGCTACAGCCGAGGCTCAGCTTGACATTGTGACCATTTACAAGGCCGTACCTATTTGAAACCTAGGAGAAAATGTTGCATTAGGTGTATCTAGTGGTTAAACAGACATGGTTGAGATGGATATTTATGACAGCTAACATGTTTTTTGAAATGGCATTTAGTCTCTGTCGGTTGCATGTTACAGCCAAACACCAGAGTAGTAATGGTACAGAGACCCAGTGATTCATCGTTAGTAATTTTACATTGTCTCGATAGATCTCTTTACAGTTCGTGAAAATGTTTCATGCCACATCTGAGAGGTCTTCACAGAACAGGATGAGGGGCATTTTCAGCAACTAGAAAGACCTTCTACTGACTTTTCTTGCGGCATACTGGTACCTGTCGCTACACTTTAGACCTGTCCACAACGTCCAGTATAGAAATCTGAGACCAGTTTGTGTATGCTGGTCACAAATAATTCATTGGAGCAAAGCCAGATGGATTATCTCATCATTTGTGATCTTGCAGTTGTCACAAAAAAAAAAAAAAAAAATCTACTGCCCCATAGCAGGGCAACAGTGCAGACTACAAACACAAATACTCAAGATCAAAACTCTGCATAGAAGAATCTGAACTAATTTCCAACCAGATCAATCAAATTTGGCTTTGACTGCACAAACTGATGCCTAGTGGTAATAACAAAAAGTACTTTTAAGAAAGATCATGTGTGAAAAATAAAACCACTATTTGAACATATAAATGATGAAAATGGGGAGAAATTAAAAAAAAAAAAAAAAACATTCACAGAAGAAATAAGTGGCAGACCCAGACTGAAATGTCTTTGATGGGTATCTGCTTTGACCTGTTGGGGCATGGGTAGATAGAGGGAGAAGATAACAACAAGCCGTAATGGGCATGGAGCCCGACATTTCTGGGTTTCTTGAGAATCTGGAACGTCAGAACATCTATTCATCTTGGCCAGTTTTTATTTTAGACAGTTTGAAACTAAAAATCATCAACCCAGTTGGCTTCATTACAAAGAATAGAGTCTCAGCTAAAGGTCTGAATACACCTTCTCATTAAAATAAACGCTATTGGTCAGTTACTGTATGTTGACCAATAAGATAAAGTGTAAGAAAAATGCCAATATTATGTTTTAACATTAAATGATCAATGTTCTGTACAATGTTCTGTACTACCAACCATTCATTTAATTACTGATTTGAAAACCTAGGTTTTTGTATATTATATTTGTATCCTTGACACTGTAACTAAAAGTAGTTTCAGGAAAACATACAGATTAAATTTTTTTTTAAATTACAATTTTGATTGCTAATGAAGTGTGTTCTAAATATTCCACCATTTAAAAAATAAATAATTATAAAAATAATAATTATTTGTAGTTATATTATGTGTGTGTTAATGGTAAGATTGGATTATTAAATAATAATTTATGTTTATTGCTGGATTAGGTTTGAACACTCGGGCAGAGGCGTTCCCAATAACCTTTTAAAATGGCACATTTTATTTTGAAAGGAAGACAGGAAAACTCGTTTTGCTGTGTTTCAGCTAATCTTGTCCAAACCCAGACCGGAATTAATTTCATCACATCCTTACTACACTATAATAACTTTTGGGTGCAGTATTTCTCAAAACGTAATATCTCTGAGAAAAAAAAAATCTTAACAATATTGTAATCGGTTCAGCACCGGTTTTTGCAAAATATCTAACCCCCGGTTCTTCCCTTTGGTTCCGTCCAACGAAATTGCCTAGTCAAATAGCAAGTTAGTAACATTTCTAACGACTTAGAAACGATTAAAAATAACAATAATAATAATAACTTCTAACTTGTGGACAAACGTTTACCATCAGTTGTTCTGTTAACGATGGTGATTTAAAGTTCCGTTAAACATCAGAAACAGTTTGTTGCAACTCGGAGCCTTAATGTGCAACGCTCGGTCTTGCAGCTTACGTCAAATTAAACTGTCTATTTTAATGAAGCGATCAAATTAATCAAATTAAACCGGCTTATCGGCCCCCGACAACGCCATCATTGTTGTGTTTGTGACATTCAAAGCTCTTCCGCTGCTGTAGTTGCCAAATACTTTATTTCTATTGAAAAGTTTCTAATTCCAAGTACTCTTACCTCCATGGCTACCCCCGAAATATGATTTACGTTTTGTTTTTAATCCCTCTTTTGCTTTTGAACTTCGCCCACAACTGATTTCCTCAAATATCACAACATGGCACCGACTTCCGGATTGTAGGAGCATTAGGAAGTGACGCCAAAAACCTACTCCTCCACTTCAAAATAAAAGTCTGGAAAAGTGGCAGCCGTGTACTTTTTCTGTAATAATAATAATATGAAGAATAAGGATACAAACTATTTATGTATTATATGTTTAAATATAAAATGTATATTATAATAATCATTGCTATTATTTTTTATTATTATTTATATCCAGGATATTCAGTGTTGACTAAAATCCATCCATTTTCTGTACCCTCTGAATCCTGTTGACTAAAATCGTTTCTGCAAATATTTCTGCATAAATATAATAAATGACATAGAACATACACAACAAATAACCAGCTTGACAATATATTTTAAAAATGTACAATTGTTTCTCTGCCCGTGAGACTGTCTGTTATAATATACATTAACAATAAACAGTTTGTAATTTAAAAATGCAATTAACCCAATATTTTCAAAATGTAAGCTCAATATTGTAGCATTATCATAAACCATTGAAAAAACAAGTCAATTTGAGGGTTTGTGTCTCAACTCACTTTTTGTACTTTATTAGTTTAAGTTTTAGCAGTGTTCTGACTTATTTTATTTTGTTTAATCATGGCTGTCATGCATTTTGTTAAGTTTTTTTTTTTTTTTTTAATTATAATAAAAAGAAGACTGGCACAAAACTGTTCATGACTGCTAATGCAAAATACAGTGTTACATAAAATCTTCAGAGGTTTTCAGTTTTGGGGTAAAATTTTCAGTTTTCACTCAATTAAATTAAGTCATGAAGATAATAAAGGGATGAAACAGTTAATAATTTAACTGTATGCTCCCCTTCTTAACTATAGCATGTCTACTTTAACCCTATAATGACTGATGTGCGTTATTTGATATATGAATTTAAAAATATGATTTAGAAACTGTTATGCAGAATGTCAATATATCATAAGCACTTTAAATAAATAAATGAAAAAAAATCAATTTATTTCATATACATACCAGGCTCTAAAAGGGTTAACTGCCCTATGGATAGCTGGCTTTAAAAAGAAAATTGTTTAAATTTGACATTTATGGATCAAAATGTTCATCATGAGAAAAAGGAGTTTTTTATGAAGAAAAAAAATTCAGGATTTTAAGAAATTGTGTTTAAATGTGCTACCAGCTAAAAGCAAGTCATTTTTATCACACCATGAAATCATGACAATTTTGATACATTTCTTTAAAATTGCTTTTTTATTCTCATTTTTTCAAGCAAATTTTTTATGATCAATTTTTATATTAATGTAATTAAAAAAAGATAAAACTCAAGAACTTCTTTGTCCTCATGTATGTACAAACAAGAAAAATGCTTAAGAGGTAACAATCAACATAAAATAAACCCTGCACAACACTGTAAAACAAGAACGTAGTACAAGCTTGTAGTTAAATGCCTCTAATTTTGAGATCCTTACTTTAGCGACAGTCTAATGAAAGTTGATTCACACGCACACAAATGTGCACGCATGCACAAACAAAGCGAGGTGTCAGCATGTTTACTTCAGGTGTGCAGTGATGCAAAGTTTCAGGGAACAAGCCGATGTTCTCTCGATCAGGAATGTCAAATGAACACAAAACAGTCACACACAAACATTTACACACATGCAGTGCAGTCGTCCACTCCACAACGGTCCACTCTGTCAGTAACACTGTTGACAAATCCTAAGGTATTTTCCATTGTGAGGTTGTCAGACCTATTAACAAGAAGTGTGACTTCACTTTTTAGAGATGTATTCTACTCTGAAGTGACTTCTTAACTATTCGCATGCAGACCAACACAAGGTCAGCTTACTGGCCAACAGAGGAGACCTCTGGTGATTACTCTGCTAGAGGTATCGTTTTGGTTTTCCAGAAACTGTGGCTGACATCAACAAATCCATAACCATGGTGCAGAAAGACGGCTTTTGTCTCGATTTTGCTTGTTCCCCTCGTACAGCCGAAAAATACAACATCAGAGAAGACAGCTGGCTTCCGAATGTTTACAGAAGATTCATGGCACTTTACAAGTCATTTCTATAATCTGATTAGAGAGTGACATGAGTAATAAAGTCCATTTCTGCCGAGAAAAAAAAAAAAAGGATTCACCCTCCACCTTAAGACCTCTGTTATTTCCATCCACCCATTTTCTTCACCCGCTGAATCCTTTTACAGAGTCAGGGGGGTCTGCTGGAGCCAATCCGAGCTCATTACAGGGGTACACCCTGGACGGGTTGTCAGTATATAGACAAACACCATCCATGCGCTCACCTATGGACAATTTAAAATTGTCCATCAACCTAACATACATGCTTTTGGACTGTGGGAGGAAGCCCACGCAGGAGAATGTGTAAATTCCTGCCGGGCCCGGGAGTTGAACCAGGAACCTTCTTGCTGTGAGACAACAGTGCTGCCACCTCTATAATTTTATTTCTAATATCTAGTTTTAGCCTTTTTCCTTTTCAGTACAGCATTGTAATAAATAATTGTGACGTCTCTTAATTTGGCTTTCTTTGTGGTTGGGATGGACAGAGTTTATTGGGCGATGATTCTAATCTCATATTTTGAGTTAATAAAATAATTCACATGACATGATAAATTAAGTAAAACTTTTAAAATAATTTCTAATACTCATCAATGAACTGGGCTTCCATATACAGCTTTGGATTCTAAAAAATAGCAGCAAATTCAGATCTCTCTAGAAGAACATAATTCTAAGTCGCTCCATCATAAATTTCAGTGTGAACAAAACAAATGCTAAAGTTGTTGAGATTCTAGGTCATTGGACAAAGACCCTACAGACCTGTGATATGAAAAAAAAACAAAAACTTTGTATACTTGCAGCTCTTTTAAAAAGACTGACTTTGATAACCTTTGTATAGAAGAAGTAGATTTAAATTTGACATCTTACTCCCTGTGATATAAATGCTCTGCCAGTCTTTATGAAGTTCTGGCATACATTTTTATGTGCCTTTTAAAGATTAAAAAAAAAAAAACTTACATTTCATTCGAACCTCATTCACAAAGCTCACAACCGTTTCCAAAATACATTCTGTACAAAAAAGCAACCCTGAGTCTTGCCAGTGGATCGACTGCTCAGTTCTGGAAAGCTCCTTATGTTTTTTTCCTCGTTCAGTGTTCCACCACTTTAATGCACGTGCTCCTCACACACCTCTGGTCCCTTCAACAGATCAAGTATCCTTCAGCGGGATGGCTCTCAACAAACAAACACACACAAAAAGCTGATTGCTGTTTTTTTAAAATGCTCGATCACTAAATTGTGTTGGCGTTACTGCTGCTCGACATATGTGGAACTGAAATCACTATCATGATATGAAAAGTGTGATGATGAAAGGGAAAGGGGCTGAGTGGGGTGTTTGGGACATGACCAATACTACAGCCAATGACAGTTTCCCTCACTGAGCCCACATCCCCTCTGCCAGAGCTCCTGGAGCCAAACATCTCGTCTCCCAAAGCTCTGAGAGACCAACTTCTCCCATCATGATTCTGCTTGACTGGCTGTTTGTTTAATGTTGGTTTCCCGTGTGTTTCCAATCAGGAGTAAATGGTGATGACTTCACTTCCTCCACCTCTGACCAGCAGGACTCGCTCCAGACCCTCAGTCAGGACCTCCAAGAACTCCATATCTGGTTGCTGAGTTAAGGATCACTTTTTCTAAATATATCTGAGCCCCTGAGAATAGCAGCATTTGACTTAAACTGGCTGTGATTCTTAAATGGTAAAAAGCATATTTTTCTTAAACCTCTAAAGTAAAGCTGAAAGTCTGCAGATTTATCACATTTGGAGTATTTTATTTCAAATGTGTTGTGGTGGAGTATAAAGGCAAACTCATAAAAGTCTTTCACTGTCCGAATAATTCTGGGCTTAACTGTATAAGACAATGACCGTCGCTGGACTCTCAGCGAACTCCATGTGGGCAGAAACAAACAAACAAGCACAGGGTATTTCGACTATTTCCCTTAATTTAACTTTGTTTTAATTTGCTGATATTTTATTGCTTATCGTGGTTCCATTTATTGTTGAGTTTAGTATATATTTGCATGTATCGCAGAGCACTTTGGTCAACTGAGGTTATAATTTCTATCTTTTCAGTGGCAGATCAACTGCTGAGCAAGTGCAAGTTTCTGAGACTGCCCCCAAGTGGCAGCAGAAAGCTACAACAGGCACGAGTGTGCGGCGCTAATACAGAACCACACCACAACTCTTACAGGAACACTTGCATACAGCGGACTATTGTTGAAATCAATACACTATGCTTACTATATTTTTCACAATATAAAAATGTCTGTGTGTTCATGTTAGCTGGTTGGTAGAAACTTTCATAAAAGAGCTTGTAGGGTTTGTCAGCATCAAGAATTTAAATATCTGATCTGGCATGTCCTTCGGTTATAAGGATACAGTTCTCATCTCCATCAGGGTTCTTGGGGGGTCCTGGCATGTTGAGAAGGACAAGCCGGGCATCGTGGGATTTGTTGACAATGACTTCGTTGAGTTTGACAGCGGTGTGCATCCGTCTGACATTGGAGTGGTCCCTGAAGGAAAACAAGATACATTTGAACCTTTTAAGAGACAAGAATGCTGTGACTTCATTGCAGAAGCATGTTTTCCCCCTCACGGCCTGATGCTCAGCATGTCTCTGAAGCCTTCAGGTGTGGAGCAACCCGAGTGCGTTGCTCTATACTGCGCGGTCTTTTCTTTGGTCCAGGTCATCTGAACGCGCCGATGGTGCTCAGAGCTCCCGCCACTTGGTGCTCTGTCTCGTTCTCCTCCATCTGTGTCATCGTCGTCGTCTGAGCCGATGCTCGTCAGACGCAGCATGGAGTTGCGATCCTTCACCAACTGGGCCTACATAGAAAAAAAAAAAAAAAAAGACATAAATGTGGTCTCTCTCGTATAGTCTTTCCTTGATCCCAAACTCTGTCTACCTTACATGGTGCCTCACTCTTCTGACACCAACTTCCTGACTCTTACTCTTGTTTTTCTGTCTCTGTTTCTCTTTGTACCTGTCTGTCTCTGTCTCCTCTGATGACATTTGACGTGTGGACTCCAGTACTCCTGTACCTGGGGGAGAGATACACCTACAGACAACACAAGGTCACCTAACCTGCTAAATGCGAAACAAAGGCTGCATCTACTCTAGAAGAAACACTAGAGCTTAACTACAGCAGCACAACAGCTGGAGCTAAGTTTACCTAAAAAGACAGAAAGACCTGAGTCAAAAGGCATCTGACTTTCAGGGGGTGATGGATGTAAAATTTAAATCATGAGACCAAAGACTGCTGCTCTTTTAAGCCAAAATATTCAGCAAAAAAAACATGAAAAATAAAGGAGCACATTTGATCCAGGTCAGCATATGATTTAACAGAAGATTCTTCCCTGAATCCTTCAGAGAAAGAGCTGAACTTTTCAGATGAACGGAGATTTGAGTTCAGTGCCTCCTTTCTGTGGTTATTAGATACTTTTAATGTGCCACTGAAGAAAACAAAACTGCAATCTGTCAAGCTAAAGCTAAAAACAAGAGTCATCAATCAGTTGCCATAAGAACCACCGGATGACATCATGACTGCTACATCCATCTTTAAGAAGTCATTTATGTGATTTTAGTAGAAAAAAATCAAAACCTGCCAGAAATGTCCAGTCTTTTTCTGAAGGGTTCCAGTTCTCTGACAGAAGCTTTAAGGTCTTCATCCAGCTCTAAACCGCTCTACTTCAGACAACTGTTACGTTGCTATTGTTCGGTCATACAGAGTAAACTTACATCGTCAAAACTCCAGCGTACCCTCTGAGGGGACCATGGCAGAAGGAAAAGACACGGACACATTTCCATCTCAATACCTTGTGTTTCCTTAGATCCCTTTTCTATTTGGTCCCTGGAGTTAAAGTTTGTGTTATATAATCATGCAGAAATGAAATGAACCTTCTGCTGCATCCCATGAGGAAATTAAAACTAAATATTCAGGTTTTTACCAGGTCTTAAAATTGCTAGGCAACAAAGTTTAATCATAATATCTGTTAAGCATAAAAAACACAACACATTAAATCATCATAATATATCTAACAAAAAGTTAATCAAAAGAGGAAGTACTACTATGTTATCAGTGTCTAATTACTGTGACTGAATCGATAGGAAAAAGTGAATTAATGTTATCAGTCTCCCATCACTGGGGAAGAACCATCTTTATAACGTTTCTGGAGTTCATTGAGGTTTGAACCCACTTGAGGTCTGGACTTTTGACTCAACTGTTGAAACAGAATGAATTTCTTTTTCAATCTGTTGTTAATTTGTTGGTGTGCTGCACAACCTAATTTCCTGCAAAGCTTCAGATGACAGAAAGATGGCCTCACATTTGAGTCTAGGAGGCATATCGATGCAGAACAAACCCAAATAATACATCCTTTCAGGTGTTATTTAAGTTGTGCACCCTTCAACGCTGCGTCTATGCTGACAGTGTAATGTGTCGTGTTGTTAGTTAATCATCTAATTTTAAGACATGCTGAGGATCAGGTGATTTATTTTAATATTCTCATATGTAAAACTTAATAACTGAAAAAAGAAAGCCCTTATTTCCTTTTTCAAATGATAATATATTCAGGGACACATCTCTCAAACAACTTTTATGCATAACTAATAGGAAATAGCCTGAATTATACAGCAGCTTGTCTAATTGATCAGCCAAAGCACTTTTACTCTACTAAGTATTTACAAGCATTGACCTGTCTATGTCACCTTGCCAAGGCTTTTAACCTTTAAAATCTCAGTCTCCTGCTTTTAAAGTCTCTTAAGACAACCACCTAATGAGTAAACCATTGTACATGTTTCAAGAAGACAGTGAAAATCCAGCTTCTGCAGACAGTACACAGACATGAAGAGGACACGAGTGTGGTACTGGTCTGCATGCAGTCCTCATCTGTCTCCAATATGAAACGTGCAGAAAATTTTTATTTGAAATATTACAAGGTTCTCATTCTGTTACACAACTTAAATAACACATGACAGTTTTTATATTTTGGTATTTATTTTTTGGTTATTAATGATGGCAATGAATGTGTTACAACAAATAAAGTGAACAGTACAAAAATCATTTAATTTTTAAAAAACGCATCCCATTGAGCACCACCTGACAGCCAGTAGTCTGAACCCTTATTTAAAATCACAGCCAAATGTGATATGTTAACAAAAGCTAATGAATGGATGAGGACTGTTCACAAAGCTAGTGTGTAGCCAAACACGCTATTAAATACGGCCTAAACTTACCTCTCTTTCTCGATCTGATTTAGAGAGTCGCATCTGTCTGAGCATCTGAGATCTCTGCTCCATCATCAGCGTCCTTTCATAGGTGTACGCACTGATGTCACTGTTGTGCTGCAGAGAGAAGATAAACCCGCTCAGAGAAGAAGAAAAAAGAAAGCATTTATGTACAAGTTAGCTGCACTGTTGTGTGAGATTATTACGGTTAATGAAACGTTTTTATCCTGAATGTACCATCTCAACTACTTCCACCTCAGCCTCAATGCGCAGGTGATAGAGAAAGGTCGCCAGGTCCTTTTTCATCTGGATCGAATTATCCTCCATCTGAGCCACTGTGAAGATTCGCATCCCACACTTACGCCACACCTGAAACAAATAAAGGAGGAGTAGTCAAACGTAGACGAACCTTGGCTTACTTCACCAATCAAGAACGAATCATTTCCCTACTTTGTGTTGACGCAGGAGAAAAGGCAGCAGCATCAGCATCCCCCCATCATGCACGATCCACCAGACATCAATGTAACCCTCTGTGCAGGGCTCACTGTTGGTGGGGAACAGGGAGATGTTTTTGGGCACCAACAGGGCCAGGTGGGCCGCTGTAGTCACCCGGACTGTGTCTGTAAGAGGCAGAGACAGTGTTGCTAGACTGCTGGCTCCTGAACTAAACACTTATAAAGAAGATATTTCTTTCTGGTCTTTATTGACTCACTGATGAAGGTTTTCCAGGACTGTGGGTCTTCACTTTGCCTCCAGGCGTGAGGCCAGCCCATCACCACAGTGTTGGGTTTCATTCCTCCAAGCCCGCTGGACTGGATCATGTGGCTGATACCGTCACGTGGTTTCTGAGCCACTATGCACTGACAGAAGCCCTTCACGCGCTCTTTCTCCATCAGGTGCTTTAGAGTCTGAGGAAGAATAAAAACCAGTCATCTGAAGATCTGCAACGCATGAAAGCTTCATGAAGCTTTTTTATCATTTGATGCAAGTCCATAATTAAACCTGTTCAGCAGCGAGAGCCTCGCCGTAGCTCTGCAGAAAGTTCCCGGGAACAACAGTGCCGACAATAGTCAGGCCCTTTCCTGCCTTTAGCTGGCTGGCGAACGTCAGCAAGCGCGGAGACTTGACGTGGGCGTCTTCGTCCAGTTTTAGTAACACTAACAGCTGGGGCCTGGGGGAGGAAGAGAAAGAAGACAACCGACAGTGTGAGTGGGAAAGTCAATGGACTTGAATGCTCCTCAAATATCCGAAACAATGCAGCTCTCTTTAATTCTAGAAGAAATTATTGTACACAAACTAATGTTTTGTCTTCTAGGAATAATATAAAAAGTGATCAGAGAAGCACATTTGGACCCTTATTGTTCGTTTTAGTGAGTATGTTTTAGGCAGTAGAGCCGTTGGCTCCCACTGGAGTCAACTTAAAGTCAAACACTGTCCTTGTTCAGGATTTTAGAGAGAACGCAAAATACAAATTCAATTTTAAGTTTGAACTCCTGAGCATCCGTAAAGTCTTTAGTACCTCCAGTTTTTGGTGTGTGGCGGACCCTCCTCAAGTCTCAAGAGGGCGTAACGGGCTGCACTGAGTGAGAGGCCCCGGATCCCGTCCCCCCACTCCTTCTCCGCTCTGATATACGCATCCGATGAACACAGTTGAAAAACATGAGTAAACAAAGAATTCAAATAAGAAATCATTTAAGCTAAAAGCACTCAAACACACATTTAAACCACCCCGTCTTAACCACGCTGTAAATCTACAGTTATGTGAAGGGAGTTTATCTCCATGGCAACATACCCGTGATACTCTATGTATTTGTAGATCATGCCAGCAATCACCATGGCAACAATCGCGTAGTACCAAGACGATATGAACATTAGCGCCAGACAGATAGTCATCCCCAAAAATGACAAGGTCCTGGACAGATGAGCACCAGAGGTTCACATGAGTGTTTGTAGTTTCGTGTGTGTTCATGAGTGAACGTGTCTGCGGGTTTCTTGTACCAGTGGTAGTAGGAAAAGCGTGGCCTCCAGTTGGGCGTCCTGAGGAGAGTCTGGAGACCACAGGCCAGGTTCACAAACAGGTAACACATCAGGAAGAACCTAAGACACAGAGGATTAGAGCTGGAGCCCATCAGAGAGCAAGAGATACTTGAGGTATCCTTTCTCTCTCTTTCACACTCACACTCACACACATAAACACTGAAAGCCACGTCTTACATTGTAAGAATGGGTGCAACCATGTCCAGCGAAGCGATGAGAATCCCCAGCTCGGCTATCAACGCCGTCAACAGCAGGGCCCAGGTGGGTTCCCCATTAGCTTTCCCATGACCAAACACCTGCCAGAAACATAAACAAGGAAAAAAGAAAAAGTGAAAATATATTTAAATACATCTAATCTTTCATACTGAAAACGGTGCTAAATGAGCACTTTATCCCCAGATGTATAAATAATTCTCTTATCCAGTCCGTTTCTTGTTAGTTTCATACAATCGCCCATACAATACCCTCACAGACTTTTCACCGAATGAACTCAAAGCACGTCTACAATTTGTAACTAATTTATAATACCCCCCCCTAAAATGAGGTGATCTAATTAGCATTTAATGCTAACAAAGTGTCACCACAAAAACCAAAAGAAGTGATGTCATTACCCCTGTTCTTATATAGCAACTGACTACATTCTGAGTACACAATAACAACTACAGACACAAAAGCTTCACTTTTGTATTTCTATCACTGTTTCCGCACTGATGTCATGTAATAGCACCATTTATTACTAAGTTCTTCTGCAGTTTGAACAATTACATGTCTATGAGCATTTATACAGATAAAGGTCAAGGATTTTGTGTGGATGCATTCTGGTTTTCACCAAATGAAAACAAAGAGCGTGACAATTTAAAAGGGAGTGTTATGAATCTGCAGCTGGAAAGTGGTGATCAAAGGTGCAAATACCACAAATATAAAATGAAAAGTAGCATAAAAATGATAATCAAAAATGAAACACAAACTGCAATTATCTCACACCTATAGGTGTGAAAGGCTTGTAAACGCAGCTCGTCAATCATCACAGGAGCAGTGAGTCTCCAAAACAAAAAAAAATCAACACAAGCAGCATTGTACAAAGGTCTTCTCTTTTTTGAAAAATTGAAGTTATAATAATCATCTAGATATATTTTTAAGTCTCTTCAAGCTACAAAAGACAATGATAATATTAAAAGGTAGATCATTTAATCAACTGGCTAATCACTGCCCTCTTTTAATAGCTGCACTCACTACAGAAAAAACAATATTGATCTCTGGATTATATTAACACAAAATGAAAGCACACAATGCTCAGGACAAAATCAAAATTTGTATTTCAATGAGACAAGAAAATAAACAAGGATGCAGTTATAAGTTTGATTAAATAAATAAAACTACAACTGGCTAAGGTCTTTGCTTAATACTAAGTATTGAGTATTGCTGTGGTGCTATGTAGATATTTCACTGCCATCACTAGCATATGCTCAGGATGGAAGTGCACCTTTCTTTTAACATCTTTGAAGACCCTGTAAGTATATTCACCGATCATCTGGAGCTCCTCACCTTTGAAAGGTTACATTAAAATAAGGCCAAATAGAAGAAGCTGCAATGACCAACCAAATCACTGTAAGGTCACTTACACCTCACTCTGAAGTTGTTTTCTGATTTAATCAAATTTTACAAGTAATTTGTCAATTCTGTGTCTGTATAATCAAACTGAATATCTGCAGGTCTAACCCGGAGAAAGGGGATGATATTGTCCTTGGCAATGGCCTGCAGGAGTCGAGGTGCGCCGGTCAGTGACTGGAGGCCTGCACCGCACGTTGAAAAGAAGGAGCCGATCACAATAACCCAAGGAGACGGCCACGCCAGAGTCCCCACCACCAGGTTGCCTTTAACTGAATCTCCATACCTGTTGAAGTAATAATATATGGCGTTTTAAGAGCTTTCACTGTGTATATAGCTGTAAGTGATGTCATGTGACAGAAGCGACCTCTTTCTGCCTGGCGTACAACAAGGAACATATCTATACAAACAAAAACATTGAAGCAGATGTACTAACTTGTCTCTGAGGACCACACCGTCAATGCAGGCTCCAAACAACACAACGCTGCTCAGGTCTACGCAGGGAGAACTCAGGAAAACAACATGCAAATCAAATGTTCCCCAAAAAGGCTAAAAAAATGAAAACTATGCTGAGAAAATGAATTATAACGCATCATAAAAGGATACAGACAACAGAAGTTGTGAGAATGGCAAGGATAGTTCCGATGGGGATTGAGCGCTGAGCATCTTTTAAATCCCCCGACCTGTTAGAACCAGCCATAATTCCTGTAGAAGAGAAGAAAATGTATATAAACACAAGGAAGACTATACAGTTAATTATATAAAAATGTGTATGTGTGTGTTTATATATATATAAAAAAAAACATGACTGAAGATGAAAATAAAAAGATCGGGACAAAAAAGAAGCCTGTCTGTACCTGTGACAGAGGGAAAGAAGATGCCCACCAACAGTGTGAAAGAGGTTGTGATGTCAGAAAATACATATTGCTGTCCACTGGATGGTGGATGTACGGCGTGAGAGGAACTGAGGGACTTCTTCTCGACCACATCTCCTTTGCTGAGGTAGGAGCTCCATAAGTTCTCTAGCAGAAAGAGATTCAATAAGTTCTTCTTATTAACTTCCATCATTTATTCCTCAAACTGTCGCTCATCCCACTTTTAAGTGTGCAACAGGCAGGATAAATCCCAGACATCTGAGGCGGACGTAACACCAACTGCATTGCATGTGAATTTCTGAAATGCCCTGTTGCAGAGGCATGAGTGTCACTAGCCCTTCTGCTGAAGCAGTGCTACAGCCCGCTATCGTTCTCTTCAACTCAGTGATGCGTTTTGTCACGGCTGTGAATACAGGAGAGAGCTGTGTGTCCCAACATTGATTTTATTTGAAAAGTGGAAATGTGAAAGTTGCCAAGTTGCAATGTGACATCAGTCTTAGTAACTGGTCTTAAAATTTAACAAAATTATCATCACAACAGACAAAAATGTGGTTTTCATGATGCTGAATTTAAAAAACAGGTATAATGAACAAAAAATGGTTACACCTCTGTGTTGATGTTTCATTTATTATTATTTATGTTCAAAAGAAGTCTTGGTTTTTATCTTTCTCCTCGTGTCACTTAGGTAACTGCAGTTGAGTTGTGAGCAGCCACATTTACAGCCAATTAGCTGCCATTAAATGTGAAAACTGCCCATATTTTGATCATCCCTGTCATGCATACATACGAGTCATCACTCTCTGTGCTTGAAAGAAAAAGGCAGACAAAGGCTGAGGGGAAGAAAATTCTGCACAGGTTATTAAAGTTGTTATGGTGATTTCATTTTTAGCTTGGTTTTATACTGAAAAACAAAATACTAAAAGGGTCTGAAAAGACTGTAAAAGTAGCTAAATCCAGTTTGCTACGTCATCAGGCTTGACGACGCATTGATAAGACGGGATTTGATGCAACACTTGTGTGTCAGAGCGAGAGGAGCAGGACAGTTAACAGAAACATTGAGAGCAGCTTTACACTTGGTCAGATTAGACAGGAAAAATAAAATGAAGTGCCAATTATATTTAGGGTCTGTACCAAGTGTTGCTCAAACTACTGTCAATAGAGGCTGAAGTACTTTTAGAGTTATGTCGTTCTGAACACGGTGTGCTTTTATTTTGTATACATATTATTTAAACATCGAACAATATCGAGTTTTCTGCGATCGATGACAATTATCAAACAATGGCCAATAATCAGCCGACCGATTGGCAAACTGATTTGCCGTCTACCTCTAATATCATCACTGTATTTTCTGGTTTTATTATTAAAGTGACTAAAAAATAAACATCGGTGGTTATTTAAACTTTGATAAAACAAGACTAGGGATGCCTAAGACTTCTGCACAGTACTATATGCAAAGATAAAAATAGGTTTTGTTGTAAGGGTTTTAGTCAAAGCCCAGAGAAAGACCTTAACTCATCCCATCCATACTCATGCCTGGCGTCATGGCAAAGAAAAAAAAGGGGAAACAAACACACCCACTTACTCTACCTGAAATGATCCCACTAGACAGACCGGGGATCCCCTTAATCTCTGAGAAGTTGTTGGAGAGGAAGTATTCATCGCAAGGTTGATCCTGGCAAAAAGACTTCCAAAGACTGGTGGGCTTTTCAACCGTAACAGGCTCACGGGTGGGCACGAGAGTTGCTTCAACTGTGCCATTTTCTAATTGGGAGGAATAAAACATGACAGGAAACTGAAAAGATTTAACTAAGATGATTAATGTAAAGGAAATACTCCTCTAATCCTTGTAATTCTGGACAACAGTAAATAAGAAATATCAGCTCACCCAAATTAACTGTGAAGTTGCTGCCAAGTGTCTCCTCTTTATCTTGGGTGTTAATCGGCTGAAGGATGGTTTTGTTACAGTGGTCGTCAGTGATATAATGGGCATTGATTGTTCTATTCCCAAGTATGCAGACGCTGCAGATAAAACCCCAACTGTCAATCAAAACTGCGACCGACACCAGCAACTGGTACCTGTCTTTGGAAATGTGTAATGCACACTTACGGAAAATGCGGCTCTTTGAAGGCAGAGACCAGCGCTCCGATATAGATGGAAACAATAGAGACGATGACGCAGGCCAGGAAGATGGAGGCCAGCTTGTTCACATACTTGACACCCACAAAGACCAGCAAGGACATCAGAAGGAGACAGATGCTGCCATAGATCCGCATGTTGTTCAGCATAGCTGTAGGATCGTCCTTAAAAATAGCTGCCTGGGGTACGATGTACAACTGGAAGAAAAAGGAGATGGGAGTGACCAAATTGAAACGGAAAGAACTACTACTATTACTGCTGATCTAAAGGGAAAAATATATAACCAATTGAGTACAGAAATACAAGCCTTCAGATGAAAAATAAGAGGACTGAGATAAATGGCTACGAAAAACAGTGATGTTGATAAAATAACAAAGAAGAAACCCACCAGAAGGATCTCAATGGCTCCCAGGATGTACATGGCTGCTGCGAAGGTGGTTCCCAAGTAAAAGCACAGGCCCACCGCCCCCCCGAACTCTGGACCCAGAGAGCGACTGATCATGAAGTAGGAGCCTCCCGCTGGAGAGGGAGAAAAACAAAAGAAGGAGAGGAAGAGGAAGAAGTGGAAATGCAAAGGGGTAGGAAGGAAGAAAAATATAGTCCAAGAGGGGGGAAAAAAGAGATTTAAAAATGGGAAAATAAAAATGGAAAAAGCCGGTAGGGTATAAAGAGACAGAGAGAAGAATGGATGGTTAGTAACATTATGATACTGGGAGATAAAAGGAGAGGAAAGAGGAGAGCTTATATGCTTATAAAAAAAATAAGCATATGTTCAACATGACGCCTCAGAGTAAGGAAGAGCACATTTTTGATTAAATGGTGACATACAATGATTGATGGCATTTTGTTTCACTCAGAGAGCTGGATAAAGAGTTTATAACATACAAAGCAATCTGCTGAATGTCTTAATGACAGTTTATAAAAGCTTAGTGCTGTTTTCGTGGACACTAAATTTTAAAAGCTTTCTCATTTTTTAAAAACTACAGGTTTTGGGATTATTTCTTTAGTTGACACATTTTCATTCAATTTTTCAATTATTACTAACTTACAGCATGACTAACTGAGGTTTAATCGGGCTAGTAGCCATCAGTGCAGTAGAACCAGCTGAATCATGGTTATTTTAGCATTACACCCAACTCTACAATCTAATTCAAACACAGTTTTTCTCCAACATGACCAGTGAACCAAGTGAGCCAAAACAAACATCACTCATAATTTGCTGATACAGCTTGGAAAAAGTGAGAAAAAAGTACATTTGATGGGAGAATCTTGCATGAAGAGTATCTCTACATTTTCTACCGACTGAAACCTTGGTGTTTGAGTTTCCAGAATGATGCCTTTTTAATTAAATAAAACACAAGCAATTTCACCTAACAAAAAATAAATGTGTACAAAATTGTGAAATTGTAGGTTTAAACATACTTATGAGGTAAAATGAATGAAAAAAAAGAATAAACTCTTAGATTCCGACAAAACACCTGATGAGCTCTTCGTCAACATAAATGTACTAAAACTGCCATCAAGAAATTAGGAAAAGCGCTCACCAATTTAAAAGGAGGACAAAAGTGTGTGTGTGTGTGTGTGTGTGTGTGTGTGTGTGTGTGTGTGTGTGTGTGTGTGTGTGGCATTAAATCAGATTTTT
>JAOWBL010000010.1:8440790-8475366 GCA_028564865.1 Zenarchopterus dispar
CCAAAAACCTTCCAAGAAGGTCCAAAAACCTTCCAAGAAGGTCCAAAAACCTTCCAAGAAGGTCCAAAAACCTTCCAAGAAGGTCCAAAAACCTTCCAGGAGGAAACAACCATCTGCGAAACAGGATCACTTACCTCTATGTGACTGTTTTCTGGTATTCTTCAACAAGGAATGATAAATTTGTCTGCAAGATTGTTCTAACTTGCTTGTGAACATGTGTTATTGTGCTCTTTACGTCTGACATAAGTATGACACTATGTTACGTTGTTGCTATAAAGAGGGACTGCTCTATAAACAGGACAAATCAACATTTTTTTTCTGTTTTGGATTTTATTATCTTTGCAAGTTTGCTGAAAAATTTTTAATTAGTTTAATTTTTTTATTTTTGAGTTTAGTTGGGGTCTCAAAATTAATTTTATTATTTAATACTGTATTTGCATCCTATAATTTGCAACTTTTTTAAAACCACTTGTGCAGCTTCATTCAATTTGCCTGAAAAGTACTTGGCAAAGTCTGACACGTGTACACATACCACAAATGTTCAAACACTATTTTTTTTCCTCTTCTTTCTTTCAGAAGAGCAGTTAAGAATTAGCTACTCCTAAATCTTGGCATATTCATCTGGTACCCTGCAAAATAAGCATCAGCGAACAGATCTTATCCATTCATGCAAAACATGCAAAATTACCAGTAAGTTCACAAAGACCACTCCACAGTTGAACATAAACTGCTATGTAAAACCAAAGGAAAGAGGCCATTTTCGGTACAAGTGGGAGCTTGAGCTGGGGTTGGTGGGGCTTTCATCTATTTCAGTTAAACCAGTTCAGAGAGCGACGCTCGCGACCGCTGCCGAGACCTTAAATTCCAACAGCGGCGTGTGACTTTTCCCTCTGAACTGAGTCATCTGAAGCAGACGTCCAGCCCTTCAGTGTAAGAGGTGCAGTAAATTAGGGGGTGGGGGGGCGCTCTGAGGTAGCCGAGAATGAGTCTCGCCAAGAAATAACGGTAACAAGAAAGCAGAGACAAAAAAATAAAATCAAAAATAAACAATAGCACCATTGTCAGTGATAATCTGAAGAAGAGCAGTCGCGCTGGAACCGCCCTCCTTCCTTTTCTCTCCCTCTAGCTTGTTCCTTTGGTTAGCCATCGGTTCCTATGTAGGATTTAAAAAAAAGGGGGTAGCTGATGTGGTCTCATTTTCAGTCAGTCACATGTTCTTGTTCTTGTCCTCCGCCTTGAACATCGTTTACTGCAAGACTTCCTGACGTTCCCCCTCCACGTACTACAAGAACTTGCTGCAGACTTGGCAGCGGCTGACTTTGGAGCGCTCCTGACCTCCCTTCAGAGTCTCCTGGTTCGGTGAAAAGAAAAACTCCTCTCTGGGATCCACAGTGGTTAGCCAGAAGCTGTACTTATTGGCAAAGTAGTGGCATGTACCCTTGGCCCCGTTGCACTCGATGAACGGAGTGGCACGGAAATCCTCCAGGCAGGAGCCGGGAGACACCAAGGACTGACCACCGCCTTCTTTACCAGCTGCTGTGTGCTGAGGTGGAGAAGAGAAGATCTTTTATTTTTTTTAAAAAAGTAAATACTACAAATACTAAATACACTTTTGTATCCAGCTTCCTCTAGCTTTCCTCTTGGCTTACAGCTAAATAACTTTAATTATAACATTCTCTGTGCATAAAAGCATATAACTGGGTGTCTTTATGGACCACCAAATCTGAAATTTTGCCATGACACAACCCTGTTACTTTATCTGGGACTGCCTAAACTTTAAAATATCTTTTTCAGTGGGAGATGTTCAGATTTGCAGGTGTTGTGACTACATTTATCCATCCTGCCCATCTTTTCCTCCGTTCACCTACACTCCTGATTACATTTGCTGTACATTTTATTAATAGAACAGGAAATTGTGACAAACTGTTTATTAAAAAAATGTCTCCTTTAAGACCATCATTGCCATTGTTATCACATTTGACACATTTTTTTTTTTGTATCAAATGGGGGACTCCAGCATAGAAAATAGGCCTGGTGTCCCAAAAGTTGGTAGAAAATCTAATCTTAGTTGCTTTGGATGGTTCCACTTTCGTTAAATTGAACAACTGAGTCCTCAGATATATTTTGATTTATGACTGTGCTGAGATAAGTTTTTATTTTCATGTACTGTTTTACGATGAAAATAGGATATTTGGCTGCAGTTCCAGTTCCTCCATTTCACTTTATCCTATTTTTTGAACAGAGAAGAAAATGCAAAGTATATATTGAGATGAAGTTCTTTTGTAATGAGTTATAAATACATTTCTTTGTGCCACTGCTGGTTTAGTTTTCTATCTAATTAACTGAGAGTTATTAAAATAAGATTATAATTCACTTTTTGTGAATTATCTCATGTAGTTTGGAAACTCCTGTGAACAGCGTATGAGGTCGCTTATCAGATGGTGTATTCACAATACAAAGAAAAATAGAGGCAGCTCTGTGTAAGGTTTTGTTATATCTCAGCTAACCTTAAATGAAGACTGATATAGAGTTGAACGGATACTATCTCTATAAAGGTGACATTTTTCTCTTTGGGTTTTTCGTCATCGGTCAAACAAACATTCAGCTCAACAGTTCATAGTAAGCAGCCATTTTGGACCTACCATCAGGAAGGAGTACCCTATCCAGAGACTCCTCCAGCCAGGAGGACAGTTGGGAATCGTCAGGTCCTGACTGTGGACTGCTACTGCCTGTGATGGAGCCTCACAAACTGAACACCTAATAAAGTGGATCACGTGGTTAGTTTGGACATTGCTATGTTACAGTGTTTTGACTTTACTTTACACCAAATGAAACGATGTACAGTACCTGCTGATGTACGGTCGTATCTGCTCGTTGGCTACGGGCATCATGGGTATGGGCGCGGTGGTGGAGAGCCAGTAGGATTTGTCGTTGCGACTGGCGTAGCGGCAGATCTCGTTGGGGGAACAGTAGAGGAAGGGGATGGTGTTGAACCTGGGGAGGCATGAGCCTGGCTGACCTGGATGGAGAGACGTGGATACGTTTAGAAGTTTGATTTGTAGCCGCTGTATCAGAGCCACTGGCGACCTGTCCAGGGTGTACCCCTGCCTATCACCTGCAATGGGCTGGGATTGGCTCCAGCAGACCCCCATGACCCAGAAATGGATTCAGCGGGTACAGAAAATGGATGGATGGAGCCACAAATAAGTACCAATTAGCTTTTCATATGATCTTGTTTTGATCATACCATGTTATTTGATGGAAATAATATCTGAAGATTACATCTAGCTTTTAAAACTTACTGAATGGCCTCATGCTTCATACATTTGGCCTTTTCCACTGAAGCAGTTCCAGCTCCAAACTTTGATAGTCAAACATGAATAAAACACTGGCTCTACTCCTCAAAAAAATCTTCTTGGCTCTGCACAAGAACCCGTTACATCCCAAGATACAGGATAGATGATTAAGGCATTTCCGTGTCAAGTTAGTAGAGAAGAAACCAAGATCTTCTTTGGCAGTGGTTTGTGGAGGAGACTAACGCCGTCCAGAAGCCAGAAAAGCCGGCTGTTTACGACTTTTCCGAACACCGAATGGAAACATTAGGACATTGGTTAAGAGGGAAGCAAGATGAACATGAGATGCACCCTCTGTGTATAATGGTCTTATAAAGAATTCCAGGGTGGAGTAAATTAAAATGATAATGATGGAAGAGCAAGTTCTTCCATGAAAGTGTTTCTATACCCAGGTCTTGGTTGTGCGCCTTCTCCTGTCCCTCCACGTACAGCAGGCTGTATCCGTCCCACAGTTTAGGCATGCCCTGAGGACACATGGGAATGTCGGAGCCTTGACTGTGCTTTACCAGAGTGTAGCCGATGCTGGCACTGCGGCCGACGCCACCGGGTATGCCAGGCCGGCCGACTGCTCCAGGGAGACCTGAGAGATGGCAAAATGAGAAGAAATGTTCAGCAGATTTGATTTTAAGTGTTAATATGCAAGTTTATTGGCTGAGCTTCAGTGGTCAAGAATTCCATGAAATTCCAACTAAACCACTTGAGATATCAGAATTACTTGGTGAAATTTATCTTTAACTCATAAAATCGATTTAAGTCAATAGTCAATAGATGTCCAGATGTGAAAAAAGAAAATAATCAGCGAAAGTTTACATAAAGTTACCAAGATTTAAAAATTACTACACTGTAAACATATATACTTATATAAAAGCATTCACATAGGATAAATCAAGTAACAACTTAGTTTAGTTCAGTGTTACTACTACAAAATAAAATTTAGCTCTTTGGCTCCGATGCGCCCCCTACAAGTTAGGAGCTTAGGCCACTCGGTCAAACTTGACTCTCTGATCTCTTGCTCAGTTTTTCATTTTTTTCTTTTAGCATTACTTTCTTCAGTTTTCCCTCCACCTCGGCCATGATGTGCACTTGTGAACTACCGTAGTTTCATTGCTAATGACTAGAGACATAGAGTCATAAAGTGACATGTTATTGTCGCAAGAGACAGTTGGGGTGGGAGTCCAAAGTTACTTTGGGTTTCTTTGGGATAAAGATCACACTCCCTAAAAGTAATCCAATATTCCTTTACATGAAGTTAAAACTAAGGTTTTAAATAAATAAATAAATCTCCTTTGTGGTTCTTTAGAGATGCACATTAAAAATATGTTTTTACCTGTGAATAACAAATTTGTTACCACTAGTAGCAGGATTAGTGATAAGATGGGAAAAAAAGTTGATGGCAGTAGAAGAAAAAACAATAACCTTGATCTCCGGTAGGTCCAGGGAACCCAGGGGGTCCAGGGTCACCAATAGAACCAGGCAGACCGGGTGATCCGGTCCTGCCTAGTCTACCCACAGTACCGATACGTCCCTTTGGACCTGCAGAAGGAGAATAATTTAAACATCTGTCATCAAACAGCCTCACATATATTTTGTTTTTGTTCAACTTGATTATTGAATTGTTTAATCTGTGGATGAGCAGAAATGTAGAAAATGTTCATGTGTAGTTTCATGGGAGATACTGTGTGATAAGGCACTATTTTGCAGCTGGTGATCTTCTTCGACATAACAGAGGTTGGACGGAGCCCTAGTGATGTGTTTAGGAGAAAGTAAGTGTTGTCACGCCACACCTGGACGTCCCGGTAAGCCAGGCTGACCGATCTCTCCCAGTAAACCAGGGGCTCCACTTCTGCCAGGAAGACCCACTTCTCCAGGGATTCGGTCAATGGGTTCAGGTCGCCTTGACAACAGGACTCCAGGGAAACCCTTCTGTCCAGGACGCCCTGGAGAAGAGTGGAAAGAAAGCGACATAATCAACATGTGAATGTCAAGAGCAGAGAACTGTGGACATTCATGTCTTGTAGCATTGCAACTCATTAATGAAATTACCTGAAAGTAAAAACTCCTACCTGGTAATCCCTTTGGTCCTTTGCCTCCAAAGAAACCTGGGTCGCCGGTAAAACCTTTCAGACCAGGAGCTCCACTAAAACCACTGTCACCTCGAACTCCTGAAAAGCAGAAAAAAAATCTTTAATTTAATTTTTTTTTTTTTTTTTATGCAACAAACACAGAGACAGATATGAAGACTTCACCTTTAAAACCAGGGCCTCCGGGAATTCCAGGGCCTCCAGGGAATCCTAGTTCTCCCTTTCTGCCAGGGGATCCTGGGAACCCTGGGAGCCCTGGGTCACCTGTGTTTCCCTGTGCTGTTCCTGGACCAGGCGGCCCAGGAGGACCTGGAGGACCTTGAAACCCTGCAAGAGATAAAGCAGTGCGATAAAGTGAAGAGGGGAAGGGAGAAAAAAGAAAGATAAGAATGATGCACTAACAAAAGGCATTTACCGTATTCTCCATCCAGTCCAGGGAGGCCGGGGTCTCCCACAGGTCCGGGAAGGCGTGATACCACAACGAGTCCTGGAGGTCCTGGCTGACCAGGGAATCCTGGGACTCCAAGACCACCTGACAGAAGCACACACATAATCGATCAAACCCAATTCAGAAATGATCACTCACCTTAGTTTTATTGACTGTTTTAAGTTTTTCTTAATTTCAGTTTACCTGGTTCTCCTCTCTGTCCTTTTTGTCCAGGAAAGCCTGGTGCTCCAGGGTAGGACACACCTCTCTCTCCTTTGAAGCCTGGAGTACCAGGGGCGCCAGGGCGACCTCCTACACTCCCCCCTGGACACAGACATAACAAGAAGTTTATCGGAACTTTATCTTCCATGCCACCAAAACGGAGTACTTAAAGAGACATTTTCACAAGCAACTGATGTGTGGAACATGGTCCTTGCCTGGAGTTCCAGGGAGGCCTTTAGGTCCAGCAAGGCCATTGAGTCCATCCAAACCTGGCGCTCCAGACAAACCTGGAAAAAAAAAACATTGTTGTGAGCTTGCATAACTGCAATTTATACTTGTCCTCTGACTTCCTGCATCAGATTTGGAAACAGATAGCGGAAGTTCAATAGTGGTTCTTTTCTCACCTTTTCCCCCTGGACCTCCTGGACCTCCAGGGAGACCAGGAGACCCATCTGGTCCCCTTCTTCCTGGGAATCCAGGCAGGCCTTTTGCCCCAGGAAAACCAGGAGAGCCTGCAGGAAATTTAAAAAAAACCATGAAGGCGTGATCATGGTTCTTTATAAATGTGACTCTTTTTAACTTTTTGCACTAAAAAATTAGACAAAGTCGACTTAATCAGTTTGTCTTGCTTTGCCTCTCACCTGTTATTCCAGGCCGTCCTCCCTCGCCGATAGTACCTTTTACACCAGGGAAACCTGGACTTCCTTGAAAGCCATTGTCACCAGGGGCACCATCAAATCCTCGGCCACCTGAAGAGAGATATAAGTCTGCTATGAAACACATTTTTTGATATGTGACAGAAAGTTGAAAATTTATCAAGACAATCAAAAGACAAAAAAGATGTACTTGGACTGTAGTTTATTAGAGCTAGTTCCTCTCACTAACCCCTACCTTAACCTTCAACACAACATCATTTAAGAATGAATACTATTAATAAATCAAAGCCTTTTAACAGGAGCTGGGGGAGAGGTGGATTTATTAGTATCAGCTTTTTAACATTTTTTAAATACCAAAAGCATTTAGAGTATTACCTGAGAAGCCAGGAACTCCTCCTTGGCCTTTAGGTCCTGGAGCTCCAGGATAACCAAAAGTATCGCCGGGTTGACCTGAGCAACGAAACATATCAGTTTAAATTATCCATCAATACAGCCCAAATGGACAAATTTAGCTAGGAACAGATGAGCTGGTACCTTTGGCACCAGGGCGACCAGACTCTCCAGGGTTGCCAGGGAAACCAGGTGAACCATCATCACCCTGAAAAAAATCCCCCAAAACATCAGAGCTGTGACCTCGCAAGTTGGCTTACATTATATGAATATGTGTGCACTTCTCACCCTTGGTCCCGACATGCCAGGGAATCCCATGATTCCTCTTTCTCCCTTTGACCCAGTGAGGCCTGGAGGTCCGGGCAGTCCCTGATATCCTGGCTGTCCGGGCTGTCCTTTGCTCTGTTCAATGAAAGGAGTGTATCCCGGCTGACCCTGACGACCAGGTAAACCAGGCTGACCTTTGTCACCTACAAACCAGAAAAAGTTTAAAACAACAATGTAGCTTTAAAACAACTGAAGAAGAAATATAGACAAAACGTATATGCAGCAAGCATGTTCATTTTTAAGCAGGTACAGCAACGATTTAATAAAAGAGACTAGAACATTTTATTCTCTTTGTAAAAAAGTACAACAAATTTATAACTGCTGAGACTGATCAGTATGAAAAATAAACCACAAAACCACTGAAATGAAAAAAAAAAATTAAGTCTTGATGCAACTTTTTAAGCACTACTTTTGTTTTTTTTTCAGATCAAGAGAGATCTTGTTCAGACAACTATGTAGTGAAATTTGGATTTAGATGTCAACTTTTATTATATCATTAAATTATAGAGAGGTGGTTTTGGTACCTCTGGGCCCAGTGAAGCCAGGAAAACCTCTGGCCCCTGGATCCCCAGGATCTCCTTTCTGCACTAGTCCAACAGGTTTTGGAATTCCAGGCAAGCCGGGTGGACCAGTCTGTCCTTGTTCACCTGCAAAAGTTGAAACATGTATGTACTGATTGTTTTAAAGGATCCCGGTCGTTTTGCTTCTGGTATCACCGGCCTCACTCCAGTTCTGGATTCTACCTTTTTTTCCGATCAGTCCAAAACTGCCAGGTCTGCCATCTCTCCCAGGCCCTCCAGGCAGTCCTTTAACTCCAGGAAACCCTGGAGCTCCAGGGCGACCTGGCAGTCCAGGGAAACCCATTACTCCTAAAAAGCCTCTTTCACCTGTGGAGAAAAAAAGAGAACAATCATCAGCAGATCAGAAGCGTGTTACAGTGTTTTCTGCGAGGTCGTGTAATTTAAAACAAGTAAGAGCCTGATGGCAAACAGGCCTACCCTTTCTTCCTGGTATTCCTGGGTTCCCAGGTCTAGTTCCTGGTCCTGGAGGTCCGGGAAGCCCCCGAGGGCCCGGTGTTCCAGGAGTGCCTGGAAGTCCCGGGGTTCCTTTCATTCCTGCTGGCCCGGGGAAACCTGGGTCTCCTCTGCCCCCTTTCCGTCCAGGGAACCCTGACAATGATTTAATTAAAGACGTTTAAATGACAGATACAAGAAATAGCTGCTGTGCATCTGTTAGTTAAAACGAACAAACTACCCAATGTAAACGTTACTTATTCAGATTTATAAAATACTATGTAAAAACAATAAAAACAGCATCAAATTTTGACTAACAAATATAACTTACCTTTCTGCTTCAGCAATAAATGAACTTAGAAACAAATATTACTATTCCCGATAAACACACCGACACACAATTTGGCATTAAGCAGGCACCGATGGAGCCACAACTGTTGGCTTGCATGGGTTTACTGTCTTGATTAGGCTGCAATTGCACTTAGAAGACAAGAAGTTGTACTGAATAGATGTGATCATGACGTGGTTCATTATTAAGAGATTTTATCGTCATCTGAATCAAAGCTGTAATCACACAGGTTTCACTGATCATGAGTGCAATTCCAGGCTAAATTAGAGGTTAAACCACCTAAAGTTTATCCTGCAGGGTAGCACGCTAACCACTACTGTTTACATTCTTTTACAAAAAGGACCCATGTTCAACACATCTGTACTGCGAATTTGGAAAGCTGTCAGATTTGCCAAATTTCTTGCCAATCGAGGAGCAAGCAGGGATGTGGTGAAAAAAGTCCTTTTAAGAATGTAGAACAAGCTTTTAGACTCAGCAGAGCAGTGACAAAGCTAAACAGCATTTGCACCAAACACTTATCAAACAAACCTACTGCAGTTAATTTTAAAAAAAAACCAAACAAACAAAAAAAAATGATGGTACTGATTAGATGTAACATTGAAACACAAGGGGGTTAGCTACAAAAACAAAAGGGGAAAAAAAATTGTCAGCAGTCACATTTCCCTGGAACGTGTATTTTTTTTTCTCTTATCCGAAGCGACTACTGTAAGTAGGGTGTGATAAACTAATCTCATGTCGGCACTGCAGTTTTACTCATTTTGATATATTTTCTGGTGCACATCTGTAAAAACAGGGAGGAATTTGATGCAACACTGCCCTCTGAAGAGAGCTGCTCCCTGTTCAGTGAAAGAGTGAAATAAATACCATTGATTGTTTCTTTTTTTTTTTGTAAGCTATGTTGCTAAGTTTTTTGTGCATAGCAGACTAAGAAAATTATTACTCCAATAAGTTAAAATAGCTTGAACCGAAATAATATTAGCACACTGGGAGGTTCCTTTGCTTGTTTCAAGAAACACACTGTCACACCCCAGCACTGACTACAAGAGCTCCTTTGGTGGACTTTGACTTGCAGTACGGTGGGAAATGGAGCGCAGGGGGACACTTTGAACGATGTAGCGGTTAAAAGCCTGAATGCATGGACAGCAGGACACAGCAGGGATGGAAGCAAAGGCTGGAGCAGATGGGAGGAGAAATGGATGACGGATTGGGGGGAGAGTGTCTCACCTGGGCAGCCTACAACGAATGCACCAACACCAACAAGAAAAGGATGGAGGGATGAGAGGATGCATGGAGATGATGGTGGTGGGGAGTGTAGGAACAAAAGGAGGATATAAGGAGGGAAAAACAGGACAAGAAAAAAAATACAGAAGAGAAGAAGACATTCTTTTGGGTGATACAGAAGTAAAATACACAGGAACAAAACAGGCAATCTGATGGAGGGTTGTAGAAAGACCACTGGAGTATTTGTTTCAGTTTGGTGTTTGCTGCAGTTTACTGTGTGTACTACTCCATCCCATAAAACGGCTATGAACAGAGCTGTGTGAAATGAGACCTGTGGCAGAAATCTCATTAGTGCATCAGGAAATGATGTCATCTTGTTTAAAGAAAGAAAGAAAGAAAAAAACAATGCATCTCCTTTAAGTGCAGAATATTGAGAATAAAATTTTACAAATCAAGTAGAAACCTGGCTAGACGCATTTTATCTCTCACCTTGTGGTCCGCTCAGCCCTTTGATGCCGGGAGGTCCAGGGGGACCAGGGATGCTGTCTCTTGGATCGCCTGGGAGTCCGGGACCACCAGGAATACCAGGTCGGCCGTCAACGCCGCGCTCTCCCCTCAGTCCAGGAACACCATTGCGGCCGTCAAAACCTGACAGCAGAACAAACAGCATGAACATATTTACGCGATGCGTCTTCGTGAACTCACACCAAAGACAAATCACTTTACTTTGATGCTTAGTGTGACTATCCTGCTGCATCACCCATCATCTACTGGGCCAGTGTCACATGATCCTGCAGGATATTTTTTTTGAAAACTTTGGGAACTGATTTTTCCTTGACATGTGGTCAACTAAACAAGCCTCTTCAATACTTTACATGCAGTAAATTTATGAACATGGGTCTTTGTTAGTGACAGTGATGTCTTCAAGCCTTTTGCTGTTACTTGAAGGCTCTTCTTTACTTCATTGAGGATCCTGCATTTGAAGTGATCATGACTAGGAGCCCACTTCTAAGAACAGTAGTAGATGTAATACAAGTCTGACTCCGCTTATAGACAACTTACATAACCGTGGACCGATAGATGTGGACTCAACACTCTGAAATTAATTCATCTTGATTATATGTCTTCAGAAAACTCCTTTTTGCAAGGTATGGTTGAGATTATACTTCTTATGAACAGTACGATTAAAAGTGCTTGAGTGTCTTTTATCACTCAAAGTAGCTCTAAATCACACCTCCAAATTCATTTCACTAACTCACTCCAGTTATCTTTTGTTGAAATAATTAGGCCATGGCTTCCTGGACATTTTTCCACAGCAACAGGAATGTTTGACAGTCTTCCATAAAGTTATGAAATATTATAATTGTTGCTTATGAGCTGAAGCACATTGTTTGTCTATTGTTGCAACATGATGAAGCCCTATTCACAACAGCTACAACTAACTCTTCTGTAAAATACTACTAGTAGTACTGCTTCTAATAGTGCTACCACTACTATTCTTCTGCAACCTACTAAGATTATTACCACAATATGTGTTCAAGAGGTAACTAACTGCTTCAGCTTCTACAGCATTAATAACAAGACCAATGTGTTAAAAGTAACATTACTTTTAACACTATGTTAAAAGTGTCAAGTGTTAAAAACACTGTCACTTTCTACATTTCAAACTCACCAGGACCTCCAGGTGTTCCTGGGGTTCCAGGCTGGCCTTTGTCTCCAGGCACTCCAGGTGCACCGTCCCGTCCTGGAGCTCCAGCTCTGGCTCCAAGTACCTCTCCAGGCTGGCCTTTGGCTCCCGGGCGCCCTGGAAAACCATCCTTCCCTCTAGGTCCATCAAAACTCCGTCCTGGAATTCCTGGAACTCCTGGGTCTCCTCTGGGTCCAGGAAAACCTGCAGAGAAAAAGTGGAGGAAGGAACAGCAGAGGGCCTTACTTAATTTTAGACAAAGTGATGAATTAAATGTAAAGGGGGTGGAAGTTATTAAGTATGTTGCTTTTATTATTAAAGTTCAAATGCATGAGTAAAAATCAAAATCAAAAATCTGAACAAATACTTCACCAAAGGAGATGGCAGTTTTTTACTCAGCTGAACTATATGATGGATGGATGATTTGTTTATTGATTCCCTCAGTAACAACTGATTCATTTCAATAGCTGAAGTTCGCCTTATGACTTTGACAGATGTTTCTTCCATCTATATAAAAATAACCTGGAATTATGTTTTAAAACTGCTTGGTCGGTTTGAGCTCTTTTATTTTGGTGACTGGATTTAAAACCAATTCAAACACTTTTACAAAGCACAAGCTTATCACTTCGTTTGGGACCACCTACGACTCAATATATGCAATTTAGCACAATATTCAGATCTGAACTGTGACTGTGACATCACATACCTAGGGTGGGGTGTGTCATTATAACCAGAGCTCAGGAAATTGTGTCAAATATAGCAAAAATGTGTATTATTTAACTTAAATTTACCTTTCTTTTTTAAGTACGGTTTTAATCTACTGCCAGTTTGAACTCATCACAGTTCTTTTCTGTTCTCAATTCACTGACCACTTCTCACAGCCAGATCACCATGCAGGTTTACTGTACCTTGTGGTCCAGGTAGGCCTCCAAAACCAGGGTCTCCCCTCTCACCTTTGGGACCATCAAACCCTGGACGCCCAGGGCCTCCTGGGGAACCAGACTGACCTTTCGGGCCTGAAGGACACAAACCAGTTGAGTACTAAAATCTGAACAGTATTCGCGATGAAATTTTGCAACTAGATCCAACTAACACTCAGGAAAGTTCAGTTTTTTCACAGAAAGTTAAAAACTGTGATTTCAGACTTTAAACTTATACGTTTAGTTGATCTAAGAATATCTGCTCCAAAGGAAATTATCTCTTTTCCTCATAAATCAGCTGTGGGCAAAAATGAGGTAAATGTTAAGGTTTTTTTTTTAAATTATGTGGACGAAAATCTTTTTTTAAAGCAAAACAATTAAAACCAATAGGTGACTCAATGAGTCAGTATCAGAAAACAAAGGACTGTAATCGTACCTGGTCGTCCAGGTAAACCAGGAAAACCGGGATCTCCAGCTTCACCAGGGACGGTACATTGTACCACTGTGCCTAGTAGCAGTCGGACACTGGTTAGAATTCAAACTTTATTCATTTTAATAGACATAAAAAGGCTTGGACACAGTGCATCAAATTTACTTCACGCCACTATAACAGATGCTAAGTCACCAGACCTGCTCAAAATACCAACTCCAAACACTAATGTTGTTTTTTTTCAGTAATTGCATTTAGCTTGCTTACATTTCTATTTTTGCATCATTACATCAATTGTTTATAGCTCAAGTAACATGCATCAAATATCCTCTCACGTCAGGTTTAAGATGACTCGGTTCTCTGGCCAGTTTTGCAGTGCTGATTGTCAACCGCTTTCATTCAGGCTGTGATGATTTTTATTCGGGTTAATTGATGTGTAACCATGAGAATTAATGTGTGCTGGAGGTTTAATGTTGTTAGTACCAAATTCACTCAGTTCAATTACAGGACGGATCAAAAATTAGCAGCTTATCAGCAGGGTGAAGTTATAAAGTCAAAATGGGCTTTGTGTCTGGAGATCAGCTGTTTTCTTTCCTTTCTCCCCTCCCTCCCCAACCCTAACTGGTTGAAAGCACTTAGCAGAGGCGGGGCTTGCAAACATGAGGTAGGTTTTAGCAGCTTTGATTGATGGAGGGTATGAGCAAAAGCAAAAGGCTAAGGACTTTACCAAATGCGTCAAAATGCTTCACATTTGGTTAGAACTGAAACCGGACTGTCAGTCATCCACTAGCTCTGGTAGGATGAGGTCCCTGTGAAGCAGAGACCGAGGAGCTTCCCTCGCCCATCATGAGCAAATGATTCACAGGAACACACACAATGACATTTCCCATGATTTCCTGCTTTACATGTGATTGTTGGGACCATTTTCTAACAAGATGAGCATTTAAAAAAATATATGATTTGTTTCATGGTCAGTTAGTTAAATGCAACAACTGAAACAAATTCTGTGCCGCCATATTGACAGGAATGTCTTGCGTTTACCATTTAAAGTGGTGAAACTGAATGTATATACATAGTACTTCATCAAGTAGTTTCACACAGTCACAACAGTTTAATTATTAAACTGAATTGATAAAAACTGCCAAGAATGTTTTACCTTCTCTTTTTACAAACCAAAAACCCAAAAGTAACATTTCCCATACAGCCTGTAGTGTGTTAAAGACTGATGATGAAGAATTTTTATTTTGTAGTGTTGATTTTTCTGCAGTTTTTGGAGTGCTTTCGTGATCTTTCTTTGTTTTTTTTGTTTTTTTTTGTGGTTGTTTTTTTTTTTTAAGGTAAAACATTACAGGTGAAAACATTTTTTATTAATTTTCATAGAATGTTGAAAACTGCCAAAGTGAAAATGAAAATTTTTTGTTTAATTTCTAGTCTTTGAGCATACGTAATCAAATCAAGAAAGGGGAGTGTTTCATGTTCACCTTAGTTAAAATCTTCCCTGTAAAAATATGTCAACTTTTGCAATCCATATCAGTTGTTTCGGAATCCATATTGGTTGATATGGATTGCAAAAGATATACATTTTCAAAAACGTCTCACTCTTTGAACCTCATTTTTTTATTTCAGCATGACTTCCAATCATGAATATTAAAATCCTTATTATTAGAGCTAAATAAATAAGCACATAAATAAATATAGTTTTGTGGTTTTATTTTAAGTTTGTGTCTCCAAATGCAGTTTTAGACAGCAGCCAATACAAGTCACCAACATCTGCTATAAAAGTTTTACCTGGTTAACTGAACATTTGAAATGTTTGTTTTCATCTAGTGTGGACAGATCAGTTCTGACTGAGGAAAATTTGTTGCCCCGCAGCATCTGTAAAGCGTTTTTGTCCTTTGAGGGATGATTGAATCCACCAGTTGCCGGGGTAACACAACATACTCTGTCCCAGGCTGTTACTCTGACCGGTGGTTGAAAAAGTTAGTTACCCACCCGTTCCCTCTCCGGCGTCATTAACCCCTCCACAGCTGTTTTCACCTGGACAAATACACATGCACAAGGAAGGTGACAGAGATGGACGGAGAGAGGGAGAGAAACAGATGGAGATAGAGATATATTCATAAAGAGAGTGAGGGTAGAAGATGGCAGCATACAAAGCCAGTCAGGGTCATTTGCATGCGCCATTAAAGGAATTAATTTTTGTTTTCATCAAACAAATATCAGCAAATCAGCAATCAGTTCCAGTCAAATCATTCAAGGCTCATTCTGTTAAGGCAGAAGCATACCGAAATGCTTGATTCGGTGTCAAAGTGCTAAAAAAACAGGTTATTACTATCAACAGGAGAGGGGAAAGAGAGAAGGAGTTGCTTGTTGTTGTTTGGTAGCGACTGAGATGTCACAACGCAGCAACTGCTGCTCTAATCCTTCGTTCTCTCTCAGCTCCTGTGAGTGACAATAACCCTCATATTAAAAGCAAAATGAATCAGTTGTTCAGCATAAGCATGATGATATGAGAGCACATTCATACTGAAGACGAGGACCAGCTGCTGCAGAAGATTTTGTGTCATTTAGTCTCAGAGAGGAAGAACCGAATATCAGCAAAGAACTGCTACAGTTACACTAAAGAGCCAGTGCTGCTGAATACATTTGATCTACGAATAGGTTTGTATAGGTCTTAGTTTAAGGAAAAATAAAGGACAGGAATAGGGTGTGACATTCAAAGAACAAACAATACCACTTCTGGCCACATGGGGCTATGGGGTCAAACAGCTAGCTAGCTAGCCCTAAGGGTTTTCACTTTGACTAATTGCTAAACTTTGTTTCGGATTTGCTCAACCAAAGTTGAGAAATCCATATTTCAGAACTTGTTTCAGATGTTGTTTGGTTGTGACACTTGAAATCAAGATGGTTTGACTAATTCACTCCTAGGGAATGTAAGATGACATTAGTTAGTGTCATAGGTTAATGTGAACTAAGCTAACATAGTTAACCTGTGGTAAATGAGCCAAGGTGGGTGTGTTCCAGCTGGCTCTGAGATCTGCTTGAATCACTTGTTTGCCCATTTTTGGACTATTTTATTTTATTTTATTTTTTTGACTATTTTAACTATGGTTGGCTGACATCAGTTCAAGCCAATGAAGCCAAGAAAAGGTGTAAGAGACTTTAAAGCACTCTTCGGGAAACCCATGAGTGACATCACAGGGATGTGATGCAAAACCGTGATCTTAGAGATAATTTGAGCTATATTCTTTTCTTTTTTCAAATGTAACTTGTAAAGTTACAAATTTGATCACAGAGAAACTCTGGATTTTTACTCTCTTACATGTCTACTTAACATTACAAAAGGAGAGGTTTACTTCTTGGATTACTGCTTCACTACTTTGCAATTTAAAGTTTTAACCAGAAATGTCCAATGAAACTCTCACCTCATCTGAGACTAAAGAAGCACAGCAGTCACTGCAGACGTCAGCGATTATAATGTCATAATCAGTCAAATAAAGAAGCAGTTTATGGATTATCAGCACTAGCTGCAGAGGAGGACAAGCTCATTAATGGAGACCATTAATCATGTAGTTAACAGTAAGCAGCTGAGGCATGGCGGGCAGGAAGCTGCTTTGGTAGAGAAAAACTAAAACAAGGCACTTTGTCTCTTCAGGTTCTGGAGAGTTTGCTTGCTTCAGCAATGATGGTGAACCAGGTATTACCCCCTAGAAACTTCCTCTGATGGTTTTGGATGTTAGGATGAGGCTGCTATGATAATTACAGTACAGAAAGGCTGGACAGTGATGAGATGTGTGGGACCTATGGTTGGGATTTTGACCTGTGGGAAGAATACAGCTTGACATTTAAACCCGTTCAAGCTCACACACTTTTTCCCTATCTTTCATTCAGTGTTCCTCTTGTGGATGCACACTTTCGACAGCAAGCACCCCCTCCCCCATCATCATTATCACTTACCTTTTGGTCCAGGTGGACCTGGCTGCCCTGGTAATCCAGGGACACCTGGATCTCCAGACTCTCCACGAAAGCCAGGGACTCCTGTGAAGCCAAAGCCAGGCTCACCGGGGGCTCCGGGAAGACCTTTAGAGCCTTGGAAGCCTGGAAATCCTTTCTCTCCAATTGTGCCTATGCCACCATCACCCTAGAGAGAACCACAAAGAAAATGTAAGAAAAAAACAGATTTCAAGGATATACGAAGAGGAAAACAGGAATTGAAAGACAAAGATACATTTTGGGCAATGAAAGGAAAAAGGGAATGTTGCTTTTAATTTCCATATTTAACCATCATATCTTTTTTTAAAAAAAACATATCTTAAGAACTTGTGAAGCAGTTGCAAAGCAATCTTTTACATAATTGTAAACAGTCCGACTAAAAATGTCAAAGCACTCACAGGGGATCCTGGGAGTCCGGGGAACCCAGGCAGTCCATCTCTGCCAGGTTTTCCTGTTTCACCTACCGGTCCCCTGAGTCCAAGAGCTCCACGCTCACCTTTCACCCCCAAAGAATAAGGGTAATACGGTTCCCCCTTTTCTCCCTTACGACCAACGACACCCCTCTCACCAACACCACCCTGAAAAAAGGACAGAAATGACAGTAATTATTGTATTTTGTATTATCGAGTTGATTGCACCATTTGTGGGAGGATTCAAAATTTCGCAGTGTTTCTTTATAAATTTCAGCCCCTTGATTCTGTGGAGAATTTATGAGGTCCAGCATTGATGTTGGATGACAAGGCCCGGCTTAAAATCTGGGTTCCAGCTAAGTCCAAAAGTGCTTGAAGGGGTTGAGATCAGGAGTGAGGGTCAGTCAAGTTCTTTCTTGCTTTGGGCACTGAGAAACCTCACAGTTGGGACAATGCAGCCAAGCAGGCAGCATTCTCTTTGATTTTGCCAAACTGAGACTTTTACACCACTCCATCTAACTCTTGGCACTGGACTAGGCTTTTATGCAGCCATTTTTCAAACAAAAGCTATTTGTTTCGTTTTTTAAACGAAAGATGCACATTTTCAGCCAGGGGGAGTCTGAGACTCTTCAAGTGTGGAATCAGCAGATCTTTGGTGACTTTTACACACCATGGTCCTGGGGTTTTTCATGCTCCTAAACTTTGTGGCTATATCACTATTGTTCCTAAACTACTCTACTTTTAAATAATGTCACTCACAGTTGACCTTGGAATATCTGGCAGGGATGAGATTTCTTGAAAAGTCTTTTTGCAAAGGTGGTATCCTATCACAGTACTATGCTTGAAGTCACTAAGCTCTTCAGAATGACCAATTTTGTATCATAAAGGCTTGCAAATGGAGACAGCATGAGTAGATGCTTTATTTTAAATACCTGATGTTTTCTTTAAAACGCCTGAATTAAATAATGTGACTAGATAATCGTTGAGGCAGACAGACAACATTTTACTTACCCTAGATCCCTGGACGCCACTGAAACCAGGTGAACCAGGGTCACCAGACTCCCCCTTCCGTCCTCCAAAGCCAGGGATCCCGTTGACACCTGGAGGTCCAGGTCGTCCAGGCAACCCAGGGAAACCTCCCCCTAAACAGTTACAGTCACCAGGGTCACCTGGAAGACGAAGGTATTAAGTATTGGTGGGAATCCAGGAGATGAAGAGAAAAAGGAGGGATAGAAGATACACAAAGTGGAACGTAAGACAGATAAAAGGAAGAGAGTAAAACAGTTGAGGAAATGGAAACGAAAGAGAAAAGACTAAAATAATAATTAAAGATTTTAGATGAATGATGGAGACAAAACTAGTTTGGTTTTTTTTAAATCAAGAAAAGAGTGGCTTTCACTACTACTATGGCTGAATCAGCTAAAAAACTGTGTGGACTCAACCCATATCATATTATACAAGAAACAATTCTGTGGCTGACAAACATATTTGTAAATTTAAAAAACAGAGGTGTGAAAAAGCAAATTAGAGGTTTTACTAGAAGCTTCCAAGGTTTATTGCTGAATCTCACTTGGTATTTATTATATCTTATACTCATGACATAACACAGTGGAAACATACAGTATATTACGTATAGTATATATTACATATGTATGAATTTGACTAGTATGATAATAAAGATCAAGAACTAACAATTGTTTTTTGCAACACGTCAACCAAGATACCGAGCTGTGAAACAGGAGCCATTACAGAGACTATCAAGTCTTCAAATAGTCAATGTACTAATTTGAAATCATGAGTACAACATGCAGAATAAATAGAAGCCAAATTTTCTTTTTGGTCAGTAAGTAAGGAATGTTTTCTTTTCACCAAGTTTGTATTTATACCTCGAAAGCCTTTGACTCCACTGTAACCTGGTACTCCAATGGGGCCAGGAGCCCCAGGTTGTCCAGGGACACCGGTGGGGAGCTCCTCAGGAGAACCTGCAGGCACACATATACATGGGAAATCAGATGAGTCAGAAGTTGAAGGTTTAGATTAGCCCAAAAGTAGTGCACAAATAATACAACAAGGGTTATTTTTTAGGCTTTATACTGTTTAAACTTGAGCTGAATTGCACTGATTGCATATTTATACCTATAAAATACTTGGAGCTTTTTTTTTCTTCCAAAACAGGCACTAAAGCTTTAAGGATTATATTATATAATCTGAAATCATTTAAAACATCATAATGCACAGTGCAAGTGCAGCATAGGGTAACAGTACAAAGTCTATGTTAGTTTACATTTGTTTTAAAATGATTAATGCTTCTTGAACTCTGAGTTCACATTACAGTTGAGCTGCTGCTGGAAGAGGAGAGAATGACAAGAGATGAGAGGAATGAAAAGCACTGAATTATATCCATCATATGAAAATATAAAATAGCAACGTCTTTAGCAAGAATTGATTCAGTGATTTTACATGGACTTTGCTGGCTGATTGTTATTTTCCTCACTGCCATAAAAAAGTTAATGTGTAAATAACAATAGTTTTCAACTATTTACTTTTAATTTGCGTCTTACTTTTGTTTGTGTGTCTTCGTTTCTAATTTAAAAAAAAGATTAAAATAAACTTTAAAAAATAATTACAGAAAAAAAATTACACAATTTTATACAATACATTTTTTATAAGACAAATTTTACTAAAATAATTATTTTATAACATTAAAAAACTATAAATAAAATAACATGTTGTAAATGCACCTTCTAATCTAAGCACTGAGCTCCATGTAAAATCAGTGAGTTTTGTTTACAGCAGGCGACACCTTGTGGCTGTAGATAAGAAAAGCAGCTTGGAATAAAGAGATTCTCCTATCCAAGACTGAAGCTGATAATAGTCTGCACTCTCCTTGTACCACTACTTCCTGCAAAGAGTACAGAGCAAAACAAAAAAAAAAATAGCATTTTTGCGGATAGACTCAGCCAGCTGAAAGATGCTGTTTTGAATTTCACTTTAAGAGGTTGGGTATTGCCATGGCGATTACAGCTGCCTTTAGGATACCTGTTGGACTGACCTGTGGGGTCCAGAGGATAGGTCTTGCAGGGATCATTGGAAAACCCTTGGAGAACAGCAAAGTCAGACAGCTGTTACGTTGTTTTTTTTTTTTCCTAGTTTATTTCTACCTTGTCTTGTATTCTTATAGATGAGCCGCCCCTTACTTCACAAACAATACACAAAATTCATTTCAAATTCTCATCCCTTACACAAGTCGCATCTCACCACCTGTAACAGCACCAAAAACTTTACCAGTCAGCTCTGAGGGAACTCACTTGAAGGGCCCTGAGGTCCAGGAGGGCCAGGGAGTCCCGGTAGTCCAGGAGAACCTGGTAGTCCTTCGGGGCCGTAGTTTGTAGCGCCTGGATTACCCTTGTCTCCTGGTGGGCCTGAGATCCCAGGAAAACCTCTGAATCCTGAATGAGTTGTGTTGTGGCAGAAATAGGTATTTTGTTGTTAATAAATAAATAAACCAGGCTCATATATCTGGACTGTGCAGTTAATTCATGATCAGCGTATATTACCTGTAACAAAACCATTGCTTCCCGGTTCACCTGGAGGTCCAGGGAATCCAGGCAGTCCTCGGTCACCACGGACACCTGCAAGGCCATCAAGGCCGTAGTCACCTGGAGGTCCTGCAGCGTATAATGGATAACATTAAAAACTGATGCATATTGGACAATATGGCATTAAGTGAAGGATAAACGTGTGTGAGATTGTTACCCTGAACAGTAGTGGCTGAGTTCCTCAGGTAAACTGGAGGGCCTGGAGGACCACGTTCTCCTTGGTCTCCCTGGGAAATGTTCACATAGCAGAGGATTAAGAACCAAAGCGTACACATGAATACAAAAAATAACCTCCTATAATCTTTTCCTGGGCACAGTTCTTGACCTTTTTGGAAAAGTCAAAAAGTTCAGGAAAAATAAGAGGAGAAATCAGTAAGGATTTAGGATAGGGTGGTCATAATCAATGGGAATCTGACCACACTTACACCAGGTTCTAATGTGGTGAAACATTTCCTATGGATGTTCAAAAAATAGTTATGTTTTGCCATAACCGAATTATGCAGAAGAAGGGTACTTTCAAAAATCCTGCAATTTATCAAATAGGTGCAACTGAGATAGTCCTCATTGAAAGGGTGCAATAACATGTTGTTTCAGGGCCGATAACCTTAGCTAATCACTTTTTTCTCAACTAAATTAAAGCAGTCTATGTAACAATGCAAGAAAGTTCATGCATCAGGACCTGGTGTGCGAAACAAAGAAGTGCACCTCGAGTGGGAAAAAGTTGTATTACAAGATGAGTCCATTGTCTCCTTTCATTAGCACAGTATTTGTTTTGTCAACAAGGTATGTCTATCTATCTATCTATCTATCTATCTATCTATCTATCTATCTATCTATCTATCTATCTATCTATCTATCTATCTATATGTAGATAGATGCATCTATCTATCTATATATTTCTATATCTATATCTATAAATATATATATATCTATATATATTTATAGATATAGATATATATATATCTATATATATTTATAGATATATATTTATAGATATAGATATAGATAGATATAGATATATCTATATCTATATATGTATATAGTTATAGATATAGATATATCTATATCTATAGATAGATAGATAGATAGATAGATAGATAGATAGATAGATAGATAGATAGATAGATAGATAGATAGATAGATAGATAAGCAGTCATGTGGTCAGCATTGGTATTGCGTTAACATTTTTTTAAGAAATATTCTTTCATTTTAATAAATAATATGAATTGTTTTTTAAACATATATATAACAGACATCCATCATCATTATCTGCTGAGGTAAACAACGGCATAATGAAAATTATTACAGTTCCTTAATTACTAATAATTAATACTGATGTTATATCTTTGTGTAGAAATCTACCTAATTCCCTCCTTCAAATTGTAATAATTACATTCTATCACTACAAATGTAAAACAACTGAACAAAGTAAAGTGCTGAAACCTTTCTATTACTGCCTAATCCCATTCAGGGTGACAGGGCTGCATCTCTGCATTTTTGGGATGATGCAAAAGTGATCAAAATGCTTCATGTTTTTGATGTCATCTCAGCCGTCAAGAGTTATGGTACCTCTTATATTCCCTCTGTGTGAACCCACATCAGCAGGTTGTTCATCTTTTCTTCTATGTCTCACGCTCACACACACTCTCACGTACATATGCACACCACTTTTACCTTTGGTCCTATGTATCCTGGTTGTCCTGGGAAACCTGGATCACCCCTAAAACCCTGCGAAGAAAAAAAATACATTCAAATTACTTTTAATTTAGAAATTTAAAGACAAACTGGACTGCAGGTCAACTAATATAAATGCATTCCTTATCTCCACCTCCACTATTAACCTCTGCATCAACATTGATTTGACACAAACACTTCACTACATATTTAGAGTATATATTATTTTAAAGTGTTTGGTTTGCATACAAAAAAACTAAATAATATAATACATCTAAAAAGCTAGAGTAAAAAGTAGAACAAGATACAGTAATATATTTAATACATATTTGATAAGTGTTTGCTTTATCTTTATATAGGCTGTGGATGGTTATAAATATCAGGCATTTTACACTGAATGACAGTTTTTAAAGATTATTATTTTTAGTCAGTAACCCTGGGCTGAATTACCAACATGCATTTTAAAGCCACTCTATGTAACAATACCACCTCTGACCACATGGGGGAGGCATGTCATAAGAAAGTTGACAGTGCGCCTCCATTGGGACAAAGCAGCATGACAGGATGTTTTGAACAGTCCCAGCTCATTAACAAAGTGTGGTTGGTTTTTCTTTTCAACATAGCACATCTATATGCCCCCATGTGATCAAAAGTGATATTGCCGCATAAAGTGGTTTAAATATGCATCATGTCTCTTATTGGTTAAAAACAAAAACCTGCAAGGCAATCACAGACAATTATTTTTTAAAATTCATACTATATTAGCTTAGAAAAATAAATATATAGTAACTGCAATTCCACAAAACATACCTGCTGTCCCATAAAACCGGGAGGTCCGTTGAAACCTGGAGGACCCTGTTTGATTAGATAAGATTCATGACAGAAGGAGATCAAAATGAAACATGAGTGACAATGAGTGTCAACAAATGGCATCAGTGATGAACTGAACTTTTCAGCAACGCTTTTCAATACAACACATTATCAAGTAGTGTTAAGGAGTCTCACTCTTGCTCCGGGGTATCCCGGAATGCCTTTCTCTCCAAATTCACCCGGATAGCCAAAAGGTCCCTAGAGTTAAATGATATGAGAAGATAAAGTGCAAATAAAAGGAAAAAATTCTGATCACTCAGCTGTGTAGAAGTTTATGATTTTCTTGTGGGCATTTTTTTTATGTGTTTGGTGTAAATTATTTGTTAGAAATGATAAAGCAGGACTTACAGGTGGTCCAGGGTACCCATTTATTCCCCTGACTCCCTTCGGGCCAGGTTCACCCTTTGAGAGAGATGGAGAAAGAACAAGGTACATTTGAGAAAAGGAACATTTGTTTAGGAAGGAACAGAAGCTGGGAGTCGCAGCTGACGCTGATCGGGCTGGTTTGTTGGTTTGTCTTTGACGTCAAATGAAATAAAAAATGTTTATGACTGCTTACCAAAAATCAACAAAAATTAACAATGAAATGCCTCCCGTGGGTCATCTTGAATATGTCTTACACTTAATGTAGCAGTTATATTTGCAAAAAAGGTCTTCTGATAAATGCTGGAAAATTAACATTTCAATATTCCATTTGACTCTATCTATCTTTGGATTTAAACTTAGGTTTTATTTGACTTTTGAGTTTGCTTGTTTTACATTTTAGTCTGAGTTGACTTGTTTTCTGCACTTGTTTTGTGTTTGTTAATTTATCTATTTCCTAACTTATTTTGAAAGGCTATTTTTCATGTACCCCTGTCTTGATAGTGCCTCACTTTTATGTTTTGTCCATCTGCTTTTCACCTGCATCTCCTGCACTGCTTTTGGTTTTTTCTTAGGATCCTTCTTTGAGGATGACTGAATCTCTTTGGATAAGTCTTTACTGGACCTTAAATTCTTAAGCTTTTATTTTTTTAAGCCCTGTGTACTTCACCGGTGTCACACTGACTGAAAGTAATCCTTTTTTCCCATTCTCATAGTGATCCTTATGCCAACAACTCAAGCAGTGTGAGATAACTGATTATGTACAAATACTATTGAGGTATGTGTAAATTTAATATTAAAAGGAAGTTACACAACACTGTTTATGACAGTGCCCTTTGCTGGACAGGCTACTTTAAATAAATATATCATTAATGAATCCACCACCTTGAATCTACTCAAGGAAGTACTGAAAGGAGGGCTCTGCTGGGCTCAGAAATTTTGCATTTCCTCTGATATTAGGAGGTCTGAGTAGCCCCAACTCTTAAATCAAACTAACACATTTTGGGTTTCTGGAGGTAGCGCATATAGGTTTTGAACTCTAAAACATTTGAATTGGTGGTGGTGGTGCATATGTTCAAATTTCTGATTCTGAGCTCTCAATTCCACGTGTGTCAGAAAACATACCCTTATATATTCTATGTAACCATTTCTTTGAGAAGCCGCAGTGTGGAATATTGAATGAAGACTACTAGGACTATAAGGATGGATGTACTGTTATTATTTATTTTTCTTTTGCATCATATTTGCTAGAGTTGCAGCAGTACTTGATCTCTAAAAGGCTAATGCAGTTGTCAACATTTGAAGTGGATCAAAAACTAAATTACATCTTATGCAAGACTTTTGAATAATATCTATTCTTGTCTTAGGACAATTGATGAAATCTTTTGATCCACTTCTCCTTTTGACTAGTAAATCTATTGTTATTACACTGACATATGTACTGGCACTGCTATTATTTAACAGACACATGTAATACTGGGGACAAAGCAAAAAGATATGATTATTAACTGTGTTGAAAAATATTGGCGTATATACCATTCCGATACATTCTGAAATTATTGAAAACATGACAAAGTCACAGTAACATTGTGTATACTGTAAAAACAGAGAATGAAAGTCTAAATGTATATACTTTTCTGTTATTATGGAAGAGGATGTTGCCATGGCTCCCACTGATCACTATTAAGCTTCTTCTGACCCTAAAAGAATTGCCATCCAGTCTCTGATGTCAGAAATGTCGTGGGATGAGCTTGTGTTCAAGTAAGTTGCGTTTTCCAACAAACCTGCATTCCTTTGTCTCCTTTGCGAAAACCCACAAACTCCCCAATGCCATTGATCATTGGCTGACCAGGGTCACCGGGCAAGCCCACGTCGCCCTGGATACCATAACCATGGAACAGAGAGAGCTGTTTACACCAGCTCATTGCCAGCTCTGAGTTCAATCGGTGGCGGCAGAGCAAGGAGGGGGAAGCTGTTGGAAAGTTTCTACCGGTTTCAGGTGTTTAAAGGGAGAGCGGTAGGAACGGTTACGGGAGGGTGGACTCCACGGTTGCACATGAAGTTAGTGGAGAGGATGGAGCGTGCAGAGTGAGGGGAGGATTGAGGAGTCTCTGAGGTGAAGAGAGGCTGGTCTTTGTCACCACTTAACAGTTTTTATACTTTGGTTATAAAGGAACAGTTATGGAATATCGGGAGGCATATTACATATTACCAAGTTACCAAAACTTTTATTTGCAAGCATTTCTGATTTTGATGGCATTTATTTTGGCTGGATAATATATAACAAAAAACAAACAAAAAACCTTCAGACATATTTTTCTGCACTTTGTGTGGTTATAACTCAACTCAGTCTAGAAAATGATTTCATTTTGGACTCAATCTAAGTCTAAAAATACGGTGACTTATTTTTTTTCTTTCCAAACATTTCAACCTTTAATTGAAAAGTTAAACTATTCACAAAATCTAAGAGGAAACTATCTGTTTGTTTTGTAAAACTATAATCAAAAAAGAACATTCAAACTGTAAAAATGTTAAGCTTTAAATGTTAAGGTTTAAATATCATTTTTTTTTAAATTCACCGTTATCAAGTTCGGAATGAGATACATGCAGCTTCAGATGTACAGCAAGACATAACACATGTTGTGTGTGTGTGTTTTTTTTTATTAAACGAAAAAATAAACCAAAATGCAGAAGTTAAATTGAAAAAATCTCTTACTACTCTTCTTGGAATCAAGAGAGTAAATAGTAGCAAATTTGTGCCTGACCGAACGCCAGGGCAATGAACTTCTCTATACATATTCCAGAGTCAATCTTTACCAAAATCATCCTCAGCACAACAAATGATTGGGTGAGAGGGAGGAGAATCAAAATCCCTGCAATGGCACAATTAAAGTTAATGAACACTTTAAAAGTGTCAAATTGAGCCAAAATTCTTCCACAATGACGTGAGAGACTCATAACATAATACACAGAGAAATTACTTTAAATTACTGCTGCTGAAAGTGCTTCTTCTCATTCCTGAATCCAGGGCCGTACTTCCCTCTTCACGAACAGATGCTACTTTAGCTTAAGTTTTTGTTCCAAAGTTAATGAAATGCTGTAATGAATCATGTTTTGCTGTTTATTTTAAGCTTTATTTCATTAAATCTGGATAGGAACCGATGATTTCTTATTTTGTCCTGTCCACTATTTCTTAAAACTAAATCAACATCTAAATTCCAATTTTGTCCGCCAAAGGGAAAATGGTATAGATGTCTAAGAGGGAAATTTAGTTGTGGAATTAAAAACCTAAACACATGCTATGTGGACCCCCCAATACCCCCACATTTTGAGACTAAAGCGCCTGTGTTTGTGAAAACTATAGTACGAACAATTTCAAAGCAAGAAAAAAAGATGCTGAACAACTGTTTCCATGATGGACCAGCCTCTCGTTTACCTCTTCCAAGCATCCTCCTCCAGTTTCTCACATGCTCCCATCCATGGTTGTAACGTTTGCTGCAATCACTGCTCCTCTTCATCTCTGAACTTAACAACCTGCTTCCTGCTGCGCCGTTAACCTTCATTTTTTAACACTCTGGTCGTTAAACCCCACCACATCCGTGTGTGTGCTTGTGGTGCCTGTGTGGTACGAAAAGGCTACAACCTTTTCCCTTCCCTTGCTGCGTTACCTTATCTCCTTTGTAGATAGTGAGAGTTTGTTCGGCACTTAGCGACCCGGCACCGGGAGTACCACTGGGTCCGGGAGGACCCACGTCGCCCTGGAGTCCGAAATACATACAACACACTGTTAGCCAATCTGAGGGGGGCGAAGGGCAGAGCAGGGGGAAAACGGGGAGGAAAGAAAGTGGGTGGGATGGAAAAGAAACGCTGGAGAAAGGAAAAGGAAAAGCTGGAAAGGAAAGAAATGAAGAAAAAGAGCAACAAAGAATGAAAAAGTTGAGGGAAAGAAAAAACAAGTCAAAGCTCAACAAAGTACCAGGTTCTTTCAATCATGGTTGTGATTTTTTTTTCCTGCATAGTAAAATTTGAAAATATTTGTGGAGGTGTAAGGATGAACTGTGCTCCTGAGCTCGTGGACTGATTTACACTACAGAAATGTGTCTTTATGGATTTTATCAAAGTCTCTGAACAACATTATGTACTTTAGACGATAATCCAAAGTCTTTCCAAATTTCACTTGAATCCTTTTACCATCTTCACTTCTGAAAGACTGAGTGAGGCACCCGTTTGATACTCACTTATAATTCTGACTCATTGCTAATGAACCTGATTAGGTATAAAATGTTCCAACATGTTGCAGTTCAGCATTAAACAACCTTGATATTCTTTTTTTGAGCTCATCTCATCTCTTTGGATTCAAAACAAGCATGTATTTACAAAAATGGTCCTAGTTTCAACATTGGATTTAATATTTGTGTACCAGTTTCAATCGAATATGGTGTCTAAATAATTACTTCATTCTGTGTGAAATTTTTACACAGCATCCCAAAATTTCTGAGAAAGAAATGTACACTTTTATTTCACTTTTGAGCTGTGTGCGCCCCTGCTTGTCACCTGCCTACGTCGTGGATGTTGTAAGGTCGGTTTGTTCCGAGTGGACTGGGTTTAAAAATCATGCTTTTCTACTGCATCTCTGCAGTGTTTTGACCAAAGGATACTACAAACATCTTATTTAGACCTCGGGATGTAGTTTCAGTTTTTGAAAACTTGTCATAATGTCTCTTTTGACTATTTTTATGAAAGAGCCATCATTTAAAACATTGCTGTTTGCTTCCTGTGTGTTTTGAACTCCTGGTTTATGGTTAAACTGAGCGCCTATAGAAAGTTACTGATTTACAAAGATTTTCTCTTCTCATCAGTGCATTTTCATTTTGATCATAGAAGGAACACAAGTGCCTTTTTTTAACGTTATTTGCCAAATAGAATAAATAATCACGTAAGTATAATATGTCCTGCTTTTCCAAGGTCAGAGAAAGCTCTGAACAAGCCATCTGCACCTCTAACAACGTTAGGATATTAGGCCAAAGAAGCTCAGAGAAAGAAGTTAGACATGAGGAAAAAGAAGGATAGAGAAGAAAGGGAGAAAGAGACACGTTTGGAAATAATTCTTCTTGACTTTCTTATTAATCAGTTAAGCCCAGTTTCTGCTGCATGTTGCACTTTGTTAAAAAAAAAAAAATCCTTCTGATTTTCATCGTACGAGAAATGTGCTTCAACAGGCTACAGAGCAGCTGATTCCACATCACTTCAAGCCCTGAATCTATCCGTGCGCCGGGCGTGAGGGTTTGACTTAACATGCATGCGGTCTGTGAGAAGGGGGACTGTTAGTTGGTCGTGTGGCCACTGAAGTGAAGCCGAGTGGCTGGGTGAGGAGTGGGGGAGTCAAGGAGCAGGCAAATGAAGTGAAGTCCATGAGTTCACCGTCAGACGTGATCGAGATGGGTAAATATAGCAATGCAGGAAGTAGGAGCAAGTGATTCCAGCACCCAGTTACAGTCCACAGATTCTCCTCCAGAATGACAGCTCAGATATCTCAAAGGGATTTCAAGTTTATTTGTATTATATATGCAGAAGTCTCAATAAAATGAGCTTCCCGAGTAGGATTAAGCTACATTTTTTGGTCTTTTTTCAACTTGAAAATTGCGTTAGTGTATAAAATGTCTGAGCTGTCATTCAACAGTCAAGAATAAAAGTGTGTGAAGCCAGCGGACAGCTCACAACTTCCCAATCTGAAGCATGTGACGAATCAGACCTCAAATCATTTTCATTCCTCCCAACCCCCCAAAAATTTTAAATAAAACACACAATTCGTAACACAAAGTGCTTCTCTCATGGAAAGTTGCGTTTGTCTCTGCGGCAGGACGGATCATTTGAAAGAACACACCAGACTGAATCAAGTTCACGTGATCTTTTTATCATACAGGAAGAAGATGGAACAATCCGTTCAGTGGATGTGTCAATCAAGAGGATGGAGGGATGCGGGGGATGTGTGGTGTTAAAAGGAGAAAGGAGTGGATGGAGGAAGGGCAGATTGTGAAGCCACCACCAAAAACATCGGCATGCACAGTGTTACCGAGCGTCAAATGAAGGACAAAAAGAATCACTCAAACAGACATGAATGCACATGCACAGTTGTACACAAAACCCAGCTAAAACACTCCCAGCCTGCTGTTTGGATGTGAAAATCTACCTTAACTAAAGACAAAATAATCCACAACATTCTTGCAAAAAATAAGTTGAACAAATCTCATATGAAAATAAAAGATTTCATCAGAGAAAAGAAAATTTCCCCACATAAAAGAAGAGTCTTAAAAGCCTTTAGTTCATATATCTGAATTGCCAAATAACATTCTCATTACTGAACTTCTTCAACTTATTCAAACATCGTGTAAAATAAAAGCTTTTAAGTTTTGCTTCTTCCATCTGTGAGTCATATGTTTGTCTTTTGGTTACATTTTTACAAATAAGTAGACAAATGTGGCTTAAAAAAAGTGTGAGGAGAAAAAAAAGACAAAAATGTGAAATTTCTGTTGAATGAATTAAGTTGTTTTTAAATCAGTGTTTTTCACTCACAGTCTAGTGTTGTAAATGCACACCTGGGCAGGCAAAAGTAAACTCTTTCCCAACAATTCTATCTCGTCTGATGATGTCTTTGACGAATTTTGGATAAGCAAATTTAAGGGGGGTGGGGAGGCACATGACATCATCAGTTCACGTGAACTGACTTCCAGAGCGTACCTTGTCTCCTTTCTCTCCTAGGTATCCGTCGCTACGGCTCCCCTAGGAACGAAAATGGTTAAAAAAAAACGTTTTTGGAAAAAAACAAAGGAAGACAAGATCTTTTGAACTGAAAGACAACAAGACAGCCTAACTAAAATGTATCAAGAAAAGTACACTTCCTTACAACAGCTGATATGTCTTTAATGTTCTAGACAAGTTTTCCATTCATCGCAAAGAAAATAAAACAGCTGGATCCAAAAACAGGATTTTATTCACTGTCTTGACTTTTCCAGGATCAGGACCTTCATCACCAAACTACAGATCTCCACAGAAACTATACTTCTGTGTGTGTGTTTATTAAAACAGATATTTGATTTCCTGATATTTAATTTAATGTCTTCTTCATAAAGCATTTTTAAATTTAAATTTAATGTCTGGAGCTAAATATAGACTAGTTATTATTGGGATCTACAAATTGAACATATATGATTTTTATCATTTGATGAAACATTGTGACTTTGACTATTTAATTACTTTTTCGATGAATATGTCTTTGAACCTGAATGAATTTTTGCATTTCGGTCACCATTAAAGATGGCAGCTGTGCACAGTTAGTAAGGAAGCTTTTACAGCCACAGGCTTTAATCCATTAATCTGGAGCAGTAAATTAAACATAGACTTTAGTTTCTGTTGGGTTAACACTGAGCTAAATCATTTAGTTTACAGTTCTGCATGATTGAACACGCCAACACCCCTACTGTTATGTTACCGGGCTTTCAGCGACTTGAGAGCATTAAGTCACATTAAATATTTAGTAAGGGTAATAAATACAAGCAACAAACTGGTAAACTAATCCTGTGGGTCACTATGTGATTAAGGACAACCAGCACATGTTTGTTCCACATCATGGGATCTTCAACCTATATTTACTTTTGTTTTTAAATTTTGTTCCCTTGGCAGTGACATCTGACCAGTAAGCAGTCGGGATGTTCTTGTGTGGTTTGAAATGGTGTGTTTTGGTTTGTCGGGATTTTTCTCTATGTCAAACACAAATCAATTTGGTTTCTGTGTGAAACCAAATCAAGTTAAAAATGCTACAAGTTTACAAACTCATCAAGTTATTCAGAGCAGAAGAAATTAATGAAGAAGGACCCTAATTCTCCGGACAAGGACCTGATATTAGAAAAGTCACAGCAACGTCTTCTTTTCTTTCATAATGTCTGCATTTTCTTTTTTTTTTTTGTATATTTTTTTTGGAACATGTCCCCTCTTTGATTTTCTTTCTTAAACTTACTACTTGCCCTGGGGGACCGGGAGGACCTGGTAGACCCTAAAAAGAGACAAATTAAACTCAGTTGCATCGATAAACTAAGCAGAACATGAACTTATACAATATAAAAAAGAAGAAAAACTATTAAAAAATACTTGTAATATGGAAAACAAAATGACAACATACAGAGAGACAGATTTGTGACTGATTCTATAAAATATAGTAAATCATCTTCATAACACAACATCACACAAGACGTATACCTATGTAACAGTAGTATTATGTGATAACAGATACACATTTTATCTGATACAAATACTAACTCACAGATTTAACACCTACATTTTTAAACTTATTATGACTGAAAAATTATCAAAACATAAATAATACATCTATGTGTGAGGTCAAAATGCAGGAGGCAGTCTGTTGAGGAGGATAAAAAAGCTCACTTACAGGGTATCCATCAGGTCCTCTTGGACCAGGAAAACCAGTCAGACCCGTTGGACCTATGAAACCCTGCAGAGGAGACAGGACAGCATTTGGAAGTGCTCAGTTTTTGTATTTAGCTTTAAAGAGAATGAACTGCAAGGTTATGTCATTAAAAAAAAAAAAAAAAACAAGTCTCACAGGTGGACCGTCGCGACCCGGAATTCCTGGTAAACCCTAAATAAGAAAAAAAAAAAAAAAAAAAGAATAAGCAGACAGCAAGAGACCAGACTACTCACAAAGAAAGAGAAAGGTGTCATGATCGGATTGAGTTTTACTGAACTGTTCCCATAGCAACCACTACTGGAAACAAAAAATAAATAAAATCGAACTTTGCAAGAGCATCCACAAGCTTATGATGTCAAGTTGGTTGGGGTTGGTTGGCGTTTAGGACTTAAACCTCTACCTAAAAATTATTATGTGAGCAGAGAGACTGACAATCTTAGGAAAAGGAGAGGAGGAGGGATGGAGAGGTAGTAATCACAAAGGGAAGTGGGAGTCAGGACTGTACTGAAGTGAGTCCTGTGGTCAGAAGTCCAACGTGAGCTCAGAAACACAAGAGACCTTACCGGGATGCCATCATCCGAGATGTATCGAGGTTCTCCTTTCTGACCCTTCAGCCCAGGTTGCCCCTGTTGAAGGAAAGGACACCATTAGTGGCGCATCCCTCTATTAAAGTTCTCTAAATAATGTGACTGAAGAAAATACAAGAACTAACAGGACGTCCAGGGAATCCAGGTGTTCCTGTCCCGTAGCCGTCCAGTCCAGGTTCTCCTCTGGTCCCGTTACAACCATCCAGACCTGGTAATCCTCGATTACCCGACTGACCTGGGTGACCCTGCAAGTTCATAGAGAGCGGGGTAAACTTAGACAAGAACTCATGCAGTCCAGTGAAGATCAGTTTTTTTAAAAATGTATTATTATTACTGAAACAAACATGAAATGTGTGTAGAAAATGACAGAAGTGACTTCTTCACATCAATCCATCCAGTGTGAGGAACTTCAGCTACAACCTTTTTTCTGTATCTCAAGAGATGTAACACACACCCGACACTCATACTTCCACAAGACACAAAAAAAAGATACTATAAGATCTTGAATTTAGATGTAAAATCTCCTATTCCTTTACAATTTGCTAATGTTACATTCAAGCTTTGCCCTAAAGCAAAATTCATCAGCAGAAAGATTGACTCCTTAATATACTTCTTATCCTGCTGGCAGATTCTAAAAACTGTCACATTCGGAAAACAATTAATACAGCCTGATTGTTTCTAGTTTACTTACAGGAACTCCGTCATTTCCTTGAAATCCTGGCACTCCCATTGGGCCCTGCAGAAAACGATATTCCACTGGGTTAATTTACACTCACTTTAAAAAGCAACAACACCTGGTGGCCAAGACATGCAACTGCAGGGTTATCAGAGACGATGCGTTTAAAAACCATCTGCCTTTTAATGCAGATGTGTATTCCCTGTTACTCCAGTTCCAGGTGTTAGGAATATCTGCCCCCTTACTACAACCAAGGCATGGACTCCAAAGACTGTACAATTTGCTAATGACAGTGACTACCACTGTCATTAGGAAATACTGTTGTTTTAAGGGGGACATGTGGTCTGAATCAGTGTTTAGGCAGGTAGGATGTCATAAAAGCTGTTCACTTTTTGCATGCTAGATAAACGTGTATGTCGTTACTGGTGGTTACTCATAAGGTATCTAAATTGTTTGCTCATGATACCCACTTTGTCTCCTTTGGGCCCAGATGGTCCTTTAAGCCCAATGTGTCCTTTTTCTCCTTTAGGCCCTTGAGGCCCCGGGCCCCCACGTGACCCTTCTGGTCCACTCTGCCCAACTGGGCCGAGAGGCCCCGGACGACCCTGAGAGAAAAGAGATGACAGAATTAACAACTCACAAATCATCATTAACATGTATGTACCTTTACAGTTCTTTTCAGTTTTGAGTTCATCTTCAGTTCAGTTCAACCATATTTAATTCAGTTCAATATTTGGATATTAATGTACATATAAATTGGAGTTTTTAGACTATACACACACACACACACACACACACACACACACACACACACACACACACACACACATATATATATATATATAT
>JAOWBL010000010.1:8475466-8510555 GCA_028564865.1 Zenarchopterus dispar
TGTGTGTGTGTGTGTGTGTGTGTGTGTGTGTGTGTGTGTGTGTGTGTGTGTGTGTGTGTGTGTGTGTGTGTATAAAATCAAGAATCAAATAAACAAAGACTAATCAAATGCTTCTTAGGAACTGTGCTCATTGAGCAGGTTTCACGGAGCACATTCGTCACGATTACATGTCATATGTATATGTTTAAATATTCAAAATAAATAGATTTTGTTCTGTTTCAATTGTTCTTTGGCAGCTTAAAGTAGCACTAAATAATGATAAAATGTGTTTCATTATCTCCCAAGGCAAATTTATTGGTCATACTTTACACATTTTTTATAGTAAGGTCTGTGCAAGTTTACTTTGACTGTTTTTTTGTTTGTTTGTTTGTTTCTTGCTGCTACAGTCACTTTTGTACAATAATTCAGACACTTTAGTGGAAATTATTTAATTTTTCCTTCTTTAAGTTTATTAAACCGATATGAAATCTTAAAATTTAAATAAAAAAACCTGTGCTTTCATCTTTAAACACTAGATGGTGCTATTTCCTCCCCACTTGACAGCTGTTGATGAAATATGAACCAAAACTGTATAAAGCTTGTTGTTTTTCAGAAATATTGAACTTTTCTCATCTTCTTGCATCCAAAGTCTAAAGAATTTTATATCTGACTCTTTCATGTTGGTGTGCTTTGTCGTCTTTAGGGAGATCCGGGTGATGTGATTTCCACCAATCGTTTTGGACAGAAAGGAACTGTGGGATTGCCTGGATTACCGGGAACTCCTGTGAGTGAACCATTCCCCTTTAATGTTACATAACCTTTTAAAATAAAGTAACCTTATTTTATGTTCTCGTAAAGATGTCAAGGATACTAAATTGATAATGACTTTCTTTTCATTCATTGTTTTGTTTTGTTATTTTACATGCTGCTAAAGGAGGAAACTTGTGAGTTCAGGAGTTAATGCTGCAGTGGGGTTAGACCACAACAAATGACACTTTTAATGTTAGAAAACAGATGTGTAGGTTTCAGCCCTATTCATAATGCAAAGTTTAATCTGTTTCAGCATGTAGAAACATACATTAAATGTGTCAAAACAGAGGCCAAAAAAGTCATCAACTACCAGTATAATTAAAAAAATACAGAATAATAGTTTTTATTGTGTCTTTATGTCACAGGGTCTTCCTGGTCCTCAAGGTTTACAAGGTCCAACTGGCCCTCCAGGACTTAGAGGCTATGATGTAAAAGATAACTTCTCCATCTTTTTCATTTTACTTGCATAAACAGCATTAGTTTGAAGTTTTTGCATTAAAAGTAGTATTTTTCTTACAATGTTTCCAGGGTGTTCCAGGTCCTCCCGGTCCTCCAGGACCAAAGGTGAAGTCAGACACCTAATTTCTTTGTTTTTCATAGATCTGAGGAAACAAAGAAAAGATTAGTTCATATAATACTTTTTCAGTTTTCCTTATCCTGTTGACTGAACCTCACTTTGACTTTCTCAACAGGGAAACATGGGCTTGAACTTCCAAGGACCCAAAGGAGAAAAGGTAAGAAAATCATAATTTTCAGATTTTTAGCCACAAAAATAACAAATTATTTTATCTTAACCAAATCTTGTTCTTTTCATGGTGTGATCACAGGGTCAGCAAGGTGTGCAAGGCCCTCCTGGTCCTCCAGGCCAGGTTGGAGAACAGAAGAAGCCGCCAGAGACGGAGATTCAGAGAGGGGATAAGGTGTAGTAATTTTAGCAAACTTAAAATGATGCCAGCACCAGCAGGAGCACATCAAAAAACACACAAAGAAAGACCACATAGAGGCAAAGAAGTTTTTACTTAGTATAAAACTAAAGCTGTGTCTGAAACTAACTGCTGTTGTAGCTTACAACAGCAGTTAGTTCCCTGCAGAAAAAGTAGAATCCAGTTTAGTACTGTACAATAAATACATTGAAGTCATATTGAGTTGTAAAAAAGTTTGAATATGCAACAGAAGAGTCAACACTACAACGCCCCTTTATGTGAAGGGGGGGGGGTGCTCAACTACTGAAATGGTAGACAGCAGTCCTTTTGTATCAATCGTTCACTCCAAAGTAAAAGAATAAAATGTGCCTTCAGATCAACAGAAACATCTGTAGGCCAATTGTTATATTTCGAATGGAATAATTCTATAATACAATTTGTATCATTACATTTTGAATGAATGGAAATGCTGCAGATCTGATTTGCAGCTATACCTTTTAATGTTTGATGAAAATGAAATAATGGATATGTCACATACCAATATTATTGGTCAACAGTGTAAGATGAAGCTGGCTCACTTAAGGTGGACATCATGGCAGAGATTTTCTAAAAGACTTAGGAAAGTAGAAGCAAGGAAAAAGACGACAAGAGTTGGCCAGTCAAGAAACAAAACAAGAGCAAATCTCAGACAAATAAAAAAAAGCGATTTCATTTCATTTAAAGTGTAAAAGCGATTTAATTTTCACACCTACTGAAAAACTGTAAGAGCTCAAAATAGTAAACGTTCCTTAGTGTTGTCTACCAAGGTTTTAATGTAGTTTGTGGTTCGGTGCTGGTTGGTATCATAATGCGTCACTAGATGGCGGTAACAAGCTCCTAAAAATGATAAAGACTGCAACTTTCTCTGCCGCCACATCGTGGCAGCAAAACGCATCAGCGCCTACTTTTCTGCACATTAACACGATTGTTTCGCAAGGACAAAAATAAAGTAGAAGTGGGTGGATTTTACAGGACTGTGCTACACAAATGCTTTTCAAAGTATCTGTTTTCACAAAATCTGTGTTGGTTAGAGGCACCCATAGCGTGACATATTTCTTCAACTAATCAAAGATATTGGTTAAAGCTCGTTTTAGTTTTTTCTTGTGTTTCTTTGAAGGGTGACCAAGGATATCCTGGCCCTCCAGGTGATCCAGGCCCTCGAGGGCCACCTGTAAGCATCTGTTACCATGTATTCTGCCCATAAAAGAAATAATCTCCTGAAATATACAGGCAGAACATTAATAATGATGTGTATATCGTTGTTATGGTAGGGTCCATCTGGTGGACAGAAAGGAGAGAAGGGAGAACCAGGAGAGGCAGGCAAACGAGTAAGTATAGCTCCATTAATTTAAGGTTATTTATTCACTAATCTGTTGCCTACACCTACGTTTCATGGCAGTGATGGCTAAAACAACCCACATGTACTACTGTATCTTTGTGCATTTAAAAAACTGAAAGTAAAATTGTGTTTTTACCCTCCGTCGGTCATCTCTTCACCATTTTCCTCATTTTAAAGGGAAAACCGGGGAAAGACGGAGATCCAGGTCCTTCAGGATTCCCTGTGAGTCCTACTAACAAACCTCATAACTTAAGAAATGTATTCCTTTCCAGTTCATCTAATTTCCATGTCTAACTTTTTTTTTTGCTTGTTTCCATCAGGGAAGCAAAGGGGACCCAGGCCTTCCAGGTGTTCCTGGCCGGGACGGAGAACGCGTAGGTTTTTTTTTCCAAATGCTTAGGTCATTTTCAAACTTTGTTGAAAAAAAAAAAAAAGTGACGCCATGAACTATTTAAACATAACTGCACTTTTTACTCTTCATAGGGACAAAAAGGTGAACCTGGATTCCCAGGTCCTCCAGGAGTGGTGTGTATTCTACTTTTTCTCATTCATCAGATTGATCTACAACCAAAAGTTTAATAACTGTAAAAGTTTATTCAGATTTTTTTAAGGGTGCCCCTGCCTTTTAGAGTAAAGAAATTGCTGTTATATCACAGGCACCGCATTTAGTGTGATTTACAGTTATTAAATCTTGTAAAAAACAATGAAAAACTAAATACACCCTATTTCAGTCCTAAGCTTTTACATATAAAGGCACAATAGAAATAAAATAAAACTGACCTCAGTAAGTCCGAAAGTTAGGTAAATATAAGGTCATATGAACAACTGCACAGGTATACCATGTCATTATTTTTTTATTAAACAAAAGACTACACTAAACTGCAGAAGCACTGTGCTACGATCTAAGTACACAGAGTCTAGTAGCTTTCTTATTTTTTCCTCGTGTAAATTAGCTTTTTTAATATGATAAGGACTAAATTCTTTTTTGTCATGTTTCGGATTTAATATTTTAGAAGTGAAAAAGGTTGACTTTGTTTTGATATTAATGAATGTAGAGAAAATCCAACAGTGATTCAAGCAAATTTCCCTCTTGTGACATTTAACTCTGTTGTATTTAAGCTTTTATTTTTCTTAATAAAACATGATGAAATTATTCTAAACATTTCTGACTTCTTTCCTGTCTTAATGGGATTTTTTGATCTTTCTTAATGAACTAATATCTAAAAGAACATCTCATTGCATTTCAAATGCTTCCCACAATTTTTTCCATATTGTTTTAGATTTTTATCAATGTATTCGATAATAAATTCTTAATATTTTTAATCATTATTAGGATTGTGGTTTTTTTGTTTTATTAAAAAAGCTAGAATTTTGGAGAATTAAAGCTAGTTTTGTGTTATTGATGCTTTCCCGCCAAAAAGTTTTACTCTTTGTCTTTGTTCCATCAGGTATATGGAGATCAGACGGGAGGTCGGGCCGGTCCAAAGGGAGAGCCCGGGCTTCCTGGAACACCTGGAACTAAAGGAGAAAGAGGACCACCAGGTAAATTCAAATACAAGCACAAAAGATCACCCACATTTTGAAAATAACATGTTGAGAGTAACGTAGGTTCAACTGTCTCAAGTGTGTCTGGCTTTAAGGCACTATGTCAGTTATCCACAATGATGAACCTGGCTCTCAGAGCTGCAGTGGACATCGTAGGTGATGAAGAGGCTCAAGAAAGTCATGACAGAAGAGAAATGACTGAAATGAATGTATTTCCAAAGGTGTTAATTGTACAAAATGTGAAAATTGTCTTCCTGTCTTTTCCAGGTTTATCAGGACCTCCAGGAGCGCCAGGACTTCCGGCTGCTGGAGGCACTGGTGTCCCTGGACCTCCAGGTTTTCCAGGAGAGAAGGGTCAGAAAGGAACCCCAGGCGAGCCAGGGATCGCTTTGCCAGGTCCACCAGGAAGGGTAGGAGCTCCTGGGACCCGTGGCCTACCGGGACCCCCTGGACCTCCGGGGTATTCCTCCACAGGACAAAACTGCATTCCCGGGGCGCCGGGGCGGCCTGGGGTGCAGGGAGAAAGAGGTTACCCTGGCGAGCAGGGGCAGAAAGGTGAGAAAGTAAAATTACACTGCTCATTCATAAATCTATGTCACATACGTGTTACATCTAACTTATTGAAACATCTCATAGATTGCAATATTTCCAAACTTCAGAAATAAATATCTACCATCGACCACAACTGCAGAAGTACAGTATACTATCAGAGAGAACGACATAAGGAGGTGGACGCTGCGGGTGTAACACAGCTTAATGTTTCAATGGTCTTTCAGGTGAGAAGGGCGACACCTGCTTCAACTGCAATGGAGGAACCAGTCCTGTCCCTGGATCTCCAGGACCTCCAGGACCACCTGGATTCCCTGGTAAAGCAAAATGCGACCTCAAAATGATAGAAATTCTGTATATTGTAAATTTATTTATGATTTGTAGGAAATCCCAAACCACAATTCCAAATTTTTCCACTTTCATTGTACCATTAGCTTCCTTTAACATTTACAATATTAAACCTGAAAATGAATTCAGATCAGTTCAATGCACTCAAAAGTGTGAAGCATCAATTTAATTTGAATATTCTGATATTGTATTTCATCATTGTCTCCTTGTTTCAGCTTTCTTGATGTATTAAATATGATTTTTTTTTTAATTCTCTCTAACATCTTCCATAAAAGTAGTAATGAGGAAATGGTAAAAGGTCCAGAATTTTCCAAAACACTTTACTGTTAAAATCTGTTTCTAAACATGCCAGCTGCATTGTCTAAGCAATGTTCCCAACTAATATTATTTGCTATTTTGATTTCAGGTCTTCTTGTTGCTAAAAGTTACTAAACAATGTCACTGTGTAATTGTGCAAAACATTATAAAAAATTACACAATGGCTTTGTTCAAATCATTTGGCCATCTGAGTAAAAAAAATTAAATTAAATTTAAAAAAAAGATTTTAATGTAATATAACTATAAAACATCTTACTTTATCATCAAATTTAAATGTCTTCAGGCACAATACATCATAGGTTTGTTTTATTCATTTTTATCTTGTTACATAGTAAAACCACACCTGTATGGGTTTTAGTCAATTGTTTTGTTTGTTTTATGGTTTAGAGGTAAAATGCGTGAGTCTCAGCATTTGAGTTGCTAGAAGTGTAACGTGTTGGAGAGGTTGTGGCAGGACTCAAATGCAGGAGATGAGAATGGCAGGAGTACTAAAATCAAAAATCCTTTAATGAAGGCAACACAAGCATGGATCCAATGAAATTCAAAAATGACTTACAGCCAAAATCAACTCAAATCAAACAGAAAGTACGGACCAGCAAGGAGCAAGGGAAAGACAAGGCAATATATACAAACAGAACGTAACAAGACACAGGTGCAAATAATCAGGGCAGACATGAGCAAGGGAAGTCTAATTATAACTAAACACAAGAACACAGACCTTCAAAATAAAACAGGAACTAACCAAAAACTAAACTCACAGCAAGAAGTTTCCAAACAAATTTTAAAAGTAGCTAAATTTGTTCTTAGGTGCTTTTTGAAAAGGAAGTTGCTAGGGTAGTATGAAAAGTCATTAAATCTTGCAACAAAAGCGCTACTTTGGCATCGTTCAGAAACGTGGATGCATATGTCAACAAAAAACACATGAATGACACACTGACCTTTATTATCATCACTGACTCGACTAAAATCACCACAGCTTCAGTCATTTTGATCATCTCAACAACTGCAGTAAAATTTCAGAGAAATATACGTAGCCAAATATCAGGTTTCAGTCAGCTTTTCCTAATAATAAGGCGACATAAGCACAGAAGATCATAAACAATGGTTTACTGAATTTGTCTGTGATCAGAGTGACAGCTGATTGAAGCCGATCTGAGGTTAAATTTAGTCAGAATAACTGAGATATCCTGACCTAATCTTCTTTTTAAAACATGTTGGGGAAGCCATATATTGTTTTACAGCAGTTAAAATCCAAGTCAGTAGTTTTATCGGTGAAAAAATTCAGGTGTGCCTTTACAGATTGTGTGATTATACTTCCCTTTTCCTTTCTTTTTTTCGTCAGGATCTCCCGGCCCTCAGGGTAACAAGGGAGATAGAGGATTCGCAGGAACACCTGGCTCTACTGGTCCCCCAGTGAGTAGTTTTGATTTTCTTATTCCTCCAGTAGTGCTTGACTGAGGTAAATTCCCTTGTCGTTTATTGAGGAAAGTGATCCACTGTTACTTATTTTGAGTATTACTAAAGGCTATAAATTTATTCCCAGAGAGTTCAAGCTCTATGATTCTGCAGTATTTGTACAGATTGCGTACAAATACGGGACGTTCAAGACCATTGCCGCACTCCCAAAGATCCAACAAAAACACAAGTTCCACTCCAAGAGCAAGACGTGAAGCAGTCTGCAAACTGAGAAATGAAACAGAAACCCCTTTAAGTTTATATAGTGTTAAAATACTACATGACGATTGTAGATGAATGTTGATCAATGGCAACAGAGTGAAAAATAGGGAAAAAGCGTGCATGCATTTATTTAACTTTATTTATCAACTTGCCGGGCTTCAGGCCTTCCTGGAGATCAGACTTTATTATATTGAATAAACAGTTCGGATGGGAAAAAAATGAATTCACTGAAATATTTTTTAATGATTTGTAGTATTCAATAAAGGTAACAGATCTAAGACCAGCAACAACAGTTATAGACTGGAGGATTTTAGAGATGTGCATATGAAAAGTAACATTTCAACCTAATCATTAGGATTTTTATGAAATGTTCACTTAAAGAATTGAGTTACATCCCATGGAAATCTAAAGTCGTATCTAAATGTTGTCTTAAACTTTTAACACTTTTTGTTGGTTAATTTGAGATGAACTGACTGTTTCTCCACAGCTTTGAAGACTTAATAAAATCTTTTTTCTTGTTTTCTTCACCCTGATGGTAAAACGTGGATCTAATCAGCATCAAACTACGATAAACCTCAGGCCAGCTTTATTTCTGAGCAAATAATGATCCAATAGCTTTCAAGAGCCATCTTAAACTTCTTGATATCCTGACTTTAATGGAAAACATTTAACTCTTATTTAGCATTTAGGAAAAAGAGTTGAATTTCAACTGGAAGCCAGCTAAACCTGGTTGATTTTTTTTTTCTTAGGGCATCCCTGGTCCTCAAGGTCCTCCAGGTTTCCCGGGAGAGAAAGGAGATCCAGGGGAGAGCCTCACAGTCCCTGGTCAGAGAGGAGAGAAGGGTGACACTGGCTTCCCTGGACCACCTGGCCCGCCGGGTCTGGATGGTCGACCTGGCCGTGACGGGCAACCTGGATCTCCTGGTCCCAAGGGAGCTCCTGTAGGTGGCTTTCGCTCTGTTATTATTTAGTGATACAGCTTCATCCATGCCCACTTTATTTCATCTTTTATATCTGTTTGTGACTATTGCCTCCAGGGACCTTTGCAGGCTAAAGGAACACGAGGGCCCCCAGGTGAGCCAGGGACACCTGGCTTTCCTGGAGACAGAGGCCCCCCAGGTGCCCCTGGCTATGGACCTCCAGGTCCACCAGGAGACAAAGGTGTGCAGGGCGTTTCTGGAAGAACCGGACCTCCTGGCACACCGGGTATGAAGGTTTTTTTTAAAATGATAATTCTGTTGCAAACTCCATTCGTTATATCCCTATCTCTTTCCATTCACTACACTTTTTGACCAAACATCTCAGAGTGTGTAAGAGATTGTCTGCTGATAACATTTTTTATGTAAATATATTTACTAACATACTGTGATAGTTGTCTAACAGCACACGTTCAGGTAACTGTGTATGCCCATCAGGGAAAGACAACATTTGAACCATTACATGATGTTTTATTTGGTATGTAGGTCCTAAAGGTGAACCAGGTCTGGCAGCAACACAGAAAGGTTTACCAGGACCCAGGGGACAGGATGGTGAGCCAGGATCCCCTGGTGCACCAGGTATGCAGTTATACTTGTGTAGTATTGCTCTTTTTTTTCTTTGTTCAGGACAACAATAATAATATGCACAATCCTACTTGTCAACATCAGGATCCCCAGGCCAGCCTGGTCAGCCTGGTTTCCCTGGTTTACCAGGAACAAAGGGTGATCCTGGACTCCCAGGCATTGGACTCCCTGGTCCCCCTGGAGTTAAAGGTAAGTCCCTCTCCTCAGTTTTAATCTAACTTTTAATCTCCACCAGTCCTCTTCATTCTGTCTGCTGGTATCCATCTTTTGGGTCCTTGTAACATTCTCAATGTGCCCTTGGTTCTTTTCCCCTCCAGGATTCCCAGGCATTTCTGGCCAGCCAGGTGCTCCTGGAGAACCAGGCAGACCAGGAGTAGATGGACTACCTGGCCAGCCAGGAATTCCTGGACTGAAGGTGGGTAGATGTATAATTTACCACATAATGTGCCCTATCTCCTGTCCTTTGCTATAGTTTTAGTCCCTTCCTGCTGACTGATTAAAAGGAACCATCTTGCCCCACCCACCCACCTGTGTTTGTGTGAGACAGGGTGAGCCTGGCTTTGGACAACCTGGTTCTCCCGGCTTACCAGGAAATCCTGGACCTAAAGGATTATTCGGACCAAAGGGAGATCCTGGTTTCCCTGGCAGCCCTGGTCAACCTGGACGATCTGGATTGGATGGAAGTCCTGGACAGAAAGGTATAAATGTGTTGTGTTTTATGTTCATAATCCAGTCCAGGGTGATGCTAAAGACACATGCAAACCAAAGTAATCTGACAGTAGCGGATAATCTTTTGTATTAATGCAGGTGAGCCTGGAATACCTGGCAGCCCTGGTCCTCGTGGGCCACCTGGACTTTCCTCTACTGGCGGAGTTGGACTCCCAGGCCCTCCTGGACCTCAAGGTCCAATGGGACAACCAGGTAGGACAGTAAAAATTGCACTAAGTTCAATGCTTTGTGAAGTCTTCATCACACTTTAAATACATAGAAACTGTTTTAAATTACAGCTAAAAATGAACTGCAGTCTGGGACACTTAAAAATGAATTTGTACGGGGATGTTTTTAGTGCACTACATTTGTGCATGTTCTTGTCTTTTCACAGTGATTAAATACTTGTTTAGCATGAACACCACGTTTGAGCTTGTGAAGTGATTTTTGATAAAGGGGTTCATGATATACTATAATAATGCACACTTTCCACTTGAGCACTTCAGAACATCTGAGCACCAGACTGACAACTGTTTGGGTTTATTTGGTTGGTTTGCAAGCACAAGTCACCAGTTCCTGTATGTTTGTGTTCAGGTTGTGTGTACAGATTGTGTCTAAATCTTTCACCGCTTACTGTTCGACTGAGCGGGAACAACGCTTCAAACTGAGGAGATTTTTTTTTTCTCTCGTTTTGCTTTTCACTTGCTGTCGCTGAAATCCCACATCTCTCCCAGTTGTTTCTTGGTTGCAATCAGAAATTTCACTTCTTTTTCTTGTCTTCTTCATCACACTCAATCGTTCCGTTGAGGAAGTTTTGACATCACGCAACGACTTTTTCACAAGAGCGTGCAAGTCACAAACTAACTTCACCAGCTCACCAGCATTTACATCAGTATGTTCTTTAGCCTCTTTTGCTTCTCACAACTGTTTTCATGAATGTTCATAAAAGAAGGACACTAACCCAGTAAAATACCAGAACACAGATGACACCACATTTCTTAAAGACCTTTGATGCACATTCTGAGTTAAAAAAAACAGCAACAAATATATTAATTTATTTAAAGCATTAAACTTTGTTCTTCTCATCTTATCTGCTCTGACCCCTGCTCTTTGAAACACACCCCTCTCTTACGCGTGACCTTCTGATGCCAAGGCGAGAAAGGTATCGTGACCCAATACTGGTGCCAGATGATGGTGAAATACAACACTTGTAACAAAGCTTTAACATTAAAGCTTTTAATTGTATCTATTTATACATAGTTCTAAACTGCATTCATTGTTGTCTTTTGTTTTCTGCTTTTTCCCCGTTTGAAACCAAACTTCCTGCATCTTGCTAACACCAACACAGATGTGGAATTTACCTCAGAAACTGTTAAATATGAATGCTTCTTATCTTTGTTTGAGGTGTGACAAAAGGGAAGTAGAGCTCAAAGAACATTTTGTGGGAAAAAATGAGCTTGTTTTCAAATAATTAGAAACTTCTAGATTCAAACATTGTTTTAGTGGTGAGATATTAACGCCATGATGACATCTTTACAGGATTCCCAGGTCAAAATGGAGAAAAAGGAGACCCTGGTCCTCCTGGTCTAGACATCCCAGGTCCACCTGGAGACAGGGGAAGTCCTGGTTTCCCAGGCTCCCCAGGAGCAATAGGACCCCCAGGAACACCTGGAGGACCTGGTCAAGATGGCTTGCCTGGACTGCCAGGTAAAATATCACTCTAACATTATGAAACTGTCACTACGGATTGATAGCTTTCTTTTTAAAATATTTTTTAAAGTTGCTGAAACCTGCATAATTTGGCAGAAGGTTGTAAGACAGGAATGAATTAAGAGAAAAAAAATCAAATCTACCATAATTTTTTCTGTCTTCAAAAATAGTGGGTTCTGAAAAGTTTAGAAGAGTTGCTGAGGTTGCATTAGTGATATTAGAGCTACAAGTTTTTCCTTCATTAGAAAAAAGAACAAAGAACAACAATAGAGACTGAGAAACAATAAGAAGACATAATTAGTGTTAACTGTGGGAATTATGATTCATTTTTTAAATGTTATTTATAATACAATATGTTCTTTTTTTTTAATTCAAAATCAATCTGCTGCTTTTTTTTCATTGGTTGTAGGTCAGAAAGGTGACATAGGTCCTATGGGACCACCGGGACCTGCTGGAGGGCCTGGCATCCCAGGAGGACCCGGTGCTCAAGGACTTAAAGGTATTCATGTACTTCAGTCTAAACTAAGTCATTCGGCAAGAACAATGACATTCAGTATTACTAAACTGATGATGCCTTATGGGTGGAGGCTGGAACATCTTCAAGAAGCAAGAAAAAGAAGTCCAGTTGCCTTTGAAGAGCATCACAGCAGATGTCAAAAAGTGCTAGAATTACCAATAGAAATCTTTCAAGATGTTGCAAATAAAAACATATGATCAGAGCTCCTGCTACAGGCTGACATTAGTGCAAAGTCATTGTAGAATTTTATTTCAACATTTAAGATCATGATTTTGATCTTTATGCATTTTTTTAACAGAAGCTCAACAGCAAAAGTCCAGTGCACTGCTGGGGGAAAAAAACATAATGATCACAAAAGAAAAGAAACATAACTTTTGGATATTCTATTTTGATGCTTCACAGGAGAACCAGGGTTCCCAGGTAGAGAGGGTCTACCAGGTGGCCCTGGATCTAAAGGAGAGAGGGGAGACCCCGGTCTCCCAGGACCCCAGGGTATAAGTGCACCACAAGAAGCTATAAAGGGTGCCAAAGGAGAAGTGGGACAACCAGGTACAACTCAAAACCACAGTGCCTTCCCTCAATTATTGATTTTTATTTCAGTTTGAATCTTACTGCTACTTCTCAATGTATTCTTTCCTGCAGGTCCATCAGGTTTTCCAGGGCAGAAAGGAGTCACTGGTCTCCCAGGTGACCCTGGGCTGCCAGGAGCGGACGGACGCCCTGGAACACCCGGACCAGCAGGTATGGAGTTACTGTCTGATAGATGCACAATTACAAATACCCCAATTGATTTTTAACTTCCTGCTCATGCTGTTTTTTGCTCAGGTCTGAAGGGTGAACCTGGCTTCCCAGGAAGCCCAGGTGGTCTCGGGCCTCCAGGACCAAAAGGCGGCATGGGAGAAATGGGAATTCCAGGTGGGTCACCATTCTTTTTATCAAGTCTTTTCTTTCCAAGTTAAACCTTTTGAGCCAAATTCAGATTACGGCATTTTCACTCCTATTCTCATTGCACTTTGCTACTGCAATGAGAATAGGAGTTTGGGTTCATACTACTCCACGATCTATTAATGAAGTTGCTCTGCAATTATACCATAGGACCATCAGGGCAAAAGGGTCAACCAGGTATTCCAGGTAGGCCAGGAGCCCCAGGTCAGCCAGGATCACCTGGTTTCCAAGGGCTCAAAGGTGAACCTGGCTCAGCTGGTGTTGGACCACCAGGGCTACAAGGACCAAAGGTGACAAACTGAGCTGCTTGATTTTCTCTGTTTAGAATCTTTGTGGCGTTGTTCACGCTCCAGTTATCATTGCTTCTCCTGTAGGGTGAGCCAGGTCAACCAGGGTTTCCAGGAGGTCCAGGACTGAAGGGAACCCCAGGATCACCCGGTCTCCCAGGTTTACCAGGAGGACCAGGTGTTAAAGGCGACCCTGGTCTCCCAGGATTCCAAGGTGAATGTGGAGTGTGACCACAGGAAGTCAAATTACAGAGTAAAATCAAAGTAAAACAGCTGACAATAAGTCATTGTTGGAAGTCAGTGATGTTTTTTGGAAGAAAATAAAAAAGACATACATTTTTTTCTTGGTCTTTAAGCTCAAACAAAGACACACTGACTTGTGCATCCTTTCTTTTATCTCACCTGTTAGGTCCCCCTGGTATTCCCGGTCCTAAGGGTCTTGATGGTGAGCCCGGTGCTCCTGGGCCATCTGGATCTTCAGGTAGACCGGGAGAGACTGGTCGACCAGGACCATCTGGACTGCCTGGAGAGAAGGGTCAGGCAGGTCGGGATGGAATTCCAGGACCAGCTGGAGTTAAAGGAGACCCAGGTAAGTCACAGATGTATAAGATCAGTGTCGCATGAGGATTCTTTGGGGATATTCGGCTTATGGCTTGAGCATATTTGGCTTACTTTATTTTATTTCTACTCCAGGGCTTCCTGGTTATGGCGGTCCTGGTCCTGCAGGACTTCCAGGGCTGCCAGGTGAGTTACTGTTCACTGTATTGTATTTATATATTTGTTGAAGCCATGTTCTTCACAATCATGTTTCTATCTCTTACCTCCTATGAAGGTCCTAAGGGAGATCCAGGTCTTCCCGGTCCCAGTGGTAGTCCTGGTTTCCCCGGTAGTAAAGGAGATGCTGGCTTCCCAGGTCCTCCAGGTCCTCCAGGGAATGTAGGTCCTCAAGGGCCCCCAGGACCAGCTATGCAGGGCCCTAAAGGGCTCCCAGGACCCCCTGGGCCACCTGGAAGAGGAGGTAAATCGTTTAATATTTGTCCCCACATACACTTGGGATTTGCTGGCTGGTTTTCTGTTGCAGAACAAAGTAGACTACAGAGGTGAATACCATCCACTGGGACAACTGTGTGGATGAATATAGAAACAATAACTTAAGGATATTGTGATCCAGTTCAAAACCAAAAAGACCTGCTTTTTTTTCAACTACCCAGCAAAAAACCAGACAGTGAATTCCAAAAAGTCAACTTGAAATGTGAATGCTTCAATCTTGATGTCATTTGATTTGCATGGGATGTTGTCTCACCAATCAAGAACACCGAACACCGGCATAAAAGTCATGTCAGTTTTCAGCACCAACACACCTCCTTTTCACCAGAACATGTTGGGGTGCTCCACCTGCACCAACCACAACTTCCTCAAAAAGAATGTGTTTTATTTCTTTCCACATTGTTGTGCCTGTGTCATCGTCTATTTTTTGTTATCCAATAATCCATCCGTCCTTATGTCTCTTCACCCCCTTTTCCTCCTCATCTCATCTCATTAAGGGGGACTCTATGATTTTTTTTTTCATCTGTCTACAGCTCTGAGGTACTCCACGTGTGTTTGTGTGTGTGCTCCTCTCCCCCTCTGGCCATCCATACTTGCCTGTGTCCTTTGTTTGCAGATCATTTTTGAAGAAAAAGTTAAACGCCTGAGCCACAGACAAACTCAGAAACTTTTTGAGATACTCTTTAGTTGTTGGGTTAAACTGAAACATCTCACAAACCATCCAGTATTTCCATGAACAATAAATTTAGAGACTAGATAAGAATGTTATGAGTATGTCTCTGGCTTTGTGTCTCCACTGTTTTTTTTTTTTTTCACCAATCAAGTCATCTGCATGGACACTGTTCATCTCAGCACAGGCGCACTTGTCCATACACAAGAACAAACAAGCCTCACACAGTGCTGGTCATACCTGACTCAAAAAAACCCTGACTCACAAATCTGGGAAAAGAAAATAGTCTGCTTGTTAAATCCATTGGGCATTCCCATTAAAACACAGTTAGCTGTTTCAGGAAACTTTAAGAAACTATTTTCATTGCAATTGCAAAGGCTAGACTTGATTTATTTTCATATCAAATCAGCTGACTGCAAATCTAAAAAACAAATAAAAGCAAATCTAAAGAAAAAAAATATTCTTTTCAAAAAAATGCTAGCTCTGTAAAACGGAATTCATCCCTAATGGAAATTTATATTGATAGAAAATCATATAATCAGAATACTGTTTTGAACAGTTGTCACCATAATTCATCGCTGTGTGAGGCTTTAAAAGAAAACTCTTGAGTTTTTTTTGTTTTTTTTTTTAAACTGAATGTCAGGATGACAGAATGATGCTAAATCTTACTCCCTGTTCCATGTGGCTTGGCTCCGCCCACTGGGGGGTGCGGACCCGCCTCTCTGCGTGACAACTCTTGCATCCGACCCCCGCAGGTCCTTCAGGTCAGACGAACGGCATCCGGACTTCTTTTGCACGTCCCTCACTGATTGTGTTTACGTTCACCTCGTGAAGTGAAGTGAAAAATTCACTTGAAACTGTTGGGAAATCAATGCATCTTCTATCTTTTTCCTCCTAGTGTCTCTTCTTTCACTTTCCATGCACACTACGGTAGTGTAGCCCACATTTAACAAGAAAGCACCTTGACAAAAAAAAAATGTAATATAAAGAATAGCATGTCTTTCAGTTTAATTCCCACATATAGACTTATAAGTATGCTTGCTGAATAGCATGTAGGTGTTGTCAAATTTGAATCTAACATTCATAATGTGTTATTTATCTTTAATTCATGCACAAAAATCCAGGTTATAACTAACCCACTTAAGAAATTAAATAATTCTTTATGTGGTGTGTCACACTCTTTAATTCCTTTTCCATAAAGATGACTGACATGGATATTTGTTTCTATCACTGCATCAATACAATGTGTATCTTTTGTTTTAAAAAAAAACACTCAGATTTACTCCCATCTGGCTGCCGTTTCCAACCTACTGGTGTACAAAACATCAAAAAAATGTCCATAGAGATGGCTGATCTTACTCACCAGATTCATAAATGAGATGAACAGATTAGAGATTAGTGCTGCAGCTTGTGCTGAAAAGGAAATCTTTTTCAAAGTTAACTTTTTATCCTGCACTTTCATTTTTATTAGAAATCCAAACTGTAGATTTTGAAACTGACATATTGAAAGCTTTGTACTTCGAGGTAATACTGTTCTCTTGCACTTTTGCACTGAAACAGTCATTTAGATCGGTCTATAACACTAATAATTATAATTGATAATAATAGTTTAATGCAATCCTCGTACCTTTCAGACATCTGCAGTATGGTGGGAGCAAATGTTGAAATATTTGAAGGAGCTATTAGGAGAAACATCAAAACTTGGTAGTTTGAAAGGGCAAAGCTCATAAAAAGACCAAAACCAACAACTATTTTTTATAGTTGAACTTGACATCTGGAGGTAGGAAGTTTTAAAATGATCCAAGTTGCAGATTAGGTAGAAAAAAAAAATCCAGAAGGATCACTGCCTTGTGCTCGCTCTCCCCTGTGCTTCAGTCCCAGCTTCAGAACTTTTAACAGATCTCATGTACAGATCGTGAGATTACTGCAAAAGGTTAAATAATTCAATAAAGGTTAAATAAATAGTCTGTTTGTGCAAGGCTGCTTTAATGTTTGCCGACCATAATGAGGAAATCATCCCCCTTCACGGACAATTTCAAAGCACATAAACATGGACTAAATTGATTCTTAAAGCCAAATTTCCATAGAGAGTTTCATTTCAGGGTACTTTTAGCAATTTAATGAACTGAAATCTCTCACTTTTTCATCAACATCACTGTGCAGTTCAGTTTGCCGTAGCAGGAAGTGCGTTTCAGGAGTAAACCTCAAAATCCGAGCGCTTGCCTCTTAAGCAATTGCTTTGTTGGATTTGTTAGTTTTACACAATTCTAGAGTTTAGAGGTGTTTTATTTGCACTACAGAGAATATAATCACTGTGAAACAGTCTACTTTTAGTCTACTTTTAGCTGCTTTCCCGTGAGAGTCAAAGGTCTCTCGGAGCCAGCACCAGGGAGAGATCCCGCAAGGATCTGATACGGAGCACCTGTCCCTCTGCTAAGTTGAATCTCTCTGGCAGGCTGGACTTTTTAAATATTCTCATTAATTTACTCTAAAAAGTTTCTCTCACTGACAAAAAAGGGGAGATAGTAGTCTTAATTGTTCAAATTATCCTAAACATTAGAATGAATATTCTATGACAGTTCTTTATCTAGATCTTAATCCAACTGTGGAGACTCAAAGCTGTTTTTTGTACAAGGATCTAAACTTGTTTATTTTCAATATTAACTTAGACATTTTAGCATGAGGGTCGAATTTTGACTCACTTTTGATCATCAGAGGAACACATTAGCCAACAAAATGTTGTTATGCATCAGTGGGATCTTTTCACTTCTGGTGTTGGTCTTTTTATGACTTGTGATTAAGATTTGTTGGCTGTAAGAACAAAACACTACATATTCTTTAAAGGAGAATGTGTAAATACAAATATGACATCAACCTATCTAAGAAAAAAAAAACAGACCATCCAAATCAGCACAATATGTAAGTAATTCGCTGAGCTTGTTTCTGCACTGTTGCTTTTCTCTGTCTAAACCTCCTCTTCTTTTTTTTTTCGCCCTGTGCCATCAACCTGACTCCACTTTACCTGGGAATTCTGGAAACTCCCAGGTCCTCCAGGTTAGATCGAATGGTTTGATGGTTTTGCCACACATTATGTCTGGTACAAGCTTTCATTTGTATTTTATTTAGGGAACATGAAGAGAGGCTGGGTTTAAATGTGTCTCACTGTGTTTCTGATCCTGTTTTTTTTCCCGACAGAACAGGCTGGACGTATCACGCAGGACTCATAAACATTATCATACTCACTGTTTTCCAGGGTTGTCTTTACCCATAAACTTTAATTCTCATGTTTCGTATTTAGCATAAAAGTAACTCACAGAATTACTGCCTCTCCTTCTTTTTATTTTCAGAAAATCTGTTTGGTTTAGTTTTTTTAGATACAAATGACAAGCTAAAATATGTGCATGGAGCTAAGTAACAAAAGCTAACTTTGCATTCAGACGTTTTCCTGCTAGTTATGTCAAAACATAGTACATTAAGATTTTTTTTCCATATATGATTTTTTAAAATTTATTTATTTATTTTTCTGTTAGCTAAATGAATCTGAAAGTTTTCTGCTCTCTAAACCATAAAAAAAATAATAACTTTTTCCCAACAGGTCAAGAGTGTACACATACAGCTTCTCTGTGGATGCTGCAACACATTTAGTTACCCTAAGATTTTTCACTGTGTCAAAAGAAACCAAATCATGGTTACAAACCCATCAAGGGATTTGGACTCCAGCCAAAAAGTGCAAAAGCACTCCATATAGGAACAATAATGGAGTTCATGCCCTACACTGTAAAAAAAAAAAAAAATCTGTAAAATTTACAGAAAAATACTGGCAGATGTGGTTGCCAGAATTCCACAGTGAAAAATACAATAAAAGTTCTTCATATTATGTTGAACTATTGTTAATTTTACAGTTATAAGTGGGGCCCATAACAGTATTATACTTTTAAAATGAATGTATTGGCCTTGAAAACACATGTATATACCATATATTTAACCCTAAAATACACTATAATTTTTCATGTTTAAGCTTTATATTTAACACAGAAATACGTTGTTTTTTTGTCATTGCACCATATTTAACACAGAGATACCTTCTATTTTATTGTAAAGTCCTGGCAGCCGTGGTTGCCAGAATTTCACATTTTTAAAAAAAATGATAAACCCATTCTTCACATTACAAGAAAGTACTGTTAATTTTACAAATAAAACTGGGTTTTTTTAACAGTGTATATTTTCATACATTGAGCCAATCCAAGAATGTAACCACCCAATGTGATCTGAAACAAAATGTATTTTAAATGTCAAAAGGAAATCAACATGAAAATTTGATGCCAGCACAGTACTGTGTTATATTGTGCTGCTCCTCTATTAAAACGTACCTGACCTCTGAAACTGTGCATGTGAAGGTGCACCTGGCCCAGAAGGTCCCCGTGGGCCCCCAGGAAGTGGCGGCGTTAAGGGAGAAAAGGGCAATCCAGGCACTCCAGGCCAGCCTGGCTACCCAGGACAGAAGGGAGACCCTGGTATTGGAGGATCACCGGTAAAAATCATTTAATAGATTTTGAGAGGTTATTTTACACCTGATGTTAAGCTTGAGGGATCAAACTGAAATTTATATGGGAAAGGAAAAGGTATCAAACATGATGATCGCTGGAGATTTAATCATGTGCACCTCTTTCTTCCCAGGGTTCCCCTGGTTTTCCTGGCCCCAGTGGTGTGAAAGGAGATGTTGGATTGCCTGGTGTTCCAGGATTCCCTGGTTAGTTTATAACATTAAGGGGGAGGGGGGCTTCCTGACATCCAAAAATGTATTTCTGCCTCAATTTGTCATTGTAAGCAATTCCAAGACATCATCTTGGCTATATTTCTTTTCTCCCAGGACCAAAAGGAGACCCAGGTTCCCCTGGTCCAGCCGGCGTTCCTGGAGACCCTGGTGATGTTGGAGCAACTGGTGGGTGAACACACTGACATTTTTATCAGAATGAAATTCAAACCGAGCAATCAGAATTTATGCCAGTGTATCGCATGAAAGAAATTTCTGTGTTGTCCTTTGTCTTCTTCCTGTCTTTTAACATCAGTACAGTATTGATCAACCTATTACTTCTAACTAGGTCCTCCTGGTGAACCTGCTGTACCTCCACCTCCCTATCCTGTGAAAGGAGACCCAGGACCCCCTGGTCCCCCGGGTGGCCCTGGTTCTCGGGGACTACCTGGTCCTCCTGGACGTGACGGAGCCCCTGGTAGGTTTCTTTTTAGACAATAAAATATAATCGTACTGACTGTGGAGAGTAGCTCTTTTGGCTGCAGTACAGTAAAATCCACATTCAAGATTTGACAGTAGAGACAGGATGCACTGAAAACTTTAAGTTCTCTTTGATATTTTAGCTATCGGAAATGTTATGGTACATAAGTACTTCCCATACTGAAATGAATTCTATTATTCAGTCAAGCTGAAATGGCTGATAGAGAGCGAGAATAAAATGTTTAAAAACTACCGTAGTTTAAAATTATGACTGCATGAAGTTTCAGTTAATTAATTTTTCAAGGCATTAATTCAAAAATATTTAGTGAAAACATCCATAATTAATAACCTTCACATTTTCACAAAATAATCTCAATTATCTAAATGTCAGATCTAAAATGACTCACTCCAACTTCTTCGAATCTTGTTAGTTTAGCTGAGCAAAGTGCGGCATTTCTTGAGGTGCTGGCTCACCTTTAGAAGAAATTTAGTTTTCATCTCTCTCCCCTCTCAGGTCAGCCTGGTGATCGTGGAGATCCTGGTACTGAAGGTCCTCCCGGTTTCAGTGGCCCACCTGGCAAGAAGGGGGACAATGGACCCACTGGTCAGCCTGGTGAGTTATGCAAACCACAGTTCATCCTAAGACTTTAAAAAAAATTGTTGATTTTCATGCTGTGACCCAGAAGTGGACCTTTCTAGTCCTAAAGTTGGCTGTACATACAACATACCTAAACATTCCTAAAGTGGTTTTCTGTTTTCTTTTATCTCAGGTCAGCCTGGGTTCACTGGCCCCCCTGGATCAGATGGTCCACAGGGTCCACCTGGTCCTCCTGGATCGGTGTCTGCAGCTCACGGTTTCCTCATCACCCGACACAGCCAGACTCAGGAAGTGCCCTTCTGTCCTCAGGGAACCAACCTGATCTATGATGGGTACTCTCTGCTGTACGTTCAGGGCAACGAGAGGGCTCACGGACAGGACCTCGGTATGAAAGGCTTCTGTTTAATAAAGCTTTGCTTTACATAGAGTCTTGGTGAAGAAGGTGCCAGAACTTATCTTTTTGCTTCCTCGTGCAGGCACAGCTGGCAGCTGTCTACGCAGATTCAGCACCATGCCCTTCATGTTCTGCAACATCAACAACATCTGCAACTTCGCCTCCCGTAACGACTACTCCTACTGGCTGTCCACACCAGAGCCCGTGCCCATGTCCATGGCACTCATCACTGGAGAGAGCATCAAGCCTTATATCAGCAGGTAGGGATGGAGGAAAAAAACACACACAAGACTGCTGGTAAATGCTGGAAGATGGGTAATTGTTATCCTTCTGGGTGAAGATGCTCCGTGTGTGAAGCTCCGGCCATGGTGATCGCAGTCCACAGTCAGACCATCCAGATTCCCCTTTGCCCTGAAAACTGGGCGACATTATGGATTGGATACTCCTTCATGATGGTAGGTTGACACATCCCATAATCACGTTCACTCGTGTTTGATCCACATTTTGAATATCCACACTATAAGATGTTGATTAAAAGTTTATTAGGAGAAAGATTCTTGCAGTTTGGGAAAAACCTTTAAGAGGAGATGGCGGCACCTTTTTGCATGTTCTAATGGAGCAAAAGTTTTACTCACATGATGTAATCATCACTCTTAGAATTTGGATGATTATCACAACTAGTCCACATGTTAAAGGGACATATGCAAAAAAATTGTTTTGTGCTTTAGAAAATATCTGAAGTTTTTGAAGTGGTTACCAACTCAAAAACTCTAGCAGGGCACAACCTGATCACTTTTTTAATGGGGTCACTTTGCTCAGAAAATTTCTCATTCAGTAGATGGTTCTGATTTGAAAGATAGTGTGACATCACAGACCAAGTTCAGTTTAAAGCATTTGGCTTCCCCACCTTTATCTCCATCCAGCCTCACACGATGCCTCATTTTCTGTACCTCTGAGGAGGGCAGTAAAAAGCTAAAACTCTGATTTGAAAAGATGCAGAAAAGAGAGGGGAGGAGTTGACTCCACCCCTAAAATATTCTGCAAGGAACAGAGGTGTAAAAGATGTTGAAACTGGAGCAGTTGTGCCGTATATTTTAGACCATTTAACTCATTTGAATGCAAAAACATATACTGTATATTTAATTTTTTTTGGACTTCCACCTGTCATACTCAGTCAGGTCATTGCTCTACACTTCTCACACTGATGCATTTCGGTTGTTTTTCAATGCCTCATCCGCCCATCTAAAAATCCACATTCTCGCTGCAGCACACCAGTGCAGGAGCCGAGGGCTCCGGTCAAGCTCTGGCCTCCCCAGGCTCCTGCCTAGAGGAGTTCCGCAGCGCTCCCTTCATAGAGTGCCACGGCAGAGGGACGTGCAACTATTATGGGAACTCTTACAGCTTCTGGCTGGCCACCGTGGAGGAGAATGAGATGTTCAGGTACGGACACATCTGCAAGGCTGGTGCCTTAGCGATTAGAGGAAATTGCAAGCCTGAGTCACTCACTTGGACAGTACTAAGGTTTATTCCAGCTCCCTCACAAATCTTAGGTCTCCTTTGTTTGGTTTTGACTTGGAAATGGTTTTCCGTGAAGCTAAATGTTTTTGTTTTTTTTTAAACAAAACCTTATAATACACGAGAGTTTTTATAACTCCAGTTTTGAAAAACAAAATGTGATCATTCTCTTTACTTTGACTTTTATTTCTTTGCAGACAATCCTCAACTTATTTCTTTGTTTTTCTTTTTGTCTCAAATTTACTACTTGTGGGAATATGCATCCATTTTTTGCATAAAAGTATACAGCAAATTTAAAAAAAAAGAAAGAAATAAATAGGCCACAAAGCTTTTACTGTATTACTGAATTTTAGCTTTTGAAGATATCAAACGACAAACTGTTCTGGTTGTTATTTTGTTCCATTTTATTTGAAAACATGCATTAAATTGTGCGACAGCACATTTTTCATATCAAAATTCTCCACACAGCCTCTATTGATTACAGATCGGGACTGAAGGCAGGCCAATCCCCTGTTCATACCCTAGTCTTCCTCAGCCTTGTAATATGTGTAGAAGGTTACTTCACATTGTCTTATTAAAATATGGAAAAATATCGTCTGAAAGGAAGCTTACGTCACATGGGCTGGCTTTTGATCTTGTTGCTGATGGTGTGGATGGTCCTTTTCATTTTTGTTCATTTTGTTTTATAAAACAAAATGGAACCTACAGTAGAATACTGATTTCTCTGACTGTAGTACACTTTGGTCAATCCCAGATGCCTCCGAGTCCAGAGATGCAGATGCCACCTCTGAACACAGTTAACAGGTGCCATTTGTAAATGTGGCTCTGTGTTGAAACTCTTGATAAATGGTTCTAAAGGTAATTCCTTGTCCAAGTGGATGCATGTAAACACATAAAATGAAGTTGATGAGGGGAAAAAAAGACATATCAATGGTTTGTACTATCCATAGAGAAACAAAGTCAAAGTAAATGTAAAAAGCTGAAAGTTGCTACAACTTTTTACACATATCCATGTGTCTTAAGCATTTTCTTTTAAATCTTGAACCTTACAGGAAACCCCACTCGGAGACCTTGAAGGCGGGTAACCTACGGACACGCGTCAGCCGCTGTGTGGTCTGCATGAAGAGAACGTAACAGCACACGGCAACGAGCAGAGCCACCGTTGCCAGGGGACGCCCGATCAAGAACAAGCGATAACTGGCTCACATGATGGGGAAGTCACCACCCTGACTGTCGGCATGGTGTCGAGATGCAATTCCAATGGTGCATTATCTTCCAGCAATATAAACAATCTACAAAAAACAAACAAACAAGCAAAAAAAAACAATGGTGCTACTGTGCAACACAGCTTAAAAAAAAAGAAAAAAAGAGAGAAAAAAAAACTGACATAACAAAATCTTACATTTAGTCTTTTTTTTTTCTTAAGAAGTACCTCAAATTGAAAGCAGAAACAAATCCACTAAATGGTGCCATGATGGATGTGTGACAACAAAAGTGCTTTTCCTTCAGTCTTTTCACCTAAAACAATCATTGTGTACTTTCTCTCTTGAAAATCACTTTTGATGCATTGGTGCAACAAAACTGTGATACTTTTTGTTGTTATTATTTTTTTTTTTTTTTTTTTTAAACCTTATCGATGAGGAGTGAACGGTCTCCACGGTTACCAAATCGGCACTTTGACTTCGGAACATCCAGGATGAGAGATGCACTGATGATGAGCTTTCTTTAGTGAGACTGGCTGCCTTTTTTATTGCTAGTTCTTCATTCACATGTCTCCTTCCTCTGTCGCTCGGTCATTTTCCTGTTCAACGTTACGTTCGGTTGTACTAACCCCGCCGTAGCCTGCCTGCTAACCGTCACGCTACACCTTCTTCCTCTCACTTCATATTTTGTAAGTAATGAAATGTGTATATTGTGTAAAACACCTTTTTTAGTGTATTAGGTCTTGAATCAGTACCAGCTGTTTGTTATGACTATTTTCCAGGTTCTCTTTAGCTCACACACTCACACATGCACACACACATTTTACTTGATCACTCACTGACGCACGTCAACTCAGATATTGTACAAAGTAAGGCTTTTATGAATGAAACAGTATTTTATATATAATAAATATATATTTGAAAAAAGAGGATAAAAGTATAAGCTTTATTTGGTTGTGGGGAGATTGTTCTTGGTGTTCAATCACATAACAGTCATGCATTTCATGGAAAAATAAAACTAACTACTGACCACAGAAAGAGCCATTTTCCCTCAAATGTAACAGTCTTGTATGATATTAACACACCAATCTCATGAAGCTTTTGTATTCAATTTGTAGAATGGATAAAGTCAAGTAAAGGGGGTTTGCTTTTAGTTACTCTGATGTTTTAGGAGTGTTACACATATTTGAATGGAAATGGATTTGGATTAAATCTTGGCTACTTGATGAGAAATTGCAACAAATGCTTTGTGTCCTTTACATTTCCAGGTGCTGGGCATTGCTGTAAAAAGAGCTCCTCAGGGTTTTGGGTTCTGCTTTTTTCACCCAAAATCTTTCAAACCCACTAGTGTACCCTGGCTCGAGTTTTTTTTTTTGTTTGTTTTTTTTTTAACTGATTCGAGCGTTTACGCTTTTTCAAACACCAGTTTGAGTGTTTGTTTATTCAAATCAGGTCCCCGATGTGACATCTTTCTCACATCAGGTGGAAGCCCTCCTGATGTACTGTAAGTCTGCAAGAGCTGTTTTTCTTTTTTGTTTTGTTTTCGTTTTCTATAGGGGGAAGGAGAAATTTTTCCTGTGATTTTATTGTTATTTTTATTTTTCAAACCTGCTTTTATGATTTCTAATGTTGTCAACCTGGGGTACGATTAAAACATTTTTTTTTTTTTCTGTTTTGTTTTCATGTTATGTTACTCAGAAGTTGTTATAAACTTTTAAGACTGAAATAAATACTATGTCCAACATGTTGTCTTCTGAAAACTCCATACCTGTTATCATGGAAAAACAACTGAACTGTACAGTTTTGTGCATTTTCACTTTTACGTTTGATCTTAACTTGATATAGCTTTTTAACTGTATTTTTAAACATAAAAATTAGCATTCAACAACCAAAGCGCAGTAGCAAAACATTTGAATGTCATACAAGGTAGTTTACCTCCTGATATATAATTACTGATGTGTATTTCATTTAAAGCCACTATATGTAATTTCACCACTTCTGACCACATGGTGACAGTACAAGAAAAGTTTGGGTCTTAGTCTCACAAGACAGAACAAAGTCCAATTCTACTGAGACAAAGTGGTATTAGAAGATATGCTGGACTGTCCCCACTCTTAGTACAGAGTGGGGTATATTGCAAGAGTATATTGCAAAAACAACCCCTTTACGATTAAGCCTAATACTTCATGAATCTACTCAAAAGTGTTTAATTTTAAGCAAAAATATCTTTGTCAGTGGGGTAAGAAAAAAATTCTTAACTGGAATTTGTAAAACTAGAAAGTGTAAAACATTCTCCTTATTTTCTTGGAACAAGTTTTTTTTTTTAATTTTGTAGAAATGTGTTTTTGCAATGTATATGTCAACACATCAGATAAATAATGCCTCCTTGTGGTCAGAAGTGGTACTGCTACATAGAGTGGCTTTAATGTGAGTGGATATGGTGATGTGCCTTCAGAAAAAATAAATGTGACCGTTTTCCACGAGAAAAGAGAATTCAAACACATTTGAATCTGACATAATGGTACAGCTGTAGTGAATAGTTGTCCACGTAAGCACTGTTGACGGCGGCGCTCAGTCAGACAAATGTTTGTGGCATCAGGTGAAAACTGCAGCTGATTAAAAAGGTGGGTGGCTTTCAACATACAGAACAACATCTAAAGCCAGATTAGAGTAGCATTATTCAATAAAAATAAATAGAGATGGCTCATAAATGAAATTCAAAGGAAATATAGACATAAGTGCTTGCGCATATGTGTCAATATTAAATGTGTATGAAAATTTTAAAATATGCTGTTTCAAATCAAAATATTGTATCTTCTGCACTGTTAAATGAATAATAATATCTGAAATTGACTTTTTACATTTCTCCTAAATGAAATACCCACATCTCGCTCTATTAGATATACCTGGTATACCTGGTCAAACGGGCCACTTTGTAGAGCAGTTAACTTAAAGTGATGTCATTCCTGATCTGACCAGCAGGTGGCAGGATTACTGCAAACAATACTAAAAGCCAGAGGCTGTACTAAAGTTTATACACAAGACACAAAACGTTCTTCAACGGATGACTTTTAAAAACATCTTAAGAATGAGGTCAGATAAATCATTTCCATTTTCCTCCTTCCGCTCATCTTTTTCTTCTTGGCGTAACTGCAGCTTCTGTTTTGATTCCATGAGCCTTTTCTGTTTGCAAGCTTCCTTAACTAATCTACTTTGTGACTTGCTCTAGCTGAGCTTTACAGTTAGGAGAGGATCGGAGTTGAGGTGATCTTTTGTGCATTAAGGTCTGTTGTCTGAGCTCCTTAAGCCATTTAATGCTGCTGCTGCTTCCTGGAAACACAAGCAGATCCTCTTTCTAAACGTGTTGTCTTTGTTTTTGCTGCCTGTACACAAAGATAATGCCACCACGCTCAAATCAAAGGCATTTTATGTTAAGAGCAGTGGATGGAGATTAAAGAGCCTGTGTCATAATCAAAAAATAATTTATTTGAAATATTTGCCCACTTTATGAGCACAAACCCAATAGTAACAGTAACTCTGCGTTTACTCCTGAAAAAGCCCTTCCCGGCTCTCATGCAGGCACTAAATGCTCTAAATGTGTCAACTGTCAGCGCTTCCTTACTTCACTTCAGAGTAGGAATCAAATTAGAGTCTTCATCCGAGACTTGCTGAGGTTTTCCTATTGTCTGCATGAATTAAAGCATGTCCTCATTGCTATGTGCAGTTACATTTAAGTGCTTCTTTTTGCTAAATAGGGTAAAGTCGCCACATGGTTTCAGCATCTGCCTGCGTGAACCACTTCGGACTCAGGCTGCAGATGAACTCAGAGCTATTCATAGCACCTTTTGGATCAGCTTTCCATACGTGAACGTGTAATCAGCCTGTAGTAGACTGCGACGGTGTAGATAACAGGTGATACACCTCCCAAGTCTCTCCTCTCCTATCTGGTTTGCTGAGATGCAGCTTTGAAGACTCCAACAGCGCTCGATCTAGAAAGAAAAGGTTTTCTGGTTGCAACTCTCCAAATAAGCTAAACTTGTTGGTGGCAGTAATAACAGTGCAATGAACGCACATTACTTTTCCTGGTTGTTTGCTTGTTTTTGCTCATATAACCACAGTTTCATCCAGTGGTTCCCTCAGTCCTGCGTGTTTTAGATGTTTTCTCTGCTCCAACATACCTGATTCAAATGGCCTGATCCAAAAATCTGAACCACTAGTGACCATCATTCATTTGAATAAGATGTGCTGGAGCAGGGAAATTTCTAAAGCTTTCGAGGCCATCACCCCCAAGAGATCTGGATTGGAGAGCCCTCCTTTGAGCTTTATTGTTTCTATTTTACAACCACAAATTTGAAGGAGATAAAGTACCCCCTATTATGTACACAAAGCCAGATTGTTAAGCTACTAAATAAACTTTGTCATAACTGTAATTTTTCTTCTACATGATGAAACACCTAAATGAGTGAGGGGTGGTGACAAATATTGAAAATATTAACGCTGAAAAATTCACAAATAAAGCTGGTTGCCTGATTCTTTTTTTTTTTTTTTAATAGAATTTGAGACTGATATTTTAAATAACAAGAAGCATCTGTCATAAAATGTTTCTGTAGGAACCCACTTCAGAATCTCTTTGGAGTTGGATAACGCTTCTTGTGAACATGATACCTGATCTAAGTGATACCTGGAGCGTTCTCTCTCTGCAACCTAAAAAGGAAAGTTTCCAGGACGTGAAGAGGAGCTAGAGATGGAGCCTCTCCTGAAGATGAATGTGGTTGTCGACCCTCAGTGAACCCACACCCCTGCTGGTTTACACGACAGGAGATGCAGCCAGCTGACTTTCTTTGTGGGTCTTCTCTCGTTAAACCCTCTGTGTTTGCTGGTGAGTGTCGAGGGGTTAACAGGGGGGGATTTCCAGGGACTTTGGATGACTCGCTGACAAAGACGTTAATGGCAGCTCTAATAGCTGAAAAGCCGAGTACATCGCATCTACTTAGCCGAGGGGCCAAGTGGGCCTCAAACCTTGGCCTACATTATGATCTCAGGCACATAAGTGCTCAAACACACAAACATTAACACACATAGGTGCTGTTTTGAAACTCTAGCACCAGTCTACATCCCCAGTGGGCCCACCGTTTCGTCCTTCAGTAGTGAAACCCTAGCAGATCACATGCTGGTGTTGAAATACTGTCTGCTTAGTCCAAAGACCCTCATCAACCAGGAGCGCACACACACCGCATCTCCCCCATACCTTCAAGCCTCATTTCTGAGGTATGTCAGTCAGCGGGGAAGCAGTGGCCACCCTTCCACCGCAGGCTACAGAGAGCATCACTGGGTAGAGAAGCATCCGTGACTTCATTAGAGAGCGTCATTAAAAGGTCACGGTCTTGAGTACTCAAATGCCAAAACTGCTCCATCAACCCTTGAGCCTTTTCTTACACATGCTGTGAATGAATGCACACGAGTGTAAGTCATCTGCATATAATTAGATGATGTAAGCCACCTTCTTGTGACCATCTTAGGGGGACATTGCTGCGTATGTGCACCAAGTCTTTACTACCAGGGAAGACAATGAAGTCATATCTTGTTTTAGAAGGTTTTAGTATACAGTTAAAGTGTGAAAATGTCAAATGTGATTTACTCTGTAGGTTAATAAGTATATGTTTTATGATGACCATCAGCGACCATATATGCCACATGTGCCAAAACAAAATACCTTTTTTTACCATTTATATAAACTTAATATATAGTATAAGTTAAAAAAAAAGATAAAAATAAAAATATGAGTTGTATTTCATACAACCAAATTCTCAATGATTTGGCGGTATGGACAACTTTTGGAATTGTGTTAACCATACTTGTGATCATTTATCCACATTTGCCATCCTTGACTTGAGTAAGTTTATCTATCTACTGGAGTTTGATCCTGAATTGAAAGGGAAAAACCTGAATTCAAAGGAAAGCATTTGGTATGTTTTAGGATTTTAGCCTAACAAATGTAACGCTGACAAATAAGAGAGGGGTGAGTGTCTTATCTATGTGCTGTGGTTTTAATATGTACCCAGCAATTATGCAAACTAAAAGTCTGGTTCTCTGGAAAAGTGTGTCAGATAATGAATTTAGATCAGTAAGAAAGGCTTGGTACTTTAACCACTCTGCTCACGTATAAAACCACCCAAATCACGTCAGAAAAGTTACTAAATGACTAGAACCAATCAGGGGGATGGTTGTTGAACTGTCATACTCTATAAAATCTCATGCAAAGGTTTTTTTTTTCTTTTTTACTGAAAGAAATGCTCTCTGATGAATAACAATCTAAAATATTTTCAATATATTAACAGAACTGACCCCAATCAGAGCTTTGTCTCCACAAATTTGACAAAGTTTATGTTTGTCTTCATGACAGACTGTGATCATGTACCCTGAACTTCAGCCTTTCATTATTTCAGGGGGATTTCCTTCTCAGAGGAACATTTAAGTTTTTATTTTCTCAAAGTCCAACTCAGACTGTTTGTCAGTATACACTCACCAGCTGATAAAGCAACCTGTGAGGATATACCCACGGAAAAGTAAAACTCACTCAGGAAATATGACCGCCTGTACTTGACTTTGTACCATTAAAACAATCAGTCACAAAAATTAGCTTGATCAGCACACTATAACATTTAACATAAAGAAATACAAGGCATATCATTTTCAGTGTCTCTCCAAGTAGGTTCTGTGTAAAGATTCAAAAACCAATCTAGAAATTGATGGCAGACGCATGAAAAAGAAATGCAACAGTTATGTAGAATCGGATATAGCATAATCCTCATAATAAAGGATTTCAGCTGTATGGTTGCACTTGTCTCAAAATGTCCGTTATGTGGCGCTAGGTCAATGTTCCCTTCACACATGTGCAGCTTACCTGTGATAGGATTTCTCCGAATGTCCCCAAAACATTAAAGCAGCCATGGCTACAACCCACATAGCTGACCCAGTATGATTAAACAGCAGTCCTTTGAAGCGTGGCGAGTCTGAAACAAAGCAGGTGCTTTAGTGCTCTTAACATATGTGATTGATCACATGGTAGTGCAACATTTTGGTGATGCAAAAAAGCACCGTAATCCATCAGAACACTGATTTAAAAAATGCGTTATTTGGAAAAGAGATGACAGGAAACTGGAATAAGAATAAAATCAAAGACACACTGACCGCTCGTGTCACATCCGTGATGTCTTACAAAGTGCAGAAAGTTACAATAAATTTCTCAAAATGTTTCAAATAACTTGATATCGATGATCATTATTCCCAAAGCATCTGTGGATGAGAGAGCAGAATATATTTTAATACTTGCAGTTGCATAAGTGACTATGGGATTTTCCATACAGCTCCGTGATATTGCCACTGATTTTCAGTGTGAGTTATGATTCTACGTAGCAACTACACTTAGCTACACAGCACAGTGAGACGAGTTATGTGAGTTGAAGCTGATAAATGTGGTTCAGTGGTAATTTCCTCCTGACGTTCCATCTTTTAAGTTCCTGACCTGACATGTAGTAACATTGTTAAAATGTCAGGTTACAGGTTGTGGCACAGGTTTCAATTCAGTTCAGTTAAGATTTATTTATACAGCGCTAGATCATAAACAAATGGCACTTCAACAATACGGTTCAACCCGTTCCAAATCAGTCCAATTACAACAAGCCAGTAATATAATTGTTATTATTGTTCATGAAGAAAATCAACAGATTGCATCACAATTTTTCTTTGATACAATCTCCCACCCCGAGCAAGCACCAGGCGACTGTGGAAAGAAAAAACTCCCCTTTTACGGGAAGAACCCCCTGACAGAACCAGACTCAGGAAGGGCAGCCATCTGCCTCAGTGGGTTGAAGGTTGAGAGGACAGGAGAGGAGAGAACAAGATCAGGAACACCCACTGGGAAGAAGGAATACAGGTTAATAACAACGAGGGTGTTATTCATATTTGGAGTAGAAGAGAACAGAGTGAGGAGAGGTGCATCATGGGAGGTTCCCCAACAGTCTCATTTTCCAGCTACAGTGGACACACGTTCAAGTGTAAACCACACTAGTGACATGCATTGTACTACCAACAACCGCCATTCCATACTCTCTGGCTCCAAATCTTAGATTTGTTATTATTTCCTGAAGAAGCTACATAACCAATATCTAAGTAAAGGGTTGCTGTGAGGCACTCATGAATTAAAAAGCTCTACACAGGTTGAAATATGAGTTTCAGAATATATGCTTTGTCACATTTCAGTTCAAATGAACTGAGGGCATTAAAAACAAAAACATCGGAAGGGTTTTTATAGGGAATTAATAAATATAGGCTTTGAACTCCTAAGCTCACTTACTGATTTACTGTCCTAGAAGACATCAAAACTGAGCGCAATACCAGCATGCAAAGTTTTCCTGCAGTCAACCAGCCCTCATGACCAAAGTGGACTTTGGCTTGTTTTGACAGTTGGACTTTGGGATGTTGGGCTGGCCACCTGAGCTGGATAAACAGGACTGTTCATTGTCTGAACGTCCCCTCTTCTGCAAAACAGAGCCTGAGGAATGAGGAAACAGGCTGTTTTCTCGACACCCATCTTCTTCATTAACAGGTTTCTTGGGCTAAGGGGTCATTACTCAGGGAAACGCGTGAAAGGTTAAGTCAGGCTTGTATTTGAGCCAGGACAAGAAATCTACACCACTTCTTCACTCATTTGTTTACTCACAGTGGGGATTTCATGTTTGTGTGAGCTTAATTTACACTCGTGCCACAACAGAATGGGAAGATCTTTTTTGTTTTTGTTGCTATTCTTTTTCTTGAAATTAAAATTGTTGGCAGTGACAAAAGTGTTCACAAATTGGTTTGTATTTTAATCAGCATTTTGAAACAAACTTGAAATTCTGCAAAATCTGGCATATTAAACCTAAATACTCCATCAGAACAGGTGAGCAGCTGAGAACACAGTGTGCAGGCTCAGCCAGCAGGTTGAACTCAACCCCCCCCCCCCACCCCCCCCACAATATTCAACACGGGGCATTAAAGTGTACAAGTGTCTACTGTATACTGTGTGTGAAAAAAATTTTCCACCATTACATCAAAGCAAACAGATTTTACAAAAGCCTAGTTAGACCCATATGACATTTCCACTAGCATAAATAAGGGTTTAAATGTCAAAAGTACCCAGATGGAGACCCAGAGGTGCTCGCTATCTTTATTCCTGCACACTATTAATCCTAATTAATCAAGCATTTAATGCTAGCAATAGTTATAACGTAAAATGAAGTCTGTAAAGAATGCAAAACGTGTTTAAGACCAGCATATAGAAGCTTTATGCACTAATAAAATATTAAAGGGGTTTTTTTTTGTAAGCTTCACAAACTGACACCAGACTGTGGTTTAACCTGATAAAGCAAAGCTTCAGATCCTATAATTACGTTCTAGGACACTTCATTTCATAGCCTGACCAAATTTGTTAGTCATTTAATTTTCTTAGGACTACAGTAAACCAACGAAGAGCTTTAATGGGTCAGCTAAGCACATTTATAACACAAGGAATGGTTGTATAATATATTGCACTAAACAGAACACTGTGTGTAAAGTTTAACAAATGAACAGGTAGGCAGCATAAATTCGATGTTAAAAATGGAAAAAAAAAACATCAACTTTCAAGAACATGTACTCTTGTGTACTTAAAAAGCTTCAGTGACAGGATCAGCTGTTCTATCAACTTAAAACTCTGACATAGAACTGTGACTTTGTTTCTAATTCATGATTTCGAGCTTTTGTAGGACTGTCACCGCTATAGCTCCACATCAGTGGTGCCACACGCCGTACAGTTTGAGCAGTTTGGCGACGGCCGTCTCACAGGTCTCATGGCCAAGGACTGTGTCAGAAATCCAACAACAAACAGGTTCATTCAAATGCAACATGAAATGGCATTTGAACTAATCCAACTACCCTCCCTAACCACGATCGGGACCACGTTGTCCTTCGCTGACTGCGGATCGTTCCGCGTCAGCTGTGGCCCGCGATTCTCAGGTCTCATCATCGTGACGTCTCACCCCAGATTAGGGCGAAGCAAGGCTCACAGTGGGAGGTGTAGCAATCCGCAGAAATTGTGCAGGGTATAAAAATCTCATCGGTTAGTTCAAACAATCATGACGATGGCAGCCGATTCTCACGCTTTCTGTCAGATGAATTCACATCTGTCTCAGTCGCAGAAAACACGTGCAGCATCAGCAGCCTGGGCGCCCCACGGGAGTCTCACTTTGACATCTCCTGGACACAAGTGTCCAAATGTTTTGCTGTCATGCTGCCGTCGGGGTCAGGAGGTCACCAGAGACACAAAGACTTATTGTAATCCTTCTTACTGACGTCACCAGTGGAGTTATTTTGGGCATAAACAACGAGGTTTTGAAGGGTTTCATCAGACTGAGAATTCTGAGGGTCATTTATCAACTTCTAGTTCCCCGTGTGTGATTAAAACGGTTACAATTTGCATATTACATCCTCTTTCATCTGCTGATGGTATCTGCTTTGCACTCTTTGGTGACTTCGTTAAAAAAAAAAAAAAAAAAAGATTGTGCACACACAAAAGACAACAGAGACAACAGCGGTTACATGAACACATTTTTATTGCAATAGCTCTATTGAAAGCAAAAAAGTTCTGATAAATATAAACACTATGCCGATGCTCAAATCGTCTCTGAGTATCCCCTCCTACACCCCTTTCCCTCTGAGAGGAAACAAAAGAGAGGAAGAAAGAGAGGGAGGGGAAAAAAAAAGAAAAAACAAAACAAAAACAGGCGACGGGGCACCTGCCGAGGCGCCGTTCAGGACATGAAAAAAAAAAGCAACAACTTTCCTTATTTACACAAGGAGGATTTCACTTTCAACGTTTTCTCTCTCTCTTTTTTTTTAAACCTCATTTTTCTTCTTTTCTCATATAGGACGTACGTCACTGAAAAATAATGCACATACGAAGGATACAGACCTCCACAGAATTATCATCACCATCATCATTTTTTTTTTAAAACTCTTCCTCTTTCCCGTAAAGCTAATAAACAACAGCATTCAATTCGGAAAATAAGAACACAGGTAGAGTGTGATTCCCGTTCTGCCGCAATCCTCAGAGGTTTCAAAAGCATTCGGGGTTTGGTGGGGGACCAAAAAAAAAA
>JAOWBL010000010.1:8510655-8534403 GCA_028564865.1 Zenarchopterus dispar
ATCATCATGTTTGCCACCGACTGTTTTCTGTACTACACAGCAGCAAATAAACTGTATCATTACAAAAAAATAAACATTAGGTAGGTTGTAACCCATTGCTTTATACAAATAACTGCAAAATGCCTATGTACTTTTTTTAAAAAAAACTAATCTTGAGTTGCTTTGTTTTCAGAGAATCCCCCATTACAACAGAACAACCAAGGATAAGGTGAACTTTTCTCGCTCTCCGTAAACTAAAAAGAAATCCAGAAAACAAGTTTGCATAATAATGCAGTAATCCAAGTCTTTTCTGTGAGAATATAGGGGTCTCTCTCATTTCTCCACATTTGGGAAAAAAAAACAAACAAAAAAAAAACATTGATGACCATTTTGAGGTTGAGTTGTTGGCAAGACAAACACAGATTCAGTGTAGATTACTTAAGTCGTGATAAAGGTTTGAACAGGGTACGAGTTTAACATGAAGGCAATCCGACATAAACGTTTCTGAATAATGCTTCAAATAAACTGAGGGGTATTTTTTTCCCATAAATACCCCCAAAATCTACAACTACTGCTTCTGACGTAGCATCAAAAACCCAAATTCAACACATCGCCGTAGCATAGGAAGTACACAAAAACATTTTGCAAACATAAAAAAAAAGGAAAAAAAAAATTGTTCGTCTCGGACCGCTGCGGCCACTATATTTCCATCAAATCTCTGTTCAGTCAAAGGAGGGTAAATGAAAATACCTCGAAATTGTTCGTAATGTATAACATCACAGGCTTAAAATGGTTCAACATTGTGTATTCACTTTTAACTCGGACCATTTAAAACATCTTTCTGCCTGCCAGAGCTCAATAGGTGAGGGAAGAGAATGCTTGCTTTTGTTTCTAAACCATCTTTACCTCCACGATCATTAGAGAAAAAAAATGCTTTTAATCACTCCGAAGAAGACAAGCTCATGTCTCACGGATCTCATTTTCTTTCCTTTTCAACTTCATCATCATCACTGAAATTAGAGCTGGGCTAGCAGAAATAAGGAGCATTTTGGTTATGAGAGCAGCTCCTGGGTGGGATTTTGTCATTGATGTTAATGTATGAAGCCCTGTGTCCACATAGCATTTCCTTTTCTGAGTATTTTAGCTCTAAACTTGACATATTTTATTTTTTAAAAAGTGTCAACTTTTCAGAAAAGCGCTAGCATAATGTACTTTTTCAGGTAACCAATCGTAGGGGCATAAATCATCGTCATGGAAACCAGGAATATAAATTGTCCCAATTGAGCTTAGATAGTCCTGACACTGTTTTTTTCTTCTTTTTTTTTCAGCTCTCATACATCATGCTGCCGTTTTTGAGATGCGACAAGCTCAGCCAATGAAAATATTACATCCCGTTTTTAAACAAATGATTATCAAACGCAAACAGGAAACTAACTTCTGCAAAGGAGCTTAAGTGGGAATTTGTTGGCATAATACTGACGTAGAAACAAATTAAAATCACTGCCTCCAAGTTCTTTTTTAGTGAAATGCCAGTAGAAGTGTTTCCAAGTGCTTTTCTGGCCCCTAAAAAACGACCATGTGGACAGGCGGGATTAAGTAATTACAGCAAAATGTTACACAGCCGGTTTAACAGTCAAACTTAACACTGAACATACTGGCCTCTAACAGACACTCATTTTGGTAATTCAAGCTAAAGCTTAAAAGAGTAAAAACTGTGCAAAAACGTAATCACTAGCACTTTTGTTTATTTAAAAACTGGACATTAGGGATTTGTCAGCTGTATTTCTTTTAAACATTTTCTGAACATAAGCATTTAATTGAAATATAATGAAAATGATCATTGGGATCAGGCACAAATACAACCTGCAGGCAAACGCAGACCAAAAAAAAAAGAAAAAATTAAACTGCAGTTGTAGCATTAAAAAAAATGCTTAAGTCAATTTAACAGATTTGCTCACATTTTTAGAGAAAGAGGATTTCTATCAATTTTCTTTAGCCACAAAGTCCAGAAATAACATCTACTTTTTGAGCTGATTTGGAACCGATTCAGTGAATTCAGTCTCCGTACTTCAGAATCAGAATCAGACCTGCCACAAACATTTTTAAAAAATGTCATGAATGTGGAGTACCATGTGCACCAAACCAAACTGCTGATCGCAGTCCGTTTGACCACGAAGTCAAACAAACTTCAGCAACTGTGTCGCAAAAAACCTGTCCAAGCTGCTCTCTTAACCAGACAAATAACTCGGCTCCTTCCCTCCCTCCCAGCTCCACATGTAAGCTGTGCGGTGCAACATAATCAAATTTTTAAAAAAAATACAAAATTAAAAAAAATAAAATAAAATGAGGTGCTGCTAAAAAGGGCAGACTAAAATGAAATAAATACTGAACAAAAAAAACCAACTGAAATCTGGTGAGTTACGCTGGCCGTCAGTCTTTGTGTTTACACACATTTCTCAAAAGTAGACCAATCGTGGGAGAGTAGCGTAAATAGAGATTACAAACGTCAAAGTGTGTGAGGGAAGGGCAGCGAGCTCCGGCTGGAACTGAGACAAGTGCTCGCTGCTCTTGTCGCGGGGGAAAGTATGTGTAGCGTGCTGCACCTGGGGCTGCTGCTCAGGTTACTGGAAGCTTCTTTTACGTCACGCAGAGCTACTGACGAACATCCTGCGTGCAAGCGCGTGAGAAAAATCCTGCATGTAATCGAGAGCCGCTGAAAAAGAACCGAAACAGGCGCACAAAGAGGCTGCGTGACCTGTGTGCCCGCAGCACGGTTGCAGGTATGACTGTGGCATGTGTCACGTGCACATGCATACCGCAACCTATAAAGTACAGCCACTCACTTGCACTGCATGTTGTTGGTAACTGGACTTTATGCTTTTGCAGGTTTGTGTTAGTGTTGATGCCACTCTCCCTCTCCCACCTGAACTGTTCTATGGACCGTATGAGGTAAAATAGAAAAATAAAATTAAAAAAAAAAAAATCACAAACTTTGATCTAGTAAACAGTGCATCGTGCAGAAAAGTGAGATAAACCAGAGCAGCAGCAGAGCGGGAGAATAATGACTACATCGACCACAGCAATAACCGTTTTTCCCTTTTTATATGTCTTTTAAGAGTTTTTAGTGATTTCGTGCCAAATTTCAAATCAGCACCACTCTGATATCTGTTTGTTATGAGCAATCAGGTTAGCTTGACTAAACATGAAGAGTGGAAGTGGGGGAAACAGCTAGCAGGGAGAGGAACTTCTCTAAAGCTCACTAGTCAACACTTTACATCATGTGCACAAAGTTTCAAAACAACTAATTTGTTTCCTTTTTTTGGAAAAGGAAAGTCTCCTCCATAACCATAACAACAGCACAGTGTAATTCAAGCTGTGTTAATGGTATAAATGGGAAACAGTGAAGGATTCCTGGTAAAATTAAAGGGACATTTCTGTATTTTCTAAGCTCAGTTGTGTGAAACACTTGTTCGCTTTTAAATCCTCAGTTCAGAGAAATTCTCATTAATTTTGTAACACTGTATTTGATATATTTACATCCCTTCAGTCACTGATTGCTGAATTTTCTCAACCGCAGAATGTCTGCGTTGCAACAACTTCCACAGTCCTTGTGACAAAGATCGTGCCGAGGCACTCTGCCCCGTCTGATGCTGAAGCGTTGCACACATGCAATGAACAAGTCTGAGCTTTGAGTTGGTTTAAATGGTAAAAAATTGGCTCCTCTGTGGTCCTCAATCTGTTAACCTCGCTCCCGATCACAACTCCCCTCTGATTCTGCCGTACACTGCACGTAAGCCGCTAACTGCTCATGGACATTTCTCACCCATGTCTCATGTTAATTAGTGTCTTTAGAGGCTTATTTGACTTGTATGTAGGAAAAGTTAGGGACCATAATGCACAATTTTCCTCAAGAACTGTGTATATTCAGCAACAGTCAACTCGTGAGTAAAATGACTCATTTAGATACAAGAGTGGTCTCAATGTCGTTATCTGTGGCTTGCAAAAAAGTCAAAAGTTTCAGGCGACTTTTTTTTGGCAGTATTTTCCCGCCCTGCTGAGTACCATCAGTCTGGAAAGCAAACAAGGAAATGTACTGGAACATTTGTACCTGTTGTAACAAATAAATAATATTGCATTAAGTAAATGAACACAGAAATGCTTTATGGTTTCCCATTGCATTAGTACACTGATACTGGCGTAGTACCGCGGCCGGTACTCAGTCGTATCCGGAGCTGGCTCGCTGAGGCCGTGGATGCCGCTGCGTGACTGAGGTGTGAGTGGGCATTGTGCAAAAACTGTAATCCAGGGCGGGTCAGCACCATGCTGTACCTGGGAATAAGCGTGATGCAATGCCACTCTGAAGCTAAAATGGACCCAGCCACAAGCTTGTACCATTAGAGGGGAAATCAGGTCAAGAAATTCAAAAAAATATATGCTTTCTACCACAAAATTGTTCATAATTAAATAGTTGGAAGGATGAATTATGCATAGGGTTAAAAAAAAAAAAAAGAATAAAGATAAATGATGAAAATTAATATCTTAAGCTCAATGCAGCATAAAAGCTTCTAAGTATGTACCATAATGCCTTTGCTTAGTCCAACTTCCCTTTTTTATACCGCATAGAGAAGCAAAAACATCTGCTTAAAGGGAGGGAAAAAAATAAAATTAAACTACCTGTATTTGTATTGCCACCCTCTCAGTCAGGTCAAAGTTCACTGACCGCTGCCTGCTGAAAAGAAAAAAAAAAAAAAGAAAAAAAAACACCCAATGAACTCGAGGAGGGGAAGAGCAGCACGCACCAGCAGCGTCCATCGTGAGAGGGGGCAAATGATAAACAGGACAAGATATGCGTATAAAACACAACTCAATTAAACGATGAAAAACAATTTAAAAATAAACTGCAAGCGTTCTTTTTTTTTGTTTGTTTGTTTTTTTTGTCACGTTGTAAAGTTGTTGTCGGCGTCCGAAGAGGAGGAGCAGCATCTCAGTGTGAGTGAAGGTCAGAGGTCACTGGCAGGCCGGGGTTGGGGTGTGTGTGGGAGGGGGCAAGGGTCCCAGGCAGAGCCAAGTGCCCCGAGAGAGATTAGGATGAGGATGAGGAGGAGGAAGAGGCGGCACACGCTGGACTTCTGTCGCTCAGTCTGAGAGATTGAGAGAGAGAGACAAAGACAGAGAAAGAGAGATACCATTAGTCATCCATCTTCAAAACATCTTTAAAATACATAAAAAATATAATAGACTACTTTAAAACATATTAGTTACATTAGTGTAGTTTAAATAAAGCTGAAAAAAGATCAAAAACTGAAGACGCGTCGTGTTGGATTTTCACAGATGTCCAACATATCGAGTTTACAGCTAGTTTAGGACAACGATGATAAAAGTTCATGAACATCTACTCTGTCATGTAACGTGAGGCCTCGTATCACAACAACCCGGTCAGAGAAGCAAACGGTAAACAACGCCTGACAAATGTACACACTCGACTTGGGTGTAAAACATGCTGTATTTACCTCCACGTGACATTTTACAGGAAAAACAAACTACAGATGTGTGATACATGACCGGGAAGCAACAAACCATTAATATATACACATAACTTGAAAGATTTGTTAAACTTGTTGGTTTTAGTATCAAATTATGACTTATTAAATAATGACTAAACTAGTAATGAGATATTTACTAGTTGCAGGTGGGAAAGAAAAAAATCAGGAGCACTGCATTGATAGTGATTTCGTACCGGCAATACTTTGTAATATTAGCTGTTATTTGGATATTTTATAACTTGTGTCCGAATTTAACTGGCTTAGACGATTCGTCCCTCTCCACTGAATCGATGATACATGTATGCTGCACCCAGATGCTGCACTGTAACAGACAGACCTGCAGGTCCTAGAAATATAACTAAACATTTGGTCAACGTGGACGACAACAAATGTGATAAGTCTGCTCAGCGGCACTGCTTCCTTCTACAATTATCAGAGCTTAAGATCCACTCTTTTACCTTGCCTAAGGCACAAAAGAAAAAAGCAAGCTCAGCACTTGACCTGAGTTGTTGATTTATTGATTTTATGGTTTTTATTGTGTGAACAGGTCACTCTTGAAAATGAGCTTCTCTTAATGAAGCTAACCTGTAGAAATAAAGAAAACAAACGTTCTTACAGTACTGAATGCGATGAGGAAGGAATTCCTTTAGTTCATATCAACGTCTGCTGGGACTGAAATCACCTGTGGATGCAGTGATATTTCATTTGAGTTAGTTGGATAAACTGTGACAATATTAAAAGTGAATAAAACTGGATACGGTTTTGAGCATCATGAATGATCCACAAGAGTCTTGACGGGGAGCCGGTGCTTCAAAACCATCAAAAACTTTAGTTGACCGAATCACAGAAATGGGTCATTCTAGTTTGCTTTGTAAAGCAAAAAGACGACGTCGTTTTACTTTTGTCCAGAGGGTGTCGCTGTTTGTACAACTTAGTTTATTTGGGCAACGTGGAGATTTAGGAGACACACGCTAAGTGTTAATCAATGTGGGCCGTTTGACCTGCTTATGAATTTTTTATTTAAGACTATTTTATGTGCCGACCCCGAACGTGACGTCATCAGCCCGGCTGTTCTCAAGTTTAAAGAAGAAAACACTAATGCATTCAGGAAAATTTCTCAAATCTCAGTTTGCCAACTGATTTTATCTTGGGTTTTTTTTTTTTTTTTTGTCCATTTCTTTATTCCTCAGTATACTAAACTACAACAATGTCATTTTCCTTTGGGGATAAAAAAAGTATTATTCTATTTAATTAAGTTGATCACTTCCTTCCTGATAGCAGAGACATGGCCATCTAAGAGTGGAAAGTACAAATATCCACAAAACCTTAACAGGTAATGGATTTTCCAACATTAAAGTAAACATTAAAACCATGGAGGCGAGGTGACCGAATACAGTTTTCAGAAATAAGCGGAAGTGATAGTAAAAACAAGCTCATAATCGCAGTTAATTGAGTGTTTACTAGGGTTACTGTGTGACAGAGTTTCAAGGAAGCAGCAAAAAGTTCTCGTTTATCTGTTAAATAAGTGAGCATGGCCGTTGAACCTTGGATCCTTCACGCTGCCGGCGGACGCACGCACCGAGAGCAAAGTTTGCTTCTTGCCCAGCTATCAAGGCCAGACCCAGGCCGACAAGTCGGCTGGTTGTGTGGTGCGGACCGGCGGCCCCGAATGACCCGCGCAGTGGCGGCTGTCCAGCTGGGTTATTCCACTGAGAGCGAGGCTTTGTTAGACACAACAATGTGAGCAGCACGCCACAATACAGATGCTTTGACAGGGGGTACCGCTGGAATGCTGCTCCTCTGTTTGTTAGCCACAGGGATGGAGGGATGCATGAACGCGCAGACTGATGGAAAGACGAGAGCGCGGGGTGCAGAGAGGAGGAGTAACGGTACGCAGACTTGGCACGGACTAAAAACTGCGTGGTTATATTAAATCAAAGCCACAGAGGAAGAAAAGCACATCAACCACCCAACTTTACAACCGACAAAAGGAACCTGGATCTTCAACCGGAGGATGTAAACAGACCAGTTCCTGCACACACTGCAAATGTCTTGATTATGCATCTTTAAACTGAACTTTTTTGTTTGTTTGTTTTACTAAAATTAAAAAGTGTGGAGTGACAAATATGCCTGGACATGAGTTAGATAGTTTTTCAAAAGAAAACTGATTTGTAAGATGCAGAAAGAGCACAGTTAAGTTGAAAGCCCCATCATCTGTTAAACCAAAGCAATGTCTGACTTTTATAAGTCAATTTTCAGCAGTCTTTTGTTGATTATCATTTTGACTGTTTCTAGTTATTTCAGTAATCACTGTGGGGTTTTCCTTCTGTTTAAAGGAAAAGTACCAGCACATTTATCCACATGGGTATATTATATTGCAAAAGATTACATACATGAGGCTGTTGTTTCAGAAAGGTTACTAAAAGAGCAGAGAACATGCATAAAACATATTAAATGTACTCAAAAGAAATTTCTTCAAACTGAACAGGCAGCAGCAATGACTAAGGTTTTTTATTTTGAATATTTAAAGCAACACAAATGAACTCTTCCAGATTTTAGCTCATTTATAGCCATGCAGGTTCAATCATATTATCTAAGATTTACTCTGGTTTTCTTGGGTCTCCAGATACTTTCAGATCTTCCATTTGTCTGAAAAGCTGCAGAGTTTCACCATGATTTCAGTGGAGACCATTTGCCCACCGCTGCTGAAGAGTGCAGCTCTGTGCAGATCTGTTGTCTGTTTTCTTAACATTCTGAATCATTGTATTTAAATTGAAAACAAGCTTTGGCATAACTGTGCTTAATTATAGTCATGGCAATAAAGCAAACTTGGATTTCAATGTGGGTGTATGCGAGAGAGCCAGAGAGAAAGTCTGAGGTCTCTGGGTTTCTCTGCAGTCCGGATGTGGACTTTGATCAAAACAACACTCTCAGGACACAGGCCAGACTGACCCAAGATGACCCCGCTTAAACGCACACAAACACAGACGCACTCGCCGCAAAATCTGGTCATGAAAACACAGTTCGCCAAGCACCTGCGTGAGCCAACGGCTTGTTGTGTCGTTGCGACACGGGCAGGTGGCTCAGGCCCGCCACTCGTCTGTCTCTTTTTCGGCTGCTCTGCCCTCGCCGACCCGCCGCCCATCCCTTTCTGTCTCTGCGTTACTAAGCCCCATTCATCCAGCTGGGAAAACAGATGAAAGGCATCAGGGGAGCGAACAGACAGCCAGCGTAACGTGTTGACCTGACAGGGGCCGCTGTTGCAGCTGAGGTGCAGATCGAGGAAGAGGAATTTGAATGAGAGCTAAAACGGTGAGGTACCGTCTCCGTATAATCAGGATCAGCTTTCTTGAACGACTTTGTGATTTAAATTCTAGGAATCTGGATTAGATTTTCTTGAGGCTGTCGATTTATGGGTGGGGTTGTCAATCAAGAGTGGGGAAAATACACTCAGTGTATACTCGCATCTCACAAGGACTCATACAATTACCACGTAAATATCTGTTGTAAAAGTAAAGTGGTATCAACAAATTAATCCCCATTAAACCAGCTAAGTGTAATGGAATAAAACTCCTGATCAAAAACCCTTCTGGCTACTGCTTTGAAGGGCAACATGATGCAGCAAGAACAAACTCGTGAAGAGTGATGAAAAAATAGCAAATTTAAGGTATGAAATACATTACAGGACAATTCAGGAGTTTAATCAAGCCTGGGTCTATTAGAAGAATATAGCAAGGGTAAATTTTATTATGCAGGGACATCCCAATCACATATTTTTGCCCCAGAGTCCGAGTCATTTGAATTAGAGTATCTACAAATACTGAATCCTGATCAAACTGTTTTGCAATTAACACAAAAGAAAAAAAAGAAAGTTAGAAAAAGCAGAAGTTGCTGAAGCACTGAATTCGCTGTCCAAGCCAAAATATTCCCAAATTGTGGACATTTCGAAATGCCATGGAGCCTTCAAGTTTGCGCTACATCTACGTCAGCTCATTAGCTGCGACTGCTGCTCCATGTTGAGAGTAGGCCTAGTCTCTGCCTGACGTAAAGTGCTCATTGTTAATGGTGAAGCTTAGGGACAGACAGCCGACAAATGAAATCCAAATCATTCCTACCTGTCATTCGTAAATTGCGTGATCACCCTTGATTTCTGATCGGAACATCACTATTGTTAAGTGCAAAAACAACATTAATCAAAGCAGTTTTGAGGCAGAACGAAATATTTGTTTGTAGCAAAATGGTAAATAATGTTAGAACTTGAAGCAAAGTCCTATGTCAGAATAAATGGCTATTTCAAATCTAGGGCTTATTGATTATGGGATTACAATTATTTTGGTAAACACTGGTATTATAACCATTAAAATGATTATCCACTCACTTTTGAAGAATGTTTTTTTCAAGCTTTATGTAAAAACATAAAAATTACAACCATAAACTTGAATGACAATCTAAATAAAATTTTAAACTAAAAAATAATTCAGGGCAAAAGAGCACATGCTAGCAGAATTGCTCAAATACCACCTTAAATGGTTTTGTCTAGAAACACCAGAGTGACCTTAACATTACTTTACAATCGTTCGGCCAATGACAATGGCCGTAAGTATTCACAACACAAGACAGAACTTGTGGAAAAATACTTTTTTTTTTGATTACATTATTTTTTGATTAATGAGTCAAAACTGAATTCACAGTTCACATTTGATCAATTTCACAGCCATATTTCACACTCTAGGAAGCCTCAAGATGTCATTCCACTTAAGTGATAGTGGGGATAGCGTTTCCACAGACAAAGTAAATTTAACTTACTATGTGTACAGAAAGTGTAAAAAATGTCGAACATGAAGATGCAGATGAGTTATGACACTTATGGCATCATTGATACATATTTTTTATTTTCATGCCGCCTTGTCATCCACTGAACCCAGTTAAAACTAGCAATCCTGTGGCGGCATCCTATTGCAGGGGTAGGTAACCCCGGTCCTTGAGAGCCAGTGTTCTTCACACCATGACACAAATGACTGTGTCATTGACAGAGCTGTTCAGACCTTGATGACAACCTGGTAACGACCATTATTTAGAATCAGGTGTGTTGGAGCAGCAAAACATCTAAAACATGCAGGACACCGGCTCTCGGGGACCAGGGTTCTCTAGCCCTGTCCTATTGTCGAAAGGAATTTTGACTGACAAAGTTCATGGCCACTAAGATCAACTCATCTTTGTCCATCTGCAAGGACCTCATCTTCATGATCACTTATCACATGCTCTAAATAATCAGTTTATTCTGAACCAAGCTGATGGACCCGAGTGTTAAATACATACTACGTTCTCGTGCAAAACTACTTCATCATTTTGGTCCTTCACAAAGCTTAACCCTCCTTAACTTCTGTTAATAAACCAGGGTTGGTTTAACTCTACAATTTTCCTCTAGGTCACATGTAGAAAACAGGTCAATCATAATCTAAACAAATCCTGAGGCCAGAAAAGAGTCACACCTTTAGTTAAATCCAACAGGTACCATCAAATCCTCAGTTCACTTTGGGATAATGATCGATAATTTATTGATCACACTAGCACTGCCAAGAAAGACATGGTTTTGGGTGATAAAAATTCCTGATGGTTATTTTCCAAGGATGATGAATTTCAAAATGAAAAGAAACTGTGAGAAAAATCCACAAATTTAAATTCATGAATGGCAAAAAATAAACAACAGTAAACTAAGTAACAATAACAGTATTCTTTTAAAGTAGCCAAGTTCTGTTAGAACCCTTACAATGAAGTGGCCATGAATTTCTAAAGACGCTTCATACCAAGAATGTGAGTGTTTGTAGCACTTCAGTTCTGTTAAAACTGTAGATGTTAAAAGTTCACCTGGAGATGACAGCAAACAAAGAGCTGTGAGTCAATGCCTTAAATACACCCCTGCACGCACGCAGACATTGTCTAATAAAACTATCAAACGTCACATTCCAGTAAGCTGAGCGGCACTCCAGCAAAATCCTGCTTCATCATTACAGTATGTCTGCGGGAGGTAGCGAGACGGAGAATTTAGTCTCAGAAAGAGTGAGGAAAGACTTTCAGAGTCTGAGACACGGGAGAGCCAGCGACGGAGTAAAGCTCATGACCACCAATGAAATCTAGACTTGGACCAAACAGACACTCATGGAAAAGTACGACCTCATACCCCCCAGCATTTAGGTCAGGTTTATTCCCAACATTTCCCTTCAAGGGAGCTCATTGGTCTGATGGAATTTAATCTGCATGCTATTTATTAAAATGCACAACGTTTAAACTTCAATACTTTTAAACACTAGTCTTTAAATTAATAAGAAAAAAATAAGTCCTGAGCTGTTTAATCTGTAAACTAGTAAAGGGAAAATCCATGACTAGGTTCTTAAAAAAAACAAAATGTGGAGCTTCTTTTTTCTAATTAACCAGAAAACATAACCAAATGTTGCTTACCACAATGGATAAAGAAAAAGGAGTGATGTCTCATATTTCACACTGGAAAAATAATGACATATTTTTGCTTGGAAAATACTTGATGGTATTGGTTTTAATTGTACTGGAAAGTCATCCAGACTTGTTTCAAAAACCAAAATCCTATAACAAAGAGCAGCTTTTAACTGAAATGTAAAACTGTGGGAAACCCCTTCTGAAATTGTGTAATACTTCAGGAATTCACTGACCACCGGGAACCCTGCAGGCGACCCCCTGCTAAACCTAAACCGAACCCAACATGCTCAAGTTTTGAGGTTCAGCTTTTCCTGGCTTGCAGATTTCCATGCAAGCAAATCTTCCATATCAGACTCAGACCTGTGAATAAAAGTCCACACTATTCCAAGGGTACTTATCTTTCAAATGAAGTGTTTGGGGATTTTTTACAGAAAAGCATATACTTTTCCCTGACAGATAAAATCGCTTTCTGTGCAAGGCTAATGGTTAATAATTCTAACATATGTGCGTTAACATATCGGGCTATTTAAGAGACTGCTGCATGCAAAACACACACGGTGCAAAAGCAGGGTCTTGTTACGAGCAGCACATGCCTCAGACCGGCCCATAAATTCATGTCAGTCTGGAAATAGACCTTTAAATATAGAAGGGCCTGCTCGTAGAGGTAGGGACGAGGGAGGAAAAGGGCAGCCTCGTACCTTCTTCTTGCACATCTTACTCCCCCGCCTGCTTCTTGAGCGATAGCCCTGCCTCACACTACACCAAACCCTTTCCCACCTTGTAGCCAGTTGCCCAGAAAACAGGAGGAGGGGTGTCGGGGCATGTTCAGATCACCATAACTGACATCTAAAAACTACTTCTCCAAACATCTCGTCTTGTGACTCAACAAATGAGACCGAGTGGTGGCTCTGATCATATTTATAGGGTATATAATGACCGGTATCAAATCTTAGAGTACTTGTCAGCCTACAAACTTGCTCCACGTTAAAGAATCATTTACAAACAGGGTTGAGTATTGATGGGATTTTATTGATACAGTTTATCTGTAGAGACTGCTGCAACACAGACACAGTGCAAAAGCAGGGTCCTGTTACGAGCTACTTATCAATGGTATTATGAATAACCAGAACCAAAGGAAAGATGTGAAAAGTTCTAACAGCAGATCACCTGTTTTCATCTTACCCAGTCCTCTACATCTCTCTTTATCACAACCACTTTGTTCAGATCCAGAAATCTTCTCAGCGGTCCTCCTCTTTTTCTCCTGCCTGACAGCTCCAACTCCAGCATCTTTCTACTAAGGTCTTAACTATCCAGTAACCAAAGAGAGCAAACTGATCAGGTAGAGTCACCAACTAGATGCTGTGCACTGTGACAGCTCGCAAACAAGGTATGGATTATATTACAAATTGGTTAAGACCACCCTTACGTCTGTGGTCTCTCATAATCCTAAAAGTTGTTAAAGTCAGAATCATCTAATCTCAGATCTCAAGTGGGTTTTTTTTTCACATTTTAACTACATTCTCAGATTTTTCATACATGTTTACTTCCTTGACAACACCCAAAGAGACCCAATTTGTGGTCCGTTTAAAATTCTGAGCAATATTTCACAGATTTACATGAAATGCTCATCCCAGCTGGACAGAAACACACCCCACACCTCCTTCGCTCCCTCACAGTCTCCCCTGGGTCAAGGATCCAGGTGTGCCTCTATCAATTCAACGCCGCAGCTGAGGGGAAGTGCATTCCTGAGTGATGATGATGCATTTCCTCTCGGCACCACTGTGTGCCTTGACACGCCGTTGCTGCAATTACAGCACCACATCAAAGGCTGCCTGCCATGACTCAGCGCATACAAACACACACGCCCCTACCTAGATACATGGCACAGACTGTAAACAGGCCAACACACACAAGACTATTTGTTTTCAATGAACATGTCCGTATGTGTGTGTGTGTGTGTGTGCGTGCGCTTCGTTTAACATTCGTGGTTACCTTGAACTACTCGAACAAACACATGTTGCTTAATGAACGTGCAGCCAGTGATTGCAAACAAAAGCACACACACAGACAGACGGACATGCACAAACGACAGGATGTGTGTGAGCACTCCGAGTTGATCTCCTGTGTTATTAAGCGCACATTCAGCAGTGATTTACCACACGTGTGCAGCACGATACATGAATCAGATGGTGCTTGCAGAGAGCTCTGACTCATATCTGAGCAAACACAGACACACGTACTGTATATGCAGTGAGAGAAATGACATTTAACACAACATCTACTACCCTTAAAAACAAGTGCCAGTACTACCGTGACATCTCATCCCTACGGCCACGCCCTTGCATCTCCTCGTAAAATCCTTTTGCAATGACACAGCCTGTCTTTCTGCATCTGGACACGTGTGTGTGCTGCACGTCCCACCACGAGACAAGTTAGCTGACGTAAACAAAAACAACTGATGCCTGGTTGACTGAGAAATATGGGGTCTTATATCAAAAAAGGCCCCTAATATCTTAGTAAAATCTCCCTGTGCATTCATTAGAATCTGATGCATCTTTTATGCTTTTCAAGTCAGTCTTTCACAAAATAATTGTGAATTTGAATCTCTAGAGGGAAATGAAACTCTGCACACATTAGTACAGACTATAATGGACCCATCACGCACAACAACTAAGCCGGACATCTCTAATTTATCATTTTGTTTGAAAATACTGAAATGTGACATGCTTTACATGCAAGATAGGGTGCCTTCATTTGCTCTGTGATCAGGTGGAAAATAATACACATTTCAGAATCAAAATAAGCAGCTGATCCCAAGAAAATGATTCAACAACTACAAGTCCTGACCAAAAAAAACAAAAAAAACAGACAAATCCAACAAAGTTTTAAGATACCTGCTGCACTGCTGGCAAAAACTTAATCAAAAACCTGGAAAATCCAAAGCACACCAGCAGCAGACTGAGTCATATCAGCCTGTTGTGAATAAAGTCGTGAAGCTGCTGATTCAGCTCAGAGAGGATCTTTCAGTTACAACCTGACCTTTCCTCTTTGCAGATGTAGCTTTGTTTCATGGCGGTGGGGTTGACTTTTAAACGTGACACAACCTTCCAGTGTGTCACAGCAGATCACCACAAGTTCAAAAGACAAAACTGATGAGGAGACAGGACTATTTTCACTGTCAGAAAACATCATATGGCAACACACAAAGTTTCAACAACTGAAAAAGGCAGCAGAGTAAAACAGTGTTGACATGCAGACCTATATCAACTAACAGTCAACTGTTAACAACAATACTAAAGGTATAAAATGGGGTTTGCATCATTCTTTAAGCATATTTATTTATAAATGTGACAGACAGATTCTCAAATGTAACCATTTGTCCACTATTTCTTGTTATATTGGGGTTTATTATTATTGTGTGTGTCCTCCTCATTCTGCCAAAAGGGCTTTGACCACTCAGTATGTGGACCAAGAACATCTGAAGGGGGGTTGTGAAGTATCTGGTACACTAGGATTGGATCTTTTTTCATTTTTTAGGGAGCAGGTCTCTGTGTTTGGAGGTCAGGTGAACACCTCCATGTCTACACTAAATTATGTTCTTCTGCAGAAGTTTCTCTGGAGTGCATTTGCTGTATTACTGGGGTTGACTACACATGCAGGGGGCTACTCTTCCCATTTGAGGGGTGTGAGTGGTCTGAGGAAATGCTTAGGAAGGTGGCAAGTGTCAAATAACATCCAGGTTTTAACACTGTAAAAACCTGCATAGCAACAAAATGAGTAGCGTCAATAACTTTACCTGTGGTGTTGTGACTCATCACTACAAGTTATAAACTAAATTAACAGAAAATTTTAACCAGATTAATCATCAGTGTTAATCTAGTTAATCATTGCGGTTTTATTACAAGTTGCAACACTAAATATTTCTAACCTAAAACTATCCGCTAGGCCAAGTTACTAGACTGTAATGAGTTTCACGTACATAAACATACGTTTTCATAAAAGTAGAAAGTCTATGAAGTGTCAGGCTTACAACAAACAAAAGGATTTCAACACCCACACATTAGTACACTCTGTCTGCATTCATGCTGACACAAACAAAACAGCAGCACGTGCACAGACAGGCACAGAGAGACACTGCCGCCAGCTACAGCCTTTTTTGGGTGGTTCAGTCCGCCGCTGACCTAAGATAAACTTCCATTCATTCAGAAAGCAAATCTTTTGCCAGTTTGTTGGCACATACACGCACAAAACCTCAAGATGAACAACATACTGCTGCAACTTCCTGCAGTAGCACTGTTACAGACTAGACTTCAGTCCCCTGGACAGATGCCTTCTAAGACAACAGCTGGCTGCTTTCAGTGCCTCAAAGAATCCTTTTCAAGATCGCAGAGGCTTGATTCAAAATAGATACACTTGTGGAGCTGTGAATTGATATAATGTTACTAATAATAGCACATAGGCTTCTTTCGGATATCACTGAAGAAAACAAAAACTTCATATTTCCTTCTTTTGCTCTGAAATGAAAGATTAATCTCATGCAAACTACGTTTTTTTTCTACCGGGTGGCTGGCAGCTGCGTAAGCTCAACTTATAGTTTTCCTGTGTGGAGGAAAGAGACAGGCTGAGCATCAGTGATCTGCGAGTGGCAATATCTCAAGCTGACAGACAAAGTAAACAATAATACTAACACTTATGCAGTTATACTAACTCACCCTTGGTTGTTGTGACTCCGTCGGATTTGGTGAAGTTTATACTGGCGTAAGCTCCATTCTCTGGCAGAGGCACCATCCCAACTGCCGCCGTGCTCCCGTTACTGCTGCCAGCTCCTGATGTCGTGGCTCCGACATTACTCCCATCCTCCCTCAGTTCCAAGGCAATGTAGTTGAGGCCGTTCTGGTAGCCAACTGACATGTTCCTGCACATTCTAGTAGCTCCGGCCCCTGAGGTGGTGGAGGTGGGTGAGGCTGGGGTCCCGGAGCCTGTCACAATTTCTGTGAGTCTAGGTGTGGCAAGGTGAGGTTGTGAATCCCTTGAACTATCCACAGACATCCATACACTGTCAAAAGATGCTGAGCTGGCCCATCTGGAAGCCTGTCCCTCCACCGGGTAAGATGCATTGTGGGCTGTGGGGTGCATGGCTGAGGATGAGGACCCAAGCCCTCCACCAGAGGGTGTTGAATTAGAGGAGGAGGTGGAGGAGAATGTCTCAGAACTGTGCCTCCTTCTCCCTTGGGGGTCTGCTCGCACCACTTTGGGCTCCAGCTGCTGTATTGGTGCCCTGCCTGGGCTTGATGGAGGGAGGGGTGGAGAAATGGATGAGGAAGAGGTAGAGGAAGCATGGCCGTAACGTCCCTCTATCACGCAGAGATGCTGTAGCATGGCTGTGGGGCTTCTTTGTGTCCTCTCACCTCTGCTGAGGTTAAATGTCATGTCTGTGTAATCGTCTCCTACTGACCTCCAGTGACCTCCTGCTGGGACAACGGCGGAGGCCAGCACTCCGGGATTACTAGCCAGCGGTCGAATATAACTGGGCGGGTTCCAAGGAGCGACGAGGCTGGGCCTGGGTGACTGGTTCTTACCCAGACATTCAGCAGTATCCTGCTGGTCTACCCCCACCTCCACACTCATGTAGTCCTGAGCCTGGGGAGGGGAGCAGCCATGGTCACTGGATGCCAGAGAAGGTGCTTCATCTTGGGCAGAGAGTGGATAAGCAGGGGGCTGCTGCTGATGAGGGAAGTGATCACCAAACTCAATATTAATATACTCTCCAGGACTGGAGGGCCCTTCAGACGAGCTGCCAGTGACTGGGACTGAAGTTGAGGTGCCTACTGACGCTGTGGAGGGCTCACTCACCCGCAGCGGACCATGGAAACTTCTTCTGCCTAAAGGAAGGCGATTGGGCCTCACAACACGTCTGTCAGCCATCACTGTGGTTGTATGGTGAGCTCCATAAGGCGGAGGAGGGTGAGAGGGAGTGGAGGTGCTACTGCCTCCTCCACTTCTCTTTTCTGGTATTGACATAGAAGCTGTTGCAACTGATGAATATACTGGCTTGGCAGGAGAACTCATAGGAACATATTCTCCATCCTCTTTTTCATTTCTCTCTCTAGTGGGGGCCTTATAGGAGCGAGGGAGGGAGAAATAAGGGCTGTAAGACTTGAGGGTTCCCTCAGGTGTGCCAGGTGTATAAAACACACTGCTCCCTTCATTTAAGAGCCTGCGTGCACTGCCGCTGCTGTAGGACATGTCCATATATTCACCCTTTTCAGGTCTCTCTGCTATGCTGTCACTCCTGCTAACACCAGCTGCATTGGAAGTACTATGAGAACTGGGAGAGGCTTGTACTGAGGAAGGGGAGCTGCCACTGCCCCCTGGGAGCATCATCATGTAGCCATGAGCATCTGTGGATGCCTGGGACTGGAGCTGTGGATAGTGGGTCGAACGGGTAGCTAAAGCTGGACTGTGAAGCTGAGGAGAGTGTGAGATATGATGGGGATAAGAACTGGGTTGCATAGGCATGTAATCAGGGGGAGTGTCCCGCGGTGATGCAGCCACACCACACATCATGGGCATGTAACCACTGTCCTCCTTGGCAGAAGAAGAGGAGGAAAGAGGAGGACGCTCAGCACTAGCCTCTGTCTGGGAGACAGTGGAGGGACGGCTCTGCTGGCTGTGCTCAGAACAGGAGCTGTAGTCAGAACGAAGCGAGGAAGTGGAGGAGGATGGCCCACCACGGAGCAGCCCACTCCCAAATGGTAACACCACATCTGACCCCTCGTCCAAGGAGAAGTTGGTCTGAGTCATTTTCTGATAAACTGCCACTCCAGCGCCTGCAGTGGCACCACCAGCAACTCTGGAGAAAGAATGTGTCCTCCTCCTCAGCGATGATGAAGAAAAGCGTTCCTCCTCCGTTGTTGACGTGCTCTCATCGCGTGGCGTGTCACAGCCGCTGTTATTTCCAGAGCCCACACTGGTGCCGAAGACTTCCCGGTTCCAGCCCATGGCCATATAATCATTCAGGCAGTTCTCCTCTCTGATTGGTGGAGTGTTGCCCAGAGAGTCTGGTGTGTTACTCCTCACCCGAAAGTACCGAAAGTCACCAGGGCTGGAGCCGTATTCATCTGAAGAGTTAAACCCGCCATCAGATGGGGAACCACATATCGATGCACTTGATGGGCGGGTGAGAGTATCTGAGACAGAGCCATGGCCACTGCTGGAGGAGACGCTCACTGGACTGGTGGTGGAGGGGAAGTGGGAAACTGGCAGTGAGGCTGAGCGGGCATGATAGGTGGAGGATGACCCCGGGATGGCTCGAACATAACGCCCGCTGCTAGTGTTCGTCCCAGCGTTTCCTGTGGCTACAGCTCCACCACCGCTGTTGCTGCCACTGCCATCCTGACGACCATGATGAGCGCGTGCAGAGTTAAGGTGCACCAGACTTCCTGTGGCAGAGCGAAACGGCCGGTTCATTGTCCCTTCACCTTCACTAGATGTACGGAAGCGATAACCACTTGCCCCAGAGCTTTTACTTGACGGTGGTGTACCCACAACTGATTCAGTCCTCGACCGCCGCTGTAGCCCAGTCTGACTTGGCGGCAAGTTGCCCAGGTGACGCCGTGTTGTGATAAACGGCATGGGATTGGAGCCCGAAGACTGGCTTTTACTCCTTGGTCGAAATTCTGCAAAAGCTTTCAGGGCTTTCATTGTCTCCAGGATGGTCTCGTGCATATTTTGGGCCACAACGGAATCATCCACTTGCATCCATATTTCTCCAGGCCCAATAGAGGAGGAGCGGCCCACCTCAATGAAAAAGAAGCTCTCTGAATGTCCACAGCGCCTGATATTCATCAGCTGAAGGTTCACACATGGGGTTTCAGAGTTCAACTTGACGAGGTGGATGGTTTTAGTTGAGAGGCATAGCCGGTAAACACCTGTGAGGTTTTTAGTTTGACCCAGTCCTTTAGGTTTTACATTAACCTGCCACACCTCTTTAAACACAGTACCAGGGGTGACTGTACCATATCCATCATCTAAATCATCAGAATCCAAATGCCCCCTTTTCCCCTCACTCATCAGCTCACTCACAGCTACATACCAGTCCTCCTGCTCCTGCTCATTTTCAGCCACAATAGCAAAATACTCGTCCTTAGTGTAAAGGGCAATGAGGTGTTTGTTTTTAGAGTCCGCCCTTTTGTTTACCGTGAAGCACTGGTAGAGGTAAATAACCCTTTTGGGGGGAGAAGGGGCGACCGCTCCGCCGCTGGCGGCGGCCGCGGCAGCGGTGCGAAGGCTGTTCCTGAATTTCTTTTCGCTGTCGTAGTACTCCAGGCGACTCGGCCCGAGGTGGCTGGCAGCCCGGAGCACAAAAAACCTCTTATGTCCATGTTTTTGCTTTCTCAAGTAGCCACATTTTCGAATATCGTCAACAACGTCGGAGGTATTTGCAACGGTCACAGCTGCGTACGCATGGCTGCTGCTAGCGGCGGAGGAAACAGCGGGGTCCTCGGCGGTGTGTACCTGGCTGGCGGAGGAGGAGGGGGAGGCTTTCCTGCCCGGGGACTCTGCAACGTTTTCCCCGGAAAGATGCTGCTGCTGAGCCAACTGGTAGTGATGGTGCTGCTGTTGATCCTTTGGCGACGGGTGGTGGCTGAGGTTGTGATGGTGGAGGTGGTTGGAGGGCGGCAAATGTTGGTGAAAACGAGAGCCTCCTCCGCCGCCGCCGATATTAATTAACGGGGAAGGGGGTTCCCCGACCGAGCCGTCTCCGTTTGTGTTCGTGGACGCAGGTTTCTTCCCCAAGTCCCTTTGCTGTGTCTCCACCATCAACATCGCTGCCTTACCTTCTTGGTAATTCGTGAAATTTGCCATCGGAGAATACAATCAAAGGTCACTTTACTAGCAGGCTAATCCGAGTGGACCTAGACCCCATTCTTGTTTTGGGAGACGAGCTCCCGAGTCCGGCTAGGCCAGCTAACGTTGACTCGCACGGTTCAGATTTGCAGTCTTCACTGGCCGGCTTTGTTAGTCCGTTTCATCAAAGCGGTCCTTTTGCCCTTTCAGCAGCGAGGCAGGTATTCCAGTACGGGCCTTAACAAACAAAAACAAAATCACGAAATAAAGCCTACCATGTACAACATGACCACGTTCAGCCGCGTTTCTCTAAACGGGAGGTTCCGGCTAGCTCGGTTAGCAACCCATTCCCTTCTACTCCTGTACACATCTCTACGGGCCACAGCACAAACAACACATGACCCTCAGCGTCACCGAGAAGACGGGAGGAGCAATGAGGCAGATGCGGGCTGTGATTGGTCTGTTAGCATGACTGGCATTTTCTGACACATATCTGGACCAATGAAAACAAGTCGTTGGTGTTTGCGTCAATGGCTTTGGCCAATCGCGTTCAGATGAGTTGACTGAAGTTTAGAAATAGGCGGTGACTTTGTAAGCTTATCTGGAGTCTGTTGTTAGGTGATCCAGCAAAAGTATGGACGTAAGAAACTGATCGCAGGTCTGTACATTGTGAATCTTCTCTCTGTAGCCGTAAACATACACAAGTCTGGCCAATTTCTACATATTGGTTGTTTGTATTTATTTGTCTTGTTACAAAACCCAGTTCAAGCCAGAATTTTTTTGCACATGAGACAGAACCCCGAGAATACATTATATGTCATTCTTGCTTGCAAAGTAATTGCTTGCACAATTTAAAAATAAAAGAAACACTTTTTGTTAAGTGTGCTAACCTTTTTTTAAAACCAATAGCAACATTGGAAACAATCTTTGACTTTTATTCTTAAAAAAATATTAACAATATGTTAAGTACAGAAAGTCAATGTTTTAATCTCACCTTAAACTCTCTTGACCTCTGGCGATGTTTTGTTTTCTTAACTTCTCGGTAGTTGTATAGTATGAGATGCTTAATAAGAGAGTCTGCTTGGGTGATACCAGGGACTTAAGTCCCCCTATTAAGCCTCGATTGTGTAATCGAGGAGGACTACCCTCTCTGCTCAGGGGACGTATCCGTGTTCCTCCACACTGCAGAGAATGCCCCGCTTGGCTTTCCGAGCCTCTACTACACTTTGCGTGCAACAATTTACTTGACCCTTTTCTCCCCTAACACCTTCTAATATAATGAGTCGGATCATGTGTTGTGCAGCTGGGCCCTGTGGGAATCATACCCTTTACTCGATGCGGTGCCACCTGGCTGCCTCTGAATGTGTCCTTGTACATGACAAGGACCTAAAAGTCATTTAAGGCAAATGAACTTTACTTCTGGGGCTGCATGATTTATTTAACTAAAACTTTTCAATTATATAACCTCGCAGGGATAAACAGTGTTTTTCCTTGACGTCTTAGCAAATACGGGCGACAAAACAGTACGGCAGCTGTTCTTTCAGTCACGTCACATGATCTTTCTTGAGTGCGTGTTATTGCTACTTTCTGCGTCTGTCAGAATGTGAGAATCCATGACGTAAATGTTGTCATTAGCAGGTGTAGTCAGGGCTCTGGGCAGTTTTCTGTGTACTTGTCAGTTTTGGGGGTTTTTTGCTGCCACAAATCAAGTCTGTAGACTTGTAATGCATATGCACTTCACAAATATGAATCTACCAAGCATATAAGGAATGAGTGGGTACTGTAATAACTGCTTCTCTGCAGTGCTCACAGTTGTTGTTGAGAAGGAGTATAATCAGGGCCTTGAGACAAGCTCCTGCTTCATGGTTTGTATAATGTTACTGTTGCTGTTCTAGTACGCAAAGGGTCTGCATAGATGCTGATGTCTCTGTGCAGAAAGAAGTTACAAAAGTTGTGATGTGCATGTGAGGAATTGCTCTGATGCTGACTGTCAATGCAAGAGCACTGGATACCTGTTTGAAATGTATGTCTTAACATTTTTGCTGCATCAGTGTATCAAACTATGAGGAGAGCGCCAAAAAAAAAATTACTGGTGAGTTTTAACCTGAAATGACGCTTCATACAAATGATATCTGCGTTGGAGCCTGACATCTAAAAGAATGGAGCTTGTTTGTCTGCTATTGGCATCTAAAGTCCATATCAGTCACTGTAAATTGACCTGGAGGTCATGACTTGGCCTTTATTGATCACAGAACTTCATAACTTCTTATCCTTGATGCTTCAGTGGTTTCAGTTTAAATTTATTTACAAATTCAGTTCATTTCAGTATTAGTTTAATAGTTGTACTTTGAGAACAGTTTGTCTTGGACATGCTTAGCCAAGTATAACATCAACACAGACACAATAACAGCATAGCTTTGTTATCTGAGCTCTGATTTAACTGTATCATAGTTAAATGTTACACATTGTACATTTTACAAATCTAGAAACGATATTCGGGAAGGCCATCATCCTACGTATCCAGTTACGGCTATAAAAATAATGAAAAGATAAGGACAGAAAAAATGTGGAGTTTTATCGGCACTCTATATATCAAGTTTTCAGTTTTGTGGTATTATCAGAATATGTAGTGATAACAGTCATGTTTAATATTGTGAATTCAATTTATCCTGTAATACAACACAAAAAGTAGTATACAAACAGTGACTACATTATCCAAGGACAATCGATTATTTTGTAAATGTGCAACAGTGGTGATGCAAATGAACAAAAGCAGACAAAATTACACCAACAGAATCCGAAACTTCATTATTGCTGATTACCTCACGTTACTGTCACCTGTTTAGAAGTTCCCTGTGTAGTGACCCGAGAGTGGTGGATGAGTGGGTGATTTCAAACGTAGTCAGTGAGCTGAATTATATAA
>JAOWBL010000010.1:8534503-8548130 GCA_028564865.1 Zenarchopterus dispar
GAAAGTGCAGACTGCTGCATCACTGTGCTGCCCTAATTCTTTTATCACGATGAGAAATATTAAGGTAGCTACTTTCTCTTTATCATTACAAAAATGTAGCCAGAGTCTTACTGGATGGAAGTTCTTAAATCTGAAAAAAAAAAAAACATCTTTCTATTCTCCTAACTTTAAAAAAAAAAAATGCACATTTGTTGGGTGACTTAAGGTCATGAACAAATAATTCTCTAATCCAGCAGGCAATAGTGATGAAGCGTCATCCTTTAAACCCTTTTGTATAAGTCCGCTCTCTCTCCTTCACCTATTTAATCTCTTGTTACGGAAAAAATGGACACCCATATGACATCCAAAATACCAGCCTCCAGTCTTTCTCACAATCACAGCGAGCTGCCAGTCGAGCCGACAGGCAACCCAACTCTTCCCGGGGGAAATATCAGCTGCTTTTCAAAGGAAGGCTGGTTCTGCTAACCTCTGTCTGGCATGAGGCCAGTCAAACCCACAAAAAAGCCCCTCAACCTTTCATCCTTTCATCTGCCAACTTTGCTTGTGTGAGAACACATGAACTTATGTAGCCCTCCAGCTCTTTCTGTCTCGCATTTTAATACTTCTGAAGGAGCAATTCAAGGTCTGCGACCTGTGAAATTCCTCAGAATCCCAAACTGATGATTATAGGAGAGAAATGGGATAAAAGGACAACAATCCGCCAACTGGAGTTCAAACATAAACACTTTATCACAGTGGCACTACTGTGCGTCACTGTTTCACAAATGTCCAGATAATTAGGGTTACCTATTTTCTTTTCAAGAAAACAAAGTGTTTCATAATGTTTTAAACTTGCGGATCCGCAGAAACCAAGTGTTGTGTAAGAGAGCATTGAGAGTGCATTTACACACTCTCTGTGTGTTTGCATGTGCTTAAGTGACATTCAAATGAGAAGCCACTGTTTGACTTTAGTGATGTAAATCTGTTCTCAAACTTTAGGATTTGACTGATGTACACTCTCGATGTCAGATGTGTGGGTCTCAATACACACAGGAGGACGTTTAGTGTAGACTTAATGAGATTAAATGAAATTCTAATTTTGAAACTGTTTCCATTAGTCCACATTGGGCCGTCCAATCCACGAAGTTCTCCCTCTCTTGCTTCTCCGGTCTTTTGATTGACAGGTGCCGCGACACAGCTCCCTCTGTCGGTCAGAGTTGCTCCCTGCAGCCAATTCTTCTGCCGCTACTGTATTTACAACAAAGGAGCAGAGCCAACAAAGCGGAAACACAAAGGGGAGCATGCTTTTCTTTGTTACAGACTCATCTTGTTATTTCAGGGTAAGCTCAGCTGTGACGCTGCTGCTGTTGACATGGCAATTTCAACAGACACAAGCAGACTTTATTCATTAACTGGAAACAAATTGTTAAAATATCCTCATATTAAAGGAAAGCCACCTTCACATGACTTTCTTTTTTGCACTTTTTTTGTGTATCAAGTGGGAATTACATTGATGTGAGGATAAATGAAGGCCTATTCAGCGGATTAACTGTTGTAGCATACCTTGAACTCTTATAGTGGGTTTGTTTTGCTGTGAGGGCAGTTTGGTTATATAATTTGGGCTGACCTGCTCAATGTTGAGAAACAGCAGCTGCAAATCAAAACAAAGTTGTTCAGAGTGATCTTCATACTCTGATGAATTCTTTCTTGATTGGAGCTGGCTCTTCAAGGATGACAATGCCTCCACCCAAAGGGCATGACAGGTCACTGCACAATATAATAAATACACAGATGATTTGATGTCATAAACTGTGAGCTTCAGATCTAAATCCTAATAAATGTTTATTTAGACACATAAAGAATGATGATCCATATCTCCCAAAAGTTCATGAGCCTTGAGGAATCAATAAAAAACTGGAGGTAGCGGGCAAACCTCCAACATGATAATAAGATACTAGTGCACACCAAAGATAAGATTTTTTTTTTTTTTGCATTACTTGTGTTTTTGCACAATAATAATCTATTCATTTTTTATTTAAGTGTTTATATATTGAGAATAAAATCAACCGTTGTCACTGATAATGTAATGAAATTTCTTTTCTTTTTTTTAAAAAAAGGAAGGTTTAAATGTTTTTCTTTAATACTTTTGAGTTTGAACACACTGTTGATAATTTTTTGTGCTTTTATGAGTTTCTGTAGTTTTAACTTTTCAGATTAATTTATTGTCATTTCTACCTGACTGCCAATCTGATCCTCATATCCAAAATCTTTTTTTTTTTTTTTTTTTTTTACATGGGATTTCAATGTTCTTTTTTATTTAATGTTCTTGTTGACAACAGATGCTCACTTGTTTTGTGTAAGAAACATGCCATCACTAACAAAATGAAGCAAGCCTACATGTAGTTTGTGCTGGAAGTGAGACCTCACTTTTAAAGGAGACATGCATCGACCCAACCCTACCCCATCAAGAGGTTATAAAATTTGCAGAAGTCTTAATGAAATGTCTGGTCAAAATGCTAAAGAGAATAGGACAGCAGCTCAACCTGTACGGCTGTGTTGAAAGCGACTGGTTTCAGGGGGCAGTGCCAACACCTCAACTCAAAGCCACCTGTCTCTACAGCAGATTGTGCCTTTTTTTAAAAAATCTGTGTTACATTTTTATACTAGTCACATCTAAAGTGCAGAAAAAGCAGCATGATGATGAAAAAGTTGGATAGTCATAAATATTGGGGAGCCGTATGATTCTACTGTCATTGTGCGTCTGTGATGTCACAATATTCTGCAAATTTGAACAGTTAATTGAATTACATGTTTTCGGTGAGCCAAACAAAGTAACAAGAATATAAAGAATATAAATGTTGACTATCCACTTCAGACAATGTAAGACATGGTCTCAAGCAAAGTTTAAACAAAAAGTCGTTTTTTTGGGCTCTTAATCCGAACAATCTTCCATTCTTCTGTGTCCTCTAACCTGTCCAACCTTCATTGGAGATTGGCTCCCTTTTGGAGTCAGCTTCTAGTGGCCAGTTGAGGAACTACAACGAATCCGCATGAGCCTCAACCAGAATGGTTGGCACTTGCTTTCAGGCACCCCGCTTAAGATGATAAAGGAGCTTCAAAAGTACGCTCCAGAAAACCGATGGGTGATGTCACTGAGGGTTTGTCCAGTAATATAGTTTATAGTTCTAATTAGCAAGTGCAGTATGCTAACCTGGTAAAAAAAAGTATTCAGAACCAGTATGGATAAAGTTACTTAAAGCTGCAAGTAAACCTATACAAATGCTGTATTCTGCACACAAAACATGTTTTCCAGGTTTTTTCCTGACTCCCAAAATCAGTGAGAAGTGAAACACTGAAAGTGTTGGACTTCCAACTTATGAGCTTGGTGAAGTTCAGAAGACTTCCAGCTCACAAAGATGAGTTTTTTTTTAGTTTTTTTTTACTTTTTTGCATCAACTTTACTAGGCTCAGTACACAATACAACTGTTAACCAAAGGGATGTCGCTAGAGTGTTTTTATGTATAAAAAGAATGTTATTCAACACAAGAGTAAATTTTCTGGACAAATCTATTTAGTCTTTCTGACTTTATCATGTTGTGGCAAACCAGATGCATCCAACTTGTTTTTTATTGGTTTTTAACAGATATCACACTGACCTGAGTCATGAGTTCCCACTTGCAAATGCAAATGCAACTTATTATTACCATTGCCTATAGGCAGTTTATCGTGGTAGGGCAATACTGCAAAAACCCAGCCACAAAGGATTGAATTTTATCCACATGCGCATGTGGCATTACTTTGTCGTAAAGTGTCTCAAGCTAAAAGTGTTGAGAACTGCAGTAGTGTGTTTACATGTGTGTGATTATACTCTCAGCATGTACAGAGGAATATGAATAGAGAGGAATGTGGATGTTCACACACACAAATACACACATTGTGGATTAGTAAAGACAGGCTAATCCTCCAGGGCACCCGGGACGCCATCTGTAGCTGGAAAATTTTCAGTTTATTCCCTTTAGTACCACTACATGGCGCTGTAGGCTCTGATCATGGCCCAACTTGCATTTAGTTGATTTGTTGTCTTGAAAAAATGCAGGAAAATATATTTAACAAGTAACAAAAAAAAAAAGACTCAAACGGTTGGTTTTTCTTCAAGTCAAACCCAGATGGTAACATAGGTCTTGTAATCGGTGAGTGAGATTCAATAACTTTAAAGTGCATTAATATTACCTAAAAAAATAAAAAAATAGGCCTATCTGAGTCTATTTGAGCTCCAAATATTTATGTTTTTCTAATTAACCTCATTTCATTTGTCAATGTACATATACATCTGAATTTCAACCTGCAACACATTCCAAAAACACAGGACAGAGGGTAAGTTTTGTGCTAGAAAGGACATGGAAGGGGAAAAAAAGATGTTATTTTAAAGAGGTAATCAACAGGTAAGTGTAATGATGATTTGTTATAAAATCAGTATCCATGAAAGGACGAGTCTTTGAGGAGCAAAGATGAACATACCATCTCCCTTTTGATAACAAATACAGAAAATAGTTAAATAGTTACAGCAGTCTGAGCTCAGGATTGCAAAAGTTCCTTCCCGCTATTTTAAAAACATTCATAGAAATTCTTGATATCCTAGAAATCTGAACATATCGCTCACGAATTTGAATTTGCTTTGCGTCTTTCTACCTGTGGATCTGATCTGGTGAGTTGTATCAGTGCACTTGGCACTTCTGTGATGGTCGCATTAATGCACAAAAGTACAGTACATTGACTTATTTTTTAATCGATCTATGATGCCTAAGAGACAACTTTTTTTTCCAGGCATTTCCATACATTGTTTTCCCGCAAAACCACATCCACAAAGAGGAAGACGCAGGTGCAGCTGCTGGACTGGCTTACCTGCAGTCCTCACCTGTCCTCAATGAAGAACGTGTGGAGAACTTTTCAATGACAAATGTGACAATGATTTCACTCCTGAAGCTTTGTAGTATGTCTGCTGATTTTGTGCAGTCTCAACAAAAGTGACTATTCTTGCTCAACTAATTCTACGACAGAAAAGTAGCAATCAAGACTTTTGATACTGGAATGATTATTTTATTATTTTTTATAGGAAAGTGTAGGACATATTCCTTTTTCGTCCCCCTGAGTTCTATTTCTTTAATCCTCTACAATAATAACATCTCCTTGGGATTTCTAGCAGCATTAATACAAAACAAGCCATTGCACTATTTATCTTTCAGTCCGCAGAGAAAATGACAGATTAATGACTAATGTCTATTATTTACTAAGTGAATTAGGCCAACAACACACCCACAAATGTAAGTGGTTAAATATGAACATTGACTTGTTGGGGGGGGATTTTGTTTTTAGCATTGACGACAAGCACCACAAAACTTCCTCCAGATTTATTTCCTCCAAGAAATGCTTGAGCAAAGGAGGAGGAACTGAACGAGGGAGATTAGCTGCAGCTGACAGACGGTTTCTGCAGATCCCCGCTTTGCTGAGTCACCGTTTATCGGCCTCTATAGATAGCACCACAGCAGACGCTAATACACACACAAGTGTCGACCGACAATGTGACTGCTCTTAATCCGAGCTGACACTTTCACTGTCGTCCTCCTCCTCCGCCGTGAGTGGAGCGTTCCCACAGAAACAACAGCGAAGCCTCATGATGCTGCTTCCGAGATGTTGATTTAAAGGTACGTCCAGCCAGCGCTTCGGGCTGAGCCGGTCAGTGGTGGGTCATCATGACGTTGTCGTCGTCCTCGTGCATGTAGAGCTGAGTCACAACACGGACATGGGAGATCTTCTTCACCGCCTTGTGAAACACCAGCTTCATGTCCCTCGACGGGTTCACTGGCAAGCTGAGTGGAAGAAAGCGGGGAGAGGAGGAGTCAGGAGAAAGACGGATGATGGAAGAAATCATCATCTGAATCATCATCAAGTCGTCTAGTCACTAGCATCTACAGAGCCAACACCTGGGACACTAACACACACGTACAGTTAACAGACAAGCCAAAAACAGGAAGTTTAACATCTAAATTCCCTGTTTTCATTTAATGCTTGAGTATAGCCCTTGAAATCGTGCTATAGTGCGGTATGTGCACTTCAACCAGCCAAACACAGACCCAGACAAACAGATAAGGGAGAAAAAGTGTGGATATTTCACCATGAAGATAAAAGATGGCTGAAACACTAGCTAGCCACCTGTTTGACTCGTTGGTGAATTTTTTTATTGAAGATTATTAGAATAACCAATAAAACGTGGGGGTAATGATTTAGTCTTTTTTTTGTATTATAAACTATGCAGGTCAGATATATTTGATCATGATGTCGCAAGAGAAAGTCTCTAAAAACGCTGTGATCTTTCAGCTCAGGGGAGTCAGCGTCAGCACATCGCTGCTATCAAACGAAAAGCTCAGACTTTTTCTTCAGCTGGGTTGAGGCCTGGACATACTCTAAAGCAGAGAAAATTGTTGGTTTTCTTAACACGGAGAGAACAAGAGAAAAGTTAGTTCTAGCCAGGATATTTCGTACTTCACGAGAAACTCAAGTGAAAAACTTGACCAAGTCATCACATGGTCTCGCCCACTTCAAATCTCGCGATAGTTATGAGAAAAAGTTCTGATCAGACGATGTGTCGAGAGCAGGCTGTGAGAAAAGGGACCAAGAACAACTCACACTAAGTAGAAAACACTCTTTGGAAGGTGCGGGACCTGCGACCACGAACTAGCAGATTTAAAGTCAAGCTGAGCATTCTGGAGAAAAGAGGTTTTCGAGTGACAGCAGCGACTTGGGGAGCAGCTGACATGAAAAAAACTTGGAAAGTAGAAGAACTGAGTTTTGTCAGTGACAAAAAAAGAGGAGTTTTCGTTTTTATTTTCTGCGCATAATCCCCAACATTCCTCACCTGAACTGTCTTTACTGTTGCTGCTTTTGTTTGCGTTCACTTAAAACTCAATACGACCCAATTCAGAATCTCACAAAAAGCTTAAAATACTTGCAGTTGGAAACTGCTGGACAGGAATAAGCATCACTGCTCTGAAATTTTGGAACGTCTTAATTGAAAATAGACAAGTATTGCATTTAAATAGCCTTTTTGAACCAGATCTCAATTTAACCCCTGCTGTTTCTTCCTGTGGCCAAGATTTCCTCCTAAACTTTGGACCGGCTGTTTTCAAAATGCAAACAAACCGCAGTAGCAACTTGACAGTTCATGCCCAAAGTAAGTTTGCCAAAGGACGAGTCACGTTGCCAACCAAGTCAGTAATGTTATACATTGTTTAATAATGCATAACACTACCTCAGTTTTTCTTCTTTGCAAGTTGTTCCTGCTGTAGTTTCTCAGCTTTCCGTTTCTTGTACTGGGCTATCTCGGCCATCTGCAGCCCGTGGGCCATTTGCCTGTTGAGACGAATTGAACAGGATGATCACAGCACACACACACACACAACTAAAGTCCTACAATAGCTTGATTCTTTCCAAAGGACAGATTAGCGTCAGGTAGATACATCAGTGTAGCCACTGTAGAGGTCCTCAGCTTTGTTGTTGCTAAAGTGTCTGTTTAAAGCTGCAGCTGGTAAGTTTAATTTCGTAATATTTGCCGAAATTACCAGCTCCTCCGATCACAGCCAGGGGGCGTGCTTGGCAAACATCAATCACAGAGTCCAGCACATGCTACAGACAACCCCTCACCCTCTCACCTACAGATCCTTGTATCATGTAAACATTTAGATCGCTTGACGAAAACTAAACGTAAAGCCGTTTAAAAAAGGTTAATTGAAACGGCAAACAGACGAACACCAGAAGCAAAGCTGTCACGTTCTTCTTCGGTTACTGCTTACAGACGTAAGCAAGGTCAGCAGAAGAAGACTGCTGCAGAGAAGCAAGTCAAAAAGAAATAAACTGATCATATGTGAAATAAAACTCTGGTGAATATTGGAGCTGTGTTTCAGCGGTGAAGGGAGCTGAAGGACTTGAAGGATTTTCAGTTGGATGCAGAATTAGTAGTATTTCTTCTTGACAGGTAATCATCTCATTTTTGCAAGTCTGGTTCATTTGCAGGCTAAGGTTAGGTTTATTATGCTGAGGCTCAGCTGGCTTGCATTTATGTATTTAAGCGTTATTTGAATGTTATTTGTATATGTAGGTATGAGATGCCATATCTTCGGGTAAAGTAATCTGGTTGCAAGATCACAACAAACAAACACGTCTTTGTGGAGTTAGGCAAACTCTTTGGCGTAAACCCCTGAGGACAATACACTCACAAAGTCTAAGTAAATATTAAAAGTTAGGTTACATAGCAGTACATCCAGATACCGTTTAGTCCTAAAAAATAATTTCCCTCAGTTTGCTCCATTACTGATCTATTCTCAGCTATATGTCCTCTGATGCCTCTGGTTTCCATAGTAACGCAACTTTCTTTTTGCAAGATTTAAAACATTATAATCATGAAACGATCTAAAAGTATCCCCCTCAGGTCTGGCACAGTAGTTTGGACCAACCCTACACAGGAAGCTACAAGATGTTGGTCCTCTTTTCCAGAGAAGTTTCCATGTGTGAAATCTAATACCATCTGGACAGATGAGGGTTAACCAGCACTGGCCAAGTAAACATGAACAATGTTTTATATAAACTGCCACAAAAGTTGCTTCATGTGAGGAAGACGAGGTTGAAGAATGGGTATGTTTTTGTCATAAAATGGCATTACTTTTCTCGTTTCTACAAATCAGTCAAACTTAATCAATATTGGCTTGTTTTGACTATCACCACAATCTGTCATGCAGTTCTGGCATCCAGTCTAACCTTTAATCCGTTCACAGTGGTAGTTCATGCTAACAATGCTGTTGCTCATGGGCACAAGTTTTACAAGCCAAAACAATTAAAAATGTCAACATTATCAAACTTTGTTCTACTACCTGCCTTAAGATAAGAAGAAACCAGCTTCTCAGATGGTTTCTGGGGAGATGAAATTTGTCTTTCCACCACTACTCTGGACTGGTGCAAGGTTTACAGGAAAGGAGCTTTTATATGAGATTTGATCCCTTTCATTTAATCAACTCAAGTTATAAGTGATGAGACCAAAACAACAACAATAATCATCCTTCAGGGAAACAATGGCACTATATCCTACATCAGCAATGACAAAACTAGCTCACAGAGCTATAATGGACATAATGCCAGAGGTGACTGACAGACGTGAGAAATTATTGATGAATGAGAAAACAAGAGAGTGACTGAGCAAGAATAAACCATGAGTGTCATGAAAGAGACAGCCCTGGTCCTTGAACTGATGAACGCCACCGATGGGTGAAGAGCCGGTTTCTACAGCACCGATAAGCACGTAGACTTTTTCAACTTGAAGCAGCTTGTTTTGCTGGTAGTTTGTGCTCAGAAAGAATCTGCTCGGACTAAGACGACTAATTCTTGGAGTCACGGTCCATTTTCACACAGGACATTGATATTTAAAACGAAAAACACACACTTTGAAAGCTGGAAATAAGGATATCTATTGAATCCTGTCATCACTAACCCTGGAGAAGCCATAGATGGTCAAATTTGACCTCAATTTTTTGCTGATACCAAATGTAAAAAAAAAAAATTTAAAAAGAGGGTTGTTGGGTTCTCAGGGTTAAAGTATTTAAAAGGATTCTGACATGATGACTTAATCTCAGAGTTTACATTGGAGTTGTGTGTGTGTGTAGATATATACTGTATATACTGTATATATATGTGTGTATATACACACACACATATATATACATATATGTGTGTGTGTGTGTGTATGTAAATATACATATATGTGTGTGTGTGTATATATGTAAATATATATATACACACACACACACACACACACACACACACACACACACACACACACACACACACATATACTGTATTACACAAAGCAGTACAAATGTCATCCTGACGGATCAGTTCATAATCAGTCCATCTTCCACAGTTAAGTAAGGTGAAGATGAACAAAATAACATGTCAAGATGGTAGGGAACAACTTAGATACTGAGTGAAAATACTGGAACATCTACAATGGCTGCATCTGAGGGCAGGTGTAAGACTGGCTCATTTTCAAAGTTTTAATTTATTTCAAACCAGTGTGGGACTGAGAAGTTGGAGAGAACGTGGAGATTATGTGGAGGGAGAGGGAGCATATGAGGAGGATGGAGAAAGAGGAGGCGAAAGACATGCAGGGGAAGGGAGAGAAAGGGCACTTCTTCCTACCTAGACTTGAGTTCTGGAGGAACTGGCAGAGGTTTGGTAAATCCATCTCTTCCTACAAGCCAGTATGTCTCCTCTACTCCTTTTCCCTGTGAAGGAAAGAGAGAAGGCAGTTAAAGCCTGTATATTCTTTGCATCCAAACATATTTTTGACATGATTTTCCTTGTTTAAGTTGAGGGTTTGTACTTTCACTTCTGTTCTCCCTCTCAACTCCAGCTTGTAGCCGAGATTTAGTTCCCTCAGGACCTTCACCATACTCTCATGGACGTGGATTCTGTAGGCTAAAGCCCAAATAGGAAAAGAAAAGGGATTACAACAGGTACATTTTAATGAAGTATATCAGAAAAAAAGAGAACGATAGTGGAAATGCATCTTATTGTGCTTTTTACATGATAAAGCCTACAATTCAAGACATGAGTGAACCAAAGACTTTAAAAAAAACAGGACTGCATCCATGCCTCCAATAAATGTTCTTAACACCCCTTTGTTAGTTTTACCATTTTGACTGATATAAGACTGGATTTTATGTCCAGAGTCTTTTTTTTTCACATTTTAACTCTGGTACCTGAACTTCAGAATACGAATGCTTTGGACAAGTAGAAATATTTTAATGGAATTTAATGATGCTTTAATATATATTCATTACACAGCAATCTAACTAACTAGAACTCCTAACAATATCCAACACTCCTAACAAGAATACATAAGTTTATGTAAATAAAAAAAGAATCAAATGTTTCCTATACTATTGTAGGATCACATGCATTTAACTGCATTGATTCTTCAAGAGAAAGTTGCAAAAAATACTTATATTTAGCTAACTATATATCCTATAATATTACAAAAAAATGACTGCAATAACATGATTTTTCAGTGAATGTATCTTCCATCAAGGTCTTTTCATTTTAGCCATGAGGACCTGCTCTGGAGATTGGACAGTCCTACTTTTCGTAACTTACGCATCCCACCGGACTCCATGCGAGAGGCGGTGGTTACCGTGTCTCCAAACAGACAGTAGCGAGGCATAGTGAGCCCTACCACACCTGCTACACATGGACCTAAGGTACAATACACATATATATAATTAAATTTGAAGTTCATAATGCCCGGACCACACCTCAGACAAGAGAGCTTTTTTGTTTGTTTTTCTTCCTTCTGTTCCCACCTGTGTGGAGTCCTATGCGTATCCTGACGGGAACGTCAGGCATGTGTCTCATTTTGAAGGTTCCCACAGCACTCAGGATGTCTAGAGACATGTTGGCTATTTCCGCAGCGTGACGGTTGCCGTTAGGGACGGGAACACCCGAGGCCACCATGTAGGCATCTCCAATGGTCTCCACCTACAGCAGATCATTCAGAGACTGAGAAACTATGTCACTCCGTGAGAGTTTAACGCCCAATGCCACTATAGGACTTCACCTTGTAGACGTCATGGTTTCCTATGATGGCGTCGAAAAGGGTGTAGAGGTCATTGAGGAGGTCAACCACCTCAATGGGTTCGCTGTTGGCAGAGATGGTGGTGAAGCCGACGATGTCGCTGAAATAGAGCGACACGTTGTCAAAATACTCTGGTTCCACGGATCCTCCCACCATCAAAGCCTCCGCCACCGACCTGTGGAAAGAAGTTTTAAATGTTCATTTGAACTTAGACATGGAGACGCATGGCCAAAAGCAAAGACATACATGGAATATATAAATCTGTGACGGAAGAATTCCCAATAGGTTGGCAGGTGCATTAATATGCACATATCCTGAGATTTAAAGGTGTAGATGTAGATATTATCCTCTTCCGTGCAGCCAGAAAATAACAGGAATCGTTGTATTTCGTGTTTTCGTTTGTTTGTCTGTACGTTGTCTATCTTGACCTACTTAGGAAGCATCTGCGTTAGCAGCTTCTCCGTCTTCTGCTTCTCGATCTCCAGCTCCTCTGTTCGCTCTCTGATCAGCTCCTCCAGGTTAGACGAGTACTGCTCCAGCATCCTCAGCATCGAGTCAATGATGTTGGTCTTCTTCCCCTTGTTGATGTTCTTAAACTGAATAAGCAGGAAAGCACCGCAATTCGTAGAAAAACACAGTGTTTTCAGATAGATTTAGCAGCTCTGTGTTTAGTGTCCACTTCAACAGACCTGGTCAAAGATCTCATCAAACGTGGGTCTCTTGTCTGGCTGTTCGTTCCAGCACTGTTTCATCAGCTGGATGCACTCCATCGGAGCGTAGTCCGGGCTGACCACCGGACGGCACAGAGGAGGGGGCTTACGCAGCTTCTCTATTATTTCTAAAGTACGGAAAAACAGCAATTTTAAAATTAAATTAAAAAAACATTAAGATTCTTGGGCCAAAGTAACACGAAAAGACAGAACAAGCACTGGTGTTTTTACATTTGATTTCATTAACTAAATTTAATAGAAACCTGGCAAAATTCACTGTTTTAGAAACAGTTTAAGTTAGAGGAAGTTTAACAAATGTGTTCTGGCAGTGATCTTCAGTTCTTGAAAAAAACAAAACGCCTGAAAAATAGCATGAACTGCACTGTTGCTTTGTGGAAAAAGTATGTAGAACAATGTGTAAAGGGAGAGAGGTGAAAAGGCTGCTATGTGTTTATTCACATATGTGCTTAAATATAATTTGATGTAATCAGTCTAGCCATCTTTTATGCCTGCTTCTTATATTCAGGGTCACAGGGATGCTGAGGTTTATCCTGGTAGTCCTCAACAGGTGAGGCGCACAATAAATCAGTGTTCCTCAATTCTGGTGCCAAAGAGCCACTTTCCTGGTTGTGTTAGATGTTTTCCTGCTCCTGTACATCGGATTCAAGTTAATGGGTCATCAACAGTTTTACAATCCGCCATTTAATCATACTATATTTGACTGTGTTTTTCTCCATTTTGTACTATAAGTTAAAAATTTGTACTCGAGGCAAATTCCAGAAATTAAAATTATGGAAAGTTTTTTATTTATTTATTTATTTAAATACCAAACTCAGTTGGAGTGAACTGACTTCGATTGTATTCCCCTACAAACACATGCACCTGAATAAAAATCCAGGTGTAAAACAGAAAATGTTGTCTTTTTTTAACAACAGAATTTGGTTTGTTGCCATGTAAGATTCTCCAAACCGCAAATGAAAAATAAATAAGAAATGAACCCTATCAAGTTTATAAATCAGTTTGTATGATTTGATAAATACACTGAAAGAGAATTTGGGCTGTAAGACAACTTTCTTTTTCCTTGGCTTACTGGCTGGCAGCTACACATCTTTAGCTTTTCATTACAGCTTGTCTTTTTTTCTGAAATATTATGTGTGTCTGTGTTTTAATTTATTTGAAATTGACCATAGATAGATAGATAGATAGATAGATAGATAGATAGATAGATAGATAGATAGATAGATAGATAGATAGATAGATA
>JAOWBL010000010.1:8553937-8570720 GCA_028564865.1 Zenarchopterus dispar
TCATGAGAATCAAACCCTCATCTCCTCTGTTCTTTATAGCATTTCTCCTCATCATCTTGTCCACTCTATTGTGATACCTTATAAGTCTAATTTTCAATATAGAAATTTATCACCATATGTTTAATATTGATAAAAAGGACAGAAGCTTTCTTGGAGGCAGAGCTGCAGTAGGCTGAGACAGCTTGCCTCTTTGGTTGTTCAGATTTTCTGATTCTGCACTAGAAATATTGTTCCCCCGGTCAGTCGATAGGTTGCTATAGTTTCCTTTCATTTCATTTCATTAAAGCTGCAAAAACATGTGCTGGCAGTAATATTCCAGAAGTTCTGCGGCTGCACACTTTCATCTTTAACCCCCTCAGTGATGCTGTCTCTGCCTCTGCAGAAACTCTGTCTCTGAGAAACTCGAGAAAACCTGCAACATGTCGTAATCAATATTAAATGCCATCATCCCCACATCGCAGTTAGCATCGCTTTTCACCAGCATATGTTTCTGCTTGTTTGCACGTTTTCCGACTCCCCATTTCAAGGGAATCTGCCATCTGTCTGCAAATATTTGTTAATCTGCGAAACACAGTAAAAATGACGTTTCAGCCATTCTAAACTTGTGAAACATGATTGTTTGTGTCTTGTCCACACAATAAATAGCACTGTCTAGATCATTTTGTCGGTAAGACTCCACTTCTTCCTCATACTGGCTCTCCAGGATTTGACCTCCACTTCACCATCCCTGCGACGTTACTGTGGTATCTGCACCCTCCTTTACGACTGCAGATTTGGGCAAATGTTTCACTCAGTAAAATGCAAGTGCTCCCCTTTACACCTGCAGCATACTGTCCTTACCTATTCATTCAGTTCTTATTAGTTTTTGCCTGATATTTGAGTGTACACTGTCAAGACAGCTAAAAATGATAGAAAAATAAATAAATAACATTTTCAAAATAAAAAAGAAACCAAAACAACACTGTAGGCGCTGCAGCAATACGCCCATAATCAGTATACAAGTCAAACAAACACAGAGTTTCATAGGTTTATCTTTTTTCATTCACTAAATATTTAAAACAAGCGTCACTTCACTATTCATCGTAAGTGTAGATAATTTATGCATTTTTGAACTCCTTCTTGTCAGGATGATTGAATACCTGAAGGACTGTTGTCAAGGAAAAAAAATGTGTGTGACGGTGTGTTTGATGTTACTGTGTATATGTGTGTGTCTCTTCTTTTCTGTCCACAAGGTCGAGCTCGAACTCAGTAGCACCAAGAGATAGTTAGCTGAGTAGGAGTCAGGAAATGAGGGGTTTCCTAATGGTCCCATGGTGGTCCATGCAGGGATGGGTCAGGTGATGGAGCTGAACCACTGCTAGTCAGACTGTCCACACGGTGATCCAGAACTCATGTCTACGGTTTAAGACCTCAGGGTGTTTCACCAAGGTCCACAAGTCAAGGTCCTCTAAGCAACAACATATCCCGACTTCACCCATCCATTCGTTCATTCATTCATGTTAATCCTACAGTACAGAGATACTAAAGGAAATCATACAAAAAAGAAAATTAACAAAATAAACACTGATTAAAAAATGTTTTTTTTTAAACTCTAAAAGTAGGAACAGCATCTATTTTAACAGTCCGTTCATTGACATTCATTCGGTGTTGCGACTTCTGCTGAGCTTGGATGCATAGGCTGAATACAGAGAGAGAGGGAGGGGAGGAGAGAGAAAGGAAACGGAAGGTAAGGGCGTGGGGGGTGTAGTGAGGGCTGAAAGACAAGGAAAGCCAGAAGATAGACGGCGAGAAAAAGCCTGAGAGAGGAAGTGCTACAAGGAGGAGAAAGAGGCTGCGGTATTGAGGGGAAGAAAGACAGCGCGCTGTGTGACGGGAGGGAGGATAGAAGCAGAGGAAAAGGGAGACAGATGGAGAGCGTGCCACAGCAGTGATGAAAGGAGGAAAAGAAGGAGTGGTGAGGAGGTGGGCAATGCAGACAATCGCCGCCTCTCTGCAACGAGAGGGACAGGGTGTGAAAATGTGCACAGGGGAGAGAGCAAAACAAACAGAATCCCTTGGATGCTGTAACATTACTCTGCAACAGTGCATATGAGCAGATGGAGGGAAGAGCATTTTCAATCGGTCTCCCTCTTCATCAGCTCGGGCTGCAGCAGTCTCACCGCTTTTCTCGGTCGCGAATTACAATTTTTGACGGACATTGCAATGTCCTTGGGGTTCAGTGGCTCTTTTCAAGTCATAATCCACTGATTTTATTTTTTAAACATTTAGGTTCTACAGTCCTTCAAGTCCTGAAATGCCTCTGGTTCCTCTCTCCTGATCACAGCTCAGATGTCAGAGGCTTCCAGCATTCCTATGATTCTGAACAGGGTGGGATCTCCTATAGATTCTCTCGGTTCTAGGATTTATGTAAAGGATTTTAAGATCCTTTCGTTGTGCAAGTAGACTGTTGGGTCCAGTCGTTTGAATCCATCCACTCCACTCCACTTTCCTCTGCTGGCATCATGGCATGAACCAACAGTTTCTCAGCTGAAAAGCCATCAGTCCAATGAGCACCCCAGGAAATCTAACATTTAGAAAATCAGAGAACCTGTGCCACGGGATAGACCAGCAGAGTGGAAAAGCTGCACATCCCAACATGGATATTTTACACAGGCAGTGTTACTTCATAGCAATCCTCAGGCATAGCTACTGAACAGGACAAAGAAAAGGGACAACCGTTTCTACTCTGGACTGCCTCACTCCAAGTATGTTGGAGTGGGGCATCTGTCCCAAGAAGTATGTTGCAATGCCAACATACTTCTTGAGACAAGAAGCATGTTGGCATGACAACACATCTGTGTTAGAAAAACAAAAACAAACAAACAAAAAAAAACACTGTATGATTTGACCATCTCAACCTCAACATCAATATTAATATTAAATTAAATTAACACTGCGTCCAAAATTACTCAGTCAGACTGCAGGTGTTAATACCCTCTCTTTCTAGGCTCCTATGTCTTCTTTGTGAAATGAAATTTATCATGTGAATTAAGTATTTTGCAAATATTATTGCTTCTTACATGATTGATCTTTATCACACAAAGACCTCTATACCTGTGTAACACGCACATTTGGGTGTGTGTTAACTCTATGGCACAAGAGAAAGACATAAGCAACGGTTTAGAAAAGCATTTGCTATTGCACAACAATCTGGAAAGGGTTATAAAACTTCCCACAATACAGACTAAAAAGGCTACAGCCTTCACTGGGAATGTTAAATACCAATATACTGCACAATTAGGAGAAGACTGAAAAAGTAGAGTCTGTTTGGAAGGATTACCAGGGAAAAAGCCTTTTCTGTTCTATAAAGAAGATGGCAGAATGACAGAGGTTTCCAAAACTGCATCTGAACAAACCACATGGCCTCTTGAGAATGTCCTGCAGACAAATGATACCACAGGACCTGAACACTTCGCAGTCAGGAAGTCAACCGTGAATTCTGCTGTTTACCAGAGGATACCAGCGTTATGTGGATGACAGCTCACGCAGCAGGACAACGAACCCGAAGCACAGGGGCAAATTTACATCAAAATAGCTGAAACCAATTGAAGTGCTGTGGCAGGGCCTAAGTGATCTGGGCATAAGTGAATGCTCAAAAATCTCAAAGGATAGAAGCAATTTTGTCAAAAAGGGTATGCCAATATTCCTTCACAACCCTGGGAGAGACTGTTAAAGTCAAGCAGGAAAGTCAGACAGGCTGTAGGTAGTTCTGACATACAGTGAATAAGTTGATTACGGTTTCAATTCAGTTTATTTGCATAGCGCCAATTCATAACAAAAGTCATCTCAAGGCATTTTACACAAAAATAAACAAGTTGCATTTAATCCACTTAAATCCAGTGAGGATTGGTCCAATTATAATATGACTACATATAATGCTAATTTATATGAATAGGTAGTTAGGGAACCCAACATGAAGAAATGAGTCTTCACTTTGGTTCAATCCCTCATCTGAGCAACTGTGGACAGGAAAAGTCTCTGTAAACAGAAAGAAAAACCTGCAGAGGAAGTACGCTCACAAGGCCATTTGCCTCAGCCGGATGGGGCGTGATTTCAGACACAGCGTATAATTAACGAGAGTAATGACATTCTCATTTCTGGAAGAAACCCCTTCAAGGACCAGAAGTCTCCAGAACTTTGTAACACCAAAGATGGCAGCAGCAGCACGCATGCACCATCGCTCCCCTAAAAGAGACATTTGACTACCAAATTGTCATTTGCTTCGGTCGTGCCACATAAGTTTATAAATTCAAATTGAGCAAAAGGTTAATGTTAAGATGTCCGTCCTCTTTTATTTACAAACAGACATCTCAGCTTCCCAAAAACCGCCTTGAGCATTCACTAATGGCTGCCTAATGGAACTGTCCTAATCCCACACCAAAGAAAAGAGGGCATGCAAGATGGAGATGCACTCACGCACACACCAACACACACATATATGCTGTTACAAACACTTAGGACACGTAGTGAGGAGGCACAAAAAATGGCAAACACAAGTCAGGCACGCATTTATTCACTCCCTCTGCTTTTGCTCAGTTTCTCCAACCTTCGTTTTTTGGCATTTCCATCCTCACACAGATACATACACATCATTAGGTCCCCTACGGTCTGTTTGTAGTTTTAAACAATCCTTTGGTCCAAACACCAGAGACCAAAAATGAATAAAAACCCTGTTTAATATCCAGGCCTGCTTCATACACTCCGATACAGAAACTCAACAGGCACGATTTCATCTGCACACACGCTTGCATGGACACACACTTGTGTCGTGTGACCCTTTCCGTTTTTCTTCCATGGCATTACCTGTCTGTCTGTGTTTGTGTTTTAGTGTTTGTTTTCCCTTCACCGGGTGGACAGATCGTAGTCCAAGCTTCCTGCTACTTCATTATACATGACTTTGCGGCTCGTCTCTGAAATTTGTCGATAGATGCTTTACATTTATCTTTGTACATGATACATACAATATGAGCCCATTAAACATGAACAAAAAATGGCCTTCTAGCATGAATAAGAAAAAATAGGAGCAAAATAATAACATTCAAACAAAGATGCAATAATTAAAGACTGATGGGGGGATAAAAATTAAAAAAGTGGCGCAAAAGTGACTGCGCCATGTAAACGACCTGCAAGGCCAACGGAAAGAAAAGTGCTTGCCTTCCATAGTATCGTCCATTCGCTTGGTGCCTCTGGAATGTTTTGTGAAGGTCCACGTTCACGTTCACAGCACGAGCAACAAAACATATAATATGCTCATGCGTCATGTTCGGTGGCAAAAAGCCAACATGCAGTTTCTCGTTGTAAATCCTGCCCTTTTCTGTTGAAAATGACAGGGCTGCTATGGTATTGCACAGACCATAGAGGGACAGAGGAGTCACAATGTTCAAGGTTCGGCACGTTTCCTTTCTGAGTTGCCACTGAGCCTTCAGTTCATAGAGAGCTACAGGCTTCGGACCTGCAGTGCTACTGAATCACAGATGCACTGGAAAAGTCTCAGATCATCTCTTACTCCTGTTTATTCTTGGATTCATTTGATTACTGATCTTCTCGGGAAGTGTTGCAGATCAGTACAGATTCAGATATATTAACACGGTTGTGTTATTTCGTTAACTTCATCCAGAAGGAGCCAGAAGTGAAGATATCCACTGTATATCTTTACATTCCCAGTGTCATCTCCATCCATCCATCTACATATCCAACCTTTGTGTTCATTCCTGAAGAGGAAACATTACCTCAAAGTTTCCACCTTTCCTTTCTATGTGTGTATATATGGTGAGAACTGATGTTTTTTTCTCTACTTATGTCTAGAGGGAGAGGTTTGATTGTGAACCATAGCGCTCCAACGCTAGGAAGGACCATTTTGTCCAAAAATGTGCTCCAATTTGATTGGACAGAGCAAATGGTCAGTCAGCAGTTGGAGCGATCGGGCTGGACATGTTCATCCAAAGGCTCCATCCTTAGCTAGGGACAAACGGTAGATCTGGTTGGAAGCATTGTCAACAGTGGCCAGTGGTTGACATCTGTAAATAATACTTCCATTCACTGATCGCTGGCTTTGTCGCTCCCCGATGGCACCTCTCCTCCCTCGACACTTGGCGGCGTGGTTGTTGAAAACTCTGTGACGCGTCTTGCTAGAGGATTTGTGCTCTTCAAAAGCTCCATGGCGGAGACCCTTGCTCCTCCACTGGAAGACTTGCTGCCTTTCTTCTGAAGTAGGGCCATGAAGTTCTCATTGCGGGAGCTCGACCTCTGACTGCTGCCCAGAGTGAGGTTGCGGAGGTCGCCCCCACTGGTACTGTGCTTTACCGGAGACACCAGGCTCTGGCGACTGCCGAAGGAATCAGATGGCTCCTTACGACCCAGAACCTTTCGCTTCGACCTAAAACAGAAAAGTGTTTCATTCAGAAGATTTGATATCACAATTCCAAAATCCATTTCAAACCAAGTCAGTTGTGTTCTGCTTTTGGAAAACACCCTAACTAATATTTTCAGCAGGATAGCCATCCTTTGTTGTGTGAAATGAAAACATTGACTCCCAGCCTTCCTTTCTTCTCTGCCTTACATGCTATTTTCAACACCACACAAAGTAAAATAATAAACACTTGTTGCTCAGAGATTAGCTCTCCTGTTTTGTAGGGGGCTTCTGACACAAGCTTGAAATAAGACTCACTGTTCATGCAGTAACCTGTTGTGCAGCTGTTGCTAGGGAACCTTAGACTTAGTGCACTTCACACCTTTTCAACGAGACAGTATGCATTACGTCTCAAAGTCTGGGTTATAAAAAGATGTCAGGAAAGCTTCATGTTGGATGAAAATGTTTATGCTGTTATAGCAAGATTCTTGTGTCTACATGAGGTTTTTAATCCCAAAAAATGTTAGTCAAAATTAAGAAATATCACACGTTGTACGAGTCTTTATATTTGAAATATATTTTGGGGAAATGTTTGTGCATGGACAAACCTGTGTATGATGGTGAACAGGTCTTCCGTGGTGTGTGTTGTTGGCGTGCTGGCCAACAAGTCATCGTCTGTTTCTTCAGCGATGTGAAGTACGGTCTTGTCATTGGCAGATGAGTCATCTGAATCAGGCAAAGAAATCATATCAAAACATGCAAACTGCGTGCTGTTGCTTTCATGTCATGCTAAACTCAATATGTCTGCAAATGTTTTGATGGATTGTTTCCATCCATCATCCATTATCTGCGCTCGCTTATTCTAATTCATGTGGGTCTGCAGGAGCCTATCTCAGCTCGATACTAGAAAAACTCAGGGGTTCACCCTGCACAGGTTGCCAGCTGTTGACTTGTTTAAAAAAGCGAATTTCTATAATGCTTGAGTACATAAATTAGATTAAATTACATAGAAAATTAGCTAACAATGAGGTAAGAATCATTCATGTGTTAACAGCACACTAATAGAGTATTTTGATTTGATATTATTTCCAGTCACTCTTGATTTGCTTAAAAACATGAGAAATTTCTTCTGATAGAATCAGACATCTAATTTGGCAAGAAATGATTGTCATCAAATGTAGACGCCCCGCTGGGCAATCCTTATTCACAGAAGCATTTGATACGATAGTAAAAATGTCAAAAGATAACAGAATAGCTCTTTAGTGACTATCAGATTTACTACATCATATAGCTCTTTTTATGGATTAGTTCACTATTGAGTATATTTTTTTCATGTAGGATTTTTTATTTTGAATTTACTATGAAAATGAACATTGACACGACTTGACTAGTACACAGTCTTATTTACTTATGGGTTTTAGCAAGATTATCCTAAGGTGGTACAGTGGGTGAGTTGTCTCTGGATTTCTCTGATTAATGACACAGAACGTTCTGATTCAGGGTGAAATAGTATCAAGAGTGAGAAAAGTCTGCAGGAAAAATGTTTCTTCTTTTTTTTTTTAAATGGACAACCCAACATAATCATACCTCTTAATTAACCTGCAGTGAAGTTTACCCAGCCATTGTGATCCTTTCTTATAAATTAAACTACGTAAAGGTTCAGTTAGTCATTTAGTTCCCAAAATACAGAAACAGGAAATGCATCAGGAACATCTGCATTTGACTGAGATTGTTCTGTGAACAATGATATCAATATTCTCCCTGCTGAGTTTGATCACGATACTGGGCCAGCAGTGCCCCATATAATTGCGTGATCAATTATCGCTCCTGATCGCCTTATCCACATCAAGCTTACAAATCAACAGCAAATAAATTAAGTCAGATCTTTCAAAATTACTTTTAAACTCTACATTTGCATTGTGTATACAAAATTAAGCCCAAAATTAAAGTGTCCCTCCAACATCATAAATTGCCCATGATGCATCCAAACTGACAAGTATCTTGATCCCAATTTCGACATACCTGATCCAATACCAGCGCTGGCCATTTTCTCTCCGAGCTCTGTGAGAGAGGAATCTTGGAGTGATGACTGCAGTGACGACTCTTTTGAACTCTCCTCGTCCGTTCCCAAGTGGTTCTCATCTTGCTCAGCCATGTGTCCAACATTAGGAATAGCAGGAATATCGTCTGGTGGGAACGCTCCTATTGGAGACCGCAGGCCCACAGGGCTGTCGGTCTGTGGCATCTGACGGTCTGTACTGCCATTAGTGGAGGAGGGAATAGATGTGGGAAGAAGCAGGACATTTGGCTTCTTGGGGACTGGAGGAGGAACCTGGAAAGAGATAAGAAAGTTGAACTAATTGTGGAATATAAGTCTAACCCCTTAATAATTAATAGAGTGAATGTGTTTTTCTACATTGGTTGCCATCAAGTTCTAAAACCACTTAAACCAAAAATTATCTGAAGGATATTTTACTGACTTTGGGTTTCTTTTTGTCAGACAGCTCTGCCAGGCAAGAGATCGTCATCCGTGAGGGAAGTGTCTTGCTCTTGTCCTGGAGCTCCGGGGCCTCCTGGTTACTGCAGGGTGAAGGGAGTGAGCCTCCATCCTCAGGCCCTAGATGGATGTCTGTTTCAGTGTCAAATTCTGGCTCCAGCAGTGGATCTTCCAGGAGAGGTTGGGGGTCTGGGAGAGGAGGGAGATCAAAGAGAGCCTCGGACTGAGGGAGGAATGAGTGATGATAGGCAGTCTGTGGCACAGTGGTAGAATTTGAATCTGGTAAAACTGTGGTACTTGGAGTCTGTTGTGGAGGTTTTTTGGGTTTTGGCTTTTTCATGACTTTGTATATGTTCCCTAAAGGCACTGGCCGTTCCACAGGTGAGGCAGGGGGTGAGTCGAGGGCAAGAGGGGAGGTGGAGGATGGAGAAGGGGACTTAAAGAGGAGGTTTACGGGCCGTTTTGGCAATGGAGGCTTGACAGCGACAGGTGGTTTGGGTTTTGGTAGAGTGGGTGGTGGGCTGGGGTCCTCGCCAAGGTCTCGGCCATGATGTTCTTCTTCTATGGTGTCGGAGGCACCATCGGGGCAGTCATCTATGTCGCCACGAGAAACAGAACGAAGCCGAATAGTTTTCAGCTCATTCTGAGTTACCACAGGCAATGCTTGTGAAGAATTGGGGCTTATTTTTCCTGGTTTTGAGGCTGTTGAGGTGTCAGAATGCCGCCTGCTGGCCTTTTGCTTTGGCTTGATAGATGCCAACTCTTGATGTGCATTTCCAGGGATTTCAAAGGACAATCTAGACCTAGCTGCTGGGTCCTTGGGTGATGGTAATGATGATTTCCTCTCAGGGATCTTTGGGCGCATCTTACACCCTGTTGTCCCTGTTGTCCCCTGACCTGCCACTTGACGTAGTGGAACAGTTGGGGTGGGAGTCTCTGATTGACTGGAATAACCACTTGATGGTGACATGAGTCCTGGAGGTTTGAAGGGCGAGTAAGCCTTGGCTTCAGTCTCTGTGGAGAGCTGCGAGGGTGAGGTGGCTCTGGAAGTGGCAGGAGAGTCGAGCAGGGACTCTGAGCTACCTCTGACTTTCATACATTCAATAACGGTAGTACCTGTTGCTGTACTGGAACCCGACAATGACCTGGGGAAGACAAAGGAAGAGTAAAATGCATAGTTAGCTGCATAAACAGAGTTAACAAGGCCTTGAGGACAACACAAACACATTAGAATAAATACGTCCAAAAAACTCCAAGTCTGTCTCTTTTTACCTGTAGGGGTCATTGCTCTTCCAATCTCCCAACTGCCAGTGAGTAGGAAAGGTCATTTCTGTCTCTCCTTCCCTCTCTGGTGGTTGGACCTCCAAACTTGGCGGTCCATCATTTCCTTCTTGTCTTAGCACTCTTTCACCAATGCTGGCTTTTGAAGAGCATGATGAATTAGGAAGAAGGAAATCTGGCTGGAAGTCTGGGAAGTGGTCCCTGGGTATGTGAAGGCTCTTTGGACGACCATCTCGGTAAAGACCGCCCTCGCGCCGGATTCTTCCCTCCGCTTCTCCAAGGTTTTTCATGAGGGAGACACTTCTCACAGGAGGTGGGGGCTTACGCTTGGATTTCTTGAGTGAGATTGAACGGGAGCGAACTCGCAGGCGGCCCTCTGTGCTGTACTCTGAAGCGGAGACAGAGACTGTGTCAGTGGTACTTGCACTGTCTTCTGAGCTCCCTCTAGGGTAGAGGAGGGCATAGCTTTCACCAAAAGCCAGAAAGTTGTGATGCTCCCGTTGGTGGTCTATTGCCATAGTGTTCCCATTCCCAGAAGATACGATATTCCCATCTGGGCCTATACCACCCTCTGTAAAGCAAAATGAGCCAGAATCTGTGGGTGTGGACAGGGAACGCTCCCGGAACTTGAATGCATTCTGTGCTGCTATGGATCGTGCCGACCTCTCCCTCCCTCGCCCCGCCTCCCCACCACCTCCATCCACTGCGGACCCTTCTGTTTCACTCCGCTTCCCCATTGTGACTGCTGCCAGAGAAATCCCTGACATGCTGTGTCCTGTTCTCCCAGAAGGGTCCGTGACAGATGTGAAAGAGCTGGAATGCGAGCTTGTCGACTGTCCCGAGCTCACCAGCATCACCCCTTCCTGTGTTCCCCCTGCATTGCCAATGATGCTGTGCTGCTTGGGAGGAACCTGTGGGCCTTTGCCCATGTTATAATTGTAAGGCTCATTCCACGTTTCAGGGGAAAATGTGGATCCTTTAGGTCCATTCCAGGAAGAGGATGTATTGGAGAACAGCAACCCTGAATGGTCCATGGTTCCAGGGCGAAGATGATCTTGGGGTCGCTGCCCCACACTGTTATCTGTAGATGAGGAGAGGAAGGAAAGATATTAATAAAAATATTTGACAATAAAGAATATTTGATAATAACAACTAACTGTGAAAATAAAAACTGTTAATAAAAACATCAACTCCTATTTGTCTATTTCAAAAACAGCTTCCTGTGAAAAATATGCACCCACTCAGCTTTTCCTTTTTTCTTTTTAAGATATTTGGACAAACAAGCATTTGTTTAAGTCCATTAATAAAGTTGACAAAATCAAAGAGATGACTCAAAATAGAAAGCTTGCAATCACTGTCATGCATAAATCATTAAAAAAAAATTCACTGTTTCTAAGTGCAGTTTGTGCAGTTGCAGTATATGTGCAAAAAGACTCAAACATCTGAAAGTGATGGGATTTTTCATGCATATATTTTAAAAAATGCTGAATTTAGAAATGATACACTTGCATTACATTTTTTTTCTGCTGAAGGGCACTATACACAACAAAAGACAAATAAAACATTTACTGATTATTTTCTAGAATTAACTATTAATAAGGCCAGACTTTGGCCTTGTGGTGTTGTATTAGTTTTACCTGAATTACATTCTTTAAAAAAAGTTATGGCTACAGCGCAAATGACAGATATAAAACTTGAGTCCTAAGCACATTGTGTTTATATTTATTATTATAGATGAGATGAAGATAAAAGAACATTTTATTGCAAATTAACATGGATAACCAGTTGAAATAAATTGGATGATCAGCTTTTCCGCATAAAAAAAAGGGAATGTGAAAGTGCAAAATTATGCCCCCAAATAGTTAATGCAATCTAAGAGTTTCCATTGCTCTCAGACTGCAGAACTGCAGTGTTTACGAGAAGCAACACGATCTATAGCAACCAAACACAGCAATGAAGAAGCTAGAGGAAAGAAGTCAGCATTGCAGGTGGGTAAGAGCTCCTGACACACCTGCAGGTAAGGTTGTCTCGAGGTCGGAGTGCGTCTTTCTCAGTGGGAGGTTTTGGTGTGGGGTGTCAGTAACCGGCTCCAGTGAGTGGGGCTGCTGGGGGAAGGGGTCCCCAGGAGAGGGGGATGGGGACGGGGAGTGCTGGAGGAGGTCAACGCCGTGAAATTTAACTCCTCCTCTGTCACCTGGAGGGGAGAGACAGGAGCTGAGTGGAAGGTCAGCAAAATCATATGGGATTTAACCTTACATTATTCACTTAAATAAAACAATTAATCTCAAAACATCATTGACATGGTAATTAAGTATTAGATTAGGACTCTAGAGAGAGAGAGAGATGCACAGTGAAAAATAAGTCAGCAAACAGCAACTCACTTCATTCCCATTTTCAAAAAATAAGAGGCAATTACAGGAAAGAACATAAACACCTTGAGACTGTACCTTAGCTCACGCCATATTTCCACCTATGCATTGGGCAAGACGTTGGAAACGCTTTTTTCCATAGGTAAGTATTATACATATGTAGTTAAATAAACATTAACTAACCCTAACCCTGACCCTAACCACCTTTCCTGAGTCTAGTTCTTCCAGAGGTTTCTTCCTGTCAATGGAGAGTTTTTCCTTTCCACAGTCGTCTGTGGAAAGGAAAAACTTTCCATTGGACGGGGGATTGTATCAAAGAAATGTTTTGATTAAAAAGCTGTTGGTTTCCTTAGCTAAGCAATAACTATTATTGTTATTTTATTGGCTTTGTATTAATTGCACTAATTTGCATGAGTAGAACGGTATTGTTGAAATACCTTGAGATGACATTTGTCATGATTCGGTGCTTTATAAATAAAATAAATAAAGCTAATTAAAATAAGGGCAAATTTTATCAGTCACCTCTGTCATCGGATCTTCGAAAATTTCACCCTCATTTCTGTGATTTATTCTGTGCACAAAAACTGGATTCTAGCTGCATTACAGCACTCAAGGTTTAAAAAGTCATATTTTCTGAAAAAGTTTTAATGAAACCTGGACATAAAGTACTGCAGATTTACACTGTTGCCTATAAAGTTGGAATAATTTTGTTTCAGGAAACATCCCTTTCCTCCCCCCCCACTTTTATTTGCAATCATTTCATGAGAAGATGTAAACAATGTTTCACTCCAACTTTATGGGTAACAGTATAGGTACAAGTGCCATAATTTTAATTTCTTCAGAAAATCCATGATACTGATGATTCTTGCAACAGTTTTATATGTTTTAATCACAAACTACTTCCATCTCCTTCTGCAGTAGCCTTAATTCAAATTTACTCTGTCACTTTCTCACACTCCTCCACAATTTCTGTCATCTGTTTTGGGAATTTTCTCATAATAGCCTGAAACATGGCATGCTCAAACAAACGCGGACCAGACCCTGAGGAGTCTGGAAAGCTTAAGTGTACTATAAAAACTCACACTCCAACTTCAGTTTAATGCAGATTTCCACTGACTTGACTGCTGTTTTTTTTTTTTTTTAAACTATGATACTGTTATCAGGCCGACATTATTCCCAGTTCCTTTGGTTTTCTCAGAATTCCCAAAGAAAAGGTAATATTTTAGCCTTTTCTGATCTCTTTTCCTCTTTATAGTTTCCACCACAAGTGCCAGAGTGTTTTCTCAAAAAGTGAAATAAATATCCAATTTCAGTGTTTTTGTGTTGTTGGTGTTTTGGTAATTTCTTTCAACAGGCTACAATTTCAGCAAGTAAAACGATGCTCATTTATATATAAATGACTCAAAAACTTAAAAACGGAATGTGCAGTTAACCGTTTTCTTTTTCTTTGACCTCTTCTGTGCTATATTAACCTTCCAAAGCTTCCCTCTCTTCTAAAATAATTCCTAAAGTTCAATCCAGGCCGTTAGGTGTGGCGACCGTGACGCTTTAAAATTTCAGAATTGTTTCCTTACATTTGTCAGAGTTGGAAGTATGCTTGTTTTTTTTAATGGACATTTTGATGTTACTTTTGTTTTGCTGCTGCTACAGACTGAAACGCTGGTTTTGACTGTTAATTATTATTGACTTTATTTGATCCACGTGGGTACACTGTGGGTTTCACACATATGAGCGTATCTGTATTTCCTGCCACATCATTGATGCTATTTTAAATCCCTTCTGTTTAACAGGATTAAAATGTGCCTAAAGTAGCAGGTTTTTGCTTAAGCAGTGCTCAAGCATGTGTTGTAGAGTAAAGCTTAAATTAACCTGAGCAGCCTCGCTCATGTTAGTGTTTAAAATTGGTCCTCCTTCATGTTTTCACCCACAGAGACTTGCAGCAGATGCTGCACGGATGCCTGCTGTTCTGCTGAACTTCCTCTCTGCCTGATGTTATGTTAGTGACCACAGTAACGCCATGAGTCACTGGAGGCTGCAGGTACTTTCTTGATTCCCTCAGTGTCATAAAGTGCAGTTAGTCATCCATCTGCATCACTCCGCCAAGCTGCTATAAAACCGACCCTCTGGTTTTACAGCAACAAACTGCTGTCTGCAGCTAAAAAAAAAAGATAAATCAGGACATCTGGTGCAGCGTTGTCCTTCTTAAGAGAGTGAAAACTGATGTGCTTACAAACCATTAATGAGCTAAAATAAGCAAATTACCAAAAAAAAAAAAGACATGGTAATTTTTCTTGAGCAAAACATTTTGAAAGAACTATATGTTTTCAGATATATTACTTCAAGAAGTCTGAAAACACAAAGACTAAAAAGAAATATTTTTACTAAATTAAATACTGCTGAATGGAATCCCAGAGCATGTGTCGCTAATTTGAGCAAAAATTAAAGCGTCTAACACACATTACACGTTACAGCCATAGACTGTATAAGATACGCGAGCCACTGGTTTCTGAAGCCCATGTTTCTTATTGCGGGTGCAGCCATGTTGCTTTGGAAGCCAACGGAAACACGTCCACCTCATGTCAATCAAAGTTAGCTTTGCTCCCAGCTCCTTTAGCCGAACCATCCTGACAAATCTGCCGTCAGGTGTTTACAGCAGGATGTACCGTTTAACATGTTGACTTGACAGTGAAATCAAGGGGGACCACCGCCCCAGTCTGCGGTGGTACTTTAGAAAAGGTCTAAAATAATAACACGAAAGTAGAAAATCTTGCAAAAAGTAGTGGATTGCACTGAGTGGAATAAAATCATGCAACTGTGTCAGTTTAGCATTTTATTAACCGAGGAGCAGATGATAGCCAGTTCATTTCCCAAATATAAACCATTTCATGAAAGTTTTTTTAAAAAAATAGAGATTTACAAGTGTTTTTTGTCCCCCATAAATCAACAAAAGGAGCATGATAACAGGAAGAGCTTTGACTATCTCGACACTATGATGGCTGATGAGTTTGGCAGAAAATCTATTTTAGAATTAAGACTCGAACATCCTGGCCAGATAATGATCAAACACAAAACGTTACCACACACCCAACAACCCAAGAGAAAAGGAAAAAAAATCACTTCCTTTTCTCTCTAGTTGAGTTTATCTTCCTGTGTGCCATTCAGGGTACACAATTCAATCTGAGTCTAGCAGAGACTAAGCTATGACTCAACCGCTGAGCAGAGCTACTTTAAATATGACTTCCTGTCAGGCTGTCACGCTTTCACAAGCTACCTGCTGGTCCGTCTGCTTCTCTAGATGAAGTCAAGGAAACAGTTCTGCATTGTCCTAGCCTTGAGCCGCAAACATCGCAGCATTCATTAAATGGAAATTTCATAGTCGGGTTTCACTAGAGGGATGGGATGATGAGCCATCCATCATAATGCTTGGTCACCACTTTCTTGAAGGGTCAGAGCAAAGTGGAAGTAAATATTTGTATATCTGGATATTTATTTTGTAGACAGACATTTGGTTAGGTGTAATGAACTGTGATGGTGTAAACAAGCGCCAGTCGCCATGGTGAAATAGCTGCTGGACCGCTCCCATCCCATCCCAATATTACTTTTGATATTCTACCAAAATGCTGAAGCCCTCAATTCGGTATTCAAGACAATCAGCAATTCCTGTTTTACAAAAAAAAAAAAACTCTTACAAGTAATTTATAACATTCTACCAAAAAGTAACTTTAAGATATTTATCTAATAAGAAAAAGCACCATTAATCAAAGTTTCAGTAAAGTTAAAAGCATAATCATATTACATATTTATTCGTAGGTATACATTGTTTACATTGTTTTAGTTCTTGTTTCCACAAGTGAATTACTTGTCTTAGCATGAATGCCACCATCTGAGTTTAAACAGTAACTGAGACTGGTCTGGACATTTGATTTCAAATGTACAGCAAACAGAGGCCTCTGAGACATGTGAACGAATCTCCTCAACAGGTGAATATTTATATATTTTTTAAAAGCCATTGAGTTGTTACAGAGTGTGTGACATCACAGACCCAAAATAAATGACGGTTGTTACTGTTTATTTCTCCCTAATTTCACATCACGCTGCATTTTCTACACCTTGAATGGAAGTTTTAACAGTGTTTTTAAAAGAGGTACGTTTTGTGGAGGAGAGTGCAAAGGCAGGGGTTTTAAGAGGTCTCTGTGACGTTTTCCTCAGCATGATATAGGAAACCCCTGAATATGTCTTTTTTTTTTT
>JAOWBL010000010.1:8635770-8646218 GCA_028564865.1 Zenarchopterus dispar
AACAAAGTTAATTCAGCATTGCACACTGCAGATAAGTTGGAAAAAGGTCCCACTTACATCATAGGTGTTGCTCTTTCTGGGATCAGAGGAGTTATTTTCCTCCAAAATAATCCAATTTATGTGCATTTTTACCAACTCTGTTGCATAATTATCAAAAAATCGTTCATTAAAAAAGAATGCAAAGAATCTCCGGCTGGACCTGGAGAATCTAAAGTTGGGTGCAAAAAAAGAAAGGGTAGTAAAAGTGAAAAGGGACCAGTCCAGTTTCAACAGAAGGAAAACAAATTGGGTCATGAGTCGTTTGGGTTTAAAGCCTGGTGACAGAACACAGTCCACACTGGAGAGTGGGACTTCTGAACACAAAGTGCTACAATTATGAACTGATGGAAAAGCTGCAGCAGAATTTGATTTCTGTACATCATCATTCATCTTGGGTTAGAAATAACAATTATCTTGTTAATTGACTAATTTGTTGATTTATTGTTATTATTATTATTATTACATTTGCCTTAATGCTGCCATGAATGACAGCCCAGTATCACTTTTTTCATTAGCTTGTTTTATTAAAACTGACTCATGCATGAGAAAGTCGTCTAGTTCTTTTTACTTTTTGCCTTTTTATTAGATGTATTATCTCCCTCTGAAGTGGTTTTATATGACAAGTGCAGGTTGACTGATCGTTGCAGCCCTTCATTTAACCTGGTTACCGTGCAGTTAGTTACATATTACATCCATCAATTAGTCTTTCTCTGACCCTCTTCTTTGTGTTCATTTTCTGACAAAGAACTTAATTGGGACATAAAAAAGGTGGACATTAAAGTCCTTTATGCCGCCTGAAATCAAACTACTGCTCCAGCCTTACTGCGGCTCTTTAAATACGCTAACATTGCAAGTTTTTGTCCAGTGATAATACATACTGAATCATATTGATAATGTGCTGTTGAAGGTAGAATCAGTGAAGCGCTAGTTTCAGCCCAAGCCTCTCGCTGCCTCTCCAGTTTGCAGCCGTTCAAGGCAAGCAAATGTTTCGGCCACATTATCCTACTGATAAAACTGTACATCGCTTGTTTTTATTTTTACAGTAGGATGTAAAAGACAGAGGGAAAAGAGGCGGTGAAGAGAGGGTGATGGTGTGAGATGAAGTCCCCGGCTGCATCTATTGATTATTTAGCCACGTGCTTCTGCCCACATGGCAGTGATACAGTAAGAGCCCACACAGGATTCAGAGAGGAGAGAGAAGAAGAGTGGGGATCTGTGCGTCTGTATTCATGTAAAGTAATGCTCGATCGCTCTCTTTCTCTCTTTCACACACACACACCTTAGTTCAGACCCTCACCAGGACCCAAGAAATGACATTCTGGCTCATTAGAACAAGCCTTTGGTCTCCACAAGGACTACTGATGCCAACAAGATCAGTAATTATATCAAAACTGGATTTTAAAAAAAGATATACAATTATCTGTAAAGTAACAAGAGGATGTGTTCCATTTTGTTTCATCTTTCTTCTTCCCGTCCTTCCAGCTCTACATCTGGTCTGTGTTTAAAAGGACTTTCTATGTTCTACTACTATATGCTTCTCTCTCTCTCTCTCTCTCTCTCTCTCTCACACACACACACACACACACACACACACTCTGCTGACTGCCTCATAAACTCACGTTCACAGTCAGCTTTCCTCACTCGTTTTCTCACTTTACAGCCGCAGTGAAAGCTAAGAGAAAGCGACCCCATGATGAGTTTTTGCACAGTTTGCAGAGTTCAACAGGCTGACAGCCATGGCACGAATCTCCCAGCATGCATCTGCGCTGCATTTCGCTCACATGGGAAAAGCTGTTAGTTGGAGGTTTGTATGTTATTGTGTCTCCGGGGGCAAAATTTAAACGCCATCCTGCAGTACGCGTGCATGCTCACTTTTGAATAAAAACATCCACCAGTGTACATTAAAGGACAAATCCACTCTAGTTTCATGGTTTTGTTAATCATAATATTTTTCTCCTTGTTCTGCATCCTTGAGAGGGTGTTGCTTTTCAGCACCAACTGACTGAACAGCAACACCGTAGGCACCTTAATCACCAATGAGTGACCGCTGTTTAATGAAGGTTGGAAATCGGAGCATCAACAATATGAATAATATTCCCTCAGTTAAAAGTTTATATTAACCCAAGCTCTATGTTGGGATTTAAGGGATTAACTAAGTCCCAAGTTGAATTCCTGAGGTCTTACAACAGTAAATTGAAAAAATAAACAAGAAAATTATCTCAAAACGTCCAACAACTGAAGAGTCAAAGAGGCGGCTGAACAAGAAGCACGTTGTGCAAGCTTTCAGCCTAAATTGTAAATCATAAACATCAAAAACAAACTGAAGTTAAATATTGAAATCATTATATGTGAAACTGATGGTAATGGATGCCCATGTCCGACTTCTGGCTTTCTGAGTGGGAAAAGGGACTTGAACGTCTGTTAAAAATCACCAGAAAAAAGTCTTTAAAAGTTTTTGAAAATCAGCTGCCTCTGACAAGGTCAACGCATCAGACTCAGGAAGTGTCTTGCTTCACCGTTAGGACCATTCCCACTGTCATGGGATTCAGGCTTCAAGTTTCCTCATCACATCTGTGCAAGCTGCCTGCAGAAATATAATGTTTCCACATATTCAAGGCTTAAACACGGGAGAAGTCTGTGACAAACTCATAATCTGAGCACATTTATGAATAAATTATTTTCTAAAGCTGAAAATGAAACTGCCTGAAGTAAAACAAACAAAAAAAAAGAACAGCAAAAGCTGGAGATGAAATCAAGATAGAAGAGGGGTGACAGGTAAAGTGACAAAACTCCAAAACACGCGTGACATCTGCATTTCCACCAAGTTCACATTCCACCTTCCACACCTTAATCGTGCTGCTTTCAGGGGCGGCTTGTAAACCGGCACATCTATGAGATAAATTCATAAATAGCCAAATAAAATAAATAAATAAACTTGATTAAAGATACTCCATCACCACCTTCACGTCTTAGCAACTAAATTCGATCACTTTTAGGGCCCGCTTTGAAACTTCTTTTTGTGACTTTTTGAATTAATTATCTTTTTAACGCTCTTTCTTGCGGGTAATAAGGAGGAAATTATCAACTTTTTATACCTAGTCCTCAATCAATATGTATGGACCATTTACAGTACACTGATGCAGCCCTTAAAGACATCCACAAAACCGTGATCAACTCTCCTCCTGGAGACACAAACAAAGTTAAGAACAGGTGACAGCTCATACAGGTATTTATTTTTTTGTTTTTTTATTTATTTTCCTCTTACTTCTCGGTGGAGGCTTGCTGACCAGCTCCGCGACGTGCCTCTGCAGCCGGACCACTCTGCCCTCCAGAGCCCCGGACCGCCGGCAGATGGACACCAGGTCCCCCTCCAGCTCCTGCAAGATGCTCACCGAGTGCCGGGACAGATCCGAGAGCTGCCGCAGCACCGAGCTGAGGGAGAAGCCGCAGACGTCCGCCAGGTCCCCGAACACCTCCGCCCGCAGTCTCCCGCCGTCGGGCTTGCACACATCTTTGGGAAGTATCGTGCGTTTACAAAACGGCATGTTTTCTCATCCTGAGCGCATAAAAGAGGGAAGAGATAAACAAACTCCGCAGGTAGTCAAGTTTATATTCCCGTGGTCCTCCTTCTTCCTCCGGGTGGCGCGCGGACACATGAGCCGAGCCGTCCGGCAGGGAAAGCTCCGCCGCTGCTGGGGAGGTTCGGAGCTACGCGCTCCCTCATTCTTTTTCTCTACCAGTCAGATTTTCTGTCTTTTGCTGTCGAGGAGAGACTCAGCTGCTCTAAGGGGTTGTCAAAAAAAAAAAAAAAACAATAATAAGCGAGGTCAGTGTAATACATAAGGCATCCGGTTTTGGCTTCAAAATAAGAGCTTGCCGTTTGACGATTATGCCAGTTCTAACGCAAGTAAACCGCTTTTATTTATTTTGAGCGCACTTTCACTTCAGTGATAGTCTCTGAATCATTACATTTATTTGATGCACATTTTTGCTCCATTTCTGTGAGTTTTATTTCTGCCCTAGTGGGTTTAAAGGTTATATGAGCTTTTATTTTGAATAAACCCATCCAAACATCAGGTCTCACTTTGTCTCACTTGACGTGCCAAAATATGAAGCAACAGTCTGGTGTTTCTAGAGCAGGAACCCTACCTTGAGTAGAAGAGGATACAAAGAGAAGGATGGTTGAGAGGAGAAGATGGAGTACAAAAAAATGGATGGATTAGCTAAGTCACACACCACTGCGTGACTGTGATCACCCACACATGCATGCGCGGGTGGACAATAGGTAAAACTATGGAGAAAAGTCGATCTCTTTTTCACCATACTGCCTACATGCACAAATGTTGGCCCACGAAGAAATATTCTCTCAGTTTGGTGTGAAGTGGGAGGAACACAGAGTCCTGACAGCTAAAGGGACTTTCACACTGCAGGAACCTTTTTGTAGTTCTCAGAACTATTGCAAGAAGTTCTTCCTCATTTTGTGTCCACACCCTAGAAAAAAAACAACTGTGGTTTATAAAACTGCTTCAGTGGAGTCTTTTTTGCGTCTACTTCAGTGTACAGAGTCAGCCTGGCAGGAACGAAACCCCCTGATTGGTTGAAATGTCAGGACATTGGTTTTATCCACACATACTTCTGAGTGAAACTCTACCAGTATCTTGTACTTTTGTCAAAATATTAAATGTAATTTTTATGAGTGATCTTATCTAAAAATCACATTTCTGCTCTTTAATTATAGGTCATAATCTGTCTTTATATGGGTCATAGACCTCCTCTCTCATATTTACTGTTTCATAATGCACCAAAGGTTTTTAGTAGCCTGACAGAGCTAAATAGTCGTATTTTGTACCAGAATGTGGCTTGACATTAACTGAAATATGTAATGTCCTCTTTGGAAATATACTTGCCAAAGGGTTTTTCCGTCATGCATGCTGAGTTTGGAACTGTGAGATGAAAACTGGGATCATCCTTCCCTGTTTGATGCTCTCTGTTCAGTTTTCAGTAGAATAAAGTCAGAGAAAACTTTTTTTCTTCCTTTTTTTTTTGCAAAGGTTGACTGTACATCCTGGGGTCTTTATGAAATATCGGACATGCACTGGTCCGAATATCAATGAGATGTGGCTACTCAGCTCTCACTTAAACATGTCTTTACACCTCTGTTCACAGCAGCTGGTTTTTAGTGGGTGGAGTCAGTCAGTGAGTTTGACTCCGCCTCTCTTCTCTTCAGTGAGCATATCTTTTTAAAAATTGATGTTTCACTTTTGCTCCACCCACTTCAGTGGAACAGCAAATGAAGCTGAACGGAGGGAAAGCTAATGTGAAGGCTGATCTGGGTCTGTGATGTCACGGTACCCTCTAAATATGAATTTTATACATTTTTAGATGGGGTTGGTGCTATGTTTAAGCTTTTTAGTTGACTGTCCCTTCAAAAACCCAAATAAATGTGTTCAAACTTTTTTTTTTAAATAATATGTTCTCTTTAAACCTTTTGACAACAATTGCATTCAGTTTTCTGTTTTCATTTGTACGTTCACTGTAAATGAAATCATTGCACTGGTGAGATTCATTTGCAAAGCAAGATTACAGGGAAGTCTTCAATCGTAATTTCAACTATACAAATTAATTTCATGACAGTATAAGACACAAAAATACCTGATAAAAACATTAATTACTGCATACATTTTTTAAAATTTAGACTGCGGTTTATTCTCTTTATTCACAGCAGCTAAAGTTATGTCACTTTAGTCCCTTTAGTGTCACACGAGCTTGACCCAAGTTCAGAGCAACCACAGAGGAATCAGTCCAAGTTACTCATCCGATGCATCCCATAACACGGTCTCGAGCTGCTCATTACAGAAGAGCCATGTCTTCTTTCTTTGTTTCCTTCACTTCTGAATACAGCACAGTGTGAGCCAACTCCGCCTGGTCAATCAGCATTTCGGATTCTTCGTCCTCCGCGTAAAGAAGAAGAAAAATAAGACAACAGAAGCGGTGAGAGCGTGTCATGACGTGGCCTCGTGGAGTCCAAGAAGAAGGGTGGAGGGGACTTTCAGCTTCAAGCTCCCTCACGCAAGCTGCTGTCATCCTCTACGAGAAATCACTTCCTCTCGTTTGTCAAACTGCACAAGAATGAAATGCATTTGGTGTCATTTTTTAAGATGTTTTATCCACGTGCTGCATCCGTCATTTCTCATAATCAGTCGCATAGTCATGAAATGTGTGGAATCCTGTTATGACTTTTTGTTTCTTTCCTTATTTTTTTTGGTTTGGTTTCGATCATGTGACGATTGTCGATGGATGCATCGCCCCGTGCAGCTGAAATATGACCTGAGAGCTCAGTGAGAGCATTTACAATAAAAGTCCAAACATGACGACATCAGTGTACCTCACTGTTAAGGACGAGGTTACTGCCCGGTTATGAGTTGAATGGTATCATTTGCAGAGGAAAAACTAACTTCTAAGAAAGTTTTTTTTTTTAAAATCTTGTTTTCAGAATTTTTTTTTTTTTTTCCAATTCTTGCCAGTGTATTGTAAGATAATTAGATTACATTTAGGAATATTAGGCTTATTTCAGGAGGGTCTGTTTTTGAAGCGTTTGAGGAATATTTTTATTGATGTGACTACATGTCTAAGACAAAATAAATAAATAAATAACTTGTTGAATCCTTTTGTTGGCGTTAAACGCAATTAAAGAGTTTCATCTTTGACCTTCTTATGATTGACTTTTGGTGACAAGGACCAAGAAACTGCCAGTCAATTCGATCAAAGCAGCATTTATTGTCTGTTTTTAGCCAGTGGGATCACATTCTAATTTTTTTAATGTACCTGAGAAGAAAGCTGCTCAACATTTTGTCTTTTCTTCTTTGCATATTGACACGTAACCTGTCAGATTTCTTGTGGAAATCCCTTAGAATCTCTGCACTACATCTCTGTTTGGATCCAGGCACATTCACAGAAGATGACTGAAGGACAGGTAAACGTTGCGTTTTTTTTTTTCAATAATCAGCTTCTGTTAAATATCAATCCAGACTGTAACACTCTAATCATCTTGCAAGCAAATTAGTTAAAATCTTTTGCTATTTTGCAATGAGTGTTTCCAGCTGAACAGATCCGCTGCTGCAGCTTGACTTTAGTTTATTTCTCCTTTTTCCTCTGGAGCTCAGCGAAATCTCCCTGATCCTCAACACGAGGCTTATGAGCGTACCCCCCGTTCTCCCTCCCCTCTCCCCCTAAAAAGCACATCTGGTCCTCAGTACGCCCCCGGGGCCTCCTTTTGCAACCCCTCCCAGACATGAACTTGGCCTACCTAAATGTTTTTGTTCTAGCAGCCTGAGTCTGACTTATAAAGAGGGGAGGAGGAATGAGAGAGAGAGAGAGAGAGAGAGAGAGAGAGAGAGAGAGAAGGAATTTTAAAATAAACTGCCTTTTATTGACACAATTGAAAACATTAATATGAGAAACGTATGGGAGACAGAAGAGGGGGTTCGTGCCTGACAGCAAGAGTGTATGAGACTGAAGGAAGTGGGAAAAAATGAAAGGGAGTGGCTAAATTACATCATCTGTACATCACTGGCTTCTCACCAATCATGTCAGCAACTTTAAGAATTAGTTAGGTTAGCTGGTTCCGAGTCAGCAAATAAACCCGAAAGAGTAAACATTTTTATCAAAAGTCCATCTTCAGCCCTAAAACCCTACGCCATCTATTGACCAATCAGAAAACAGTCAGACCGTCAATCACATGGAAGCAATTGATGAAAAACAGCTGTCCTTACCCATTACTTCCTCCCCTCCTCCCCCGCCAGCTCCCCAGATGACTGAGTTCATTGTTAAAGCAGCTTGGCCCTATTTCTCTCCTAACGCATACAGCTCCAATTTTACCAATGTTACTCCAGCCTTCTTCTTCTTCTTCTCTGTCTCACTGTCATATTTTTTTTTCATTCTTTACATAAAAGTGACTCATGTTCCAAATCCAAAGTGACTCGTGTAGGTGTTCAGCTCAGGGCAGCGGATAGTGCCAAGACGAATCTGATGAAATGAGACAAAAAAATTCTCTTTTTCTCTCTAGCTGTCTCATTGTTTTAGTTTTTGTCTAAATAACATCCACTAATACTAAAATTAACTTGAGGAAAAGTGTTAAGTCTACTCACTTCTTCTAACATTTGGAAAGATTCTAGTTTATCTAACAGGTTCCTCAAAGTCTGTGCTAAAGCTGCAAAATTAAAGGCAAGTTATTTTACTTGCAGCTGGTATTAGTAAGTGTCTTTCTCAATTTGTATTTCATGATTAAATGGATGTATAATTGTCTTAACCATCCAACTGTCCATCCTTCAGGCCTTAGAGGGTCACAGAGCCTATCCCAGAGGTCAACAGGTAAAAGGTAGAGATATCCTGGACAGGTGACCAGAATGCAATGCTCTGAGTCTTATAAAGATGTGAAAAAGTACCACAGAGCGTCTGTTTGATGAAGGACCACAGTCGACAGAACAGTACAGCACATCCTCTTTCCTTTCTAACATTTACATTATTTTTTTTTTTAAATCATTTGTTCCTTACCAAGTCTTAAAATTAGGTAGATATGCACCTCAGATGAACAAAAGGGTGTATCATCTTGTAACTTTGATTTAACTAAAACTGAACCAGAAGTGGACTTTTCCTCCATCCAAAGAATTTCTCTGTAAAGAAAACACGCCTGCAGAACCTTGGTTAGTGAAGCTGCATCTGAACAATGACGAGACTGCCACGATGTCCTTCAGACAGCTGAGGCTAACCGCGGACACCGCCATGTTTTGTGAATTCCAAACACACTAAATCAGCTCAAACGTGTCATGCCAACTGTCAAACATGGTGGAGGAGGGGTAATGATTTGAGTACCTGGCCACACTGGGTTATTAAGTCAACCGTGAACAACTCTGGACTCCAAAGTAGCTTCACTGAATTGAAAGACAGTGGTGCATGTTTGAATGCTTGTAAACTTTAAATAAATAAAGAAAAATTGTAAGGGAGTGTGGGCTTGACTCTTGCACAACAATTCAACATGCTAAACATGTCATAGAGACAACAATAACTTCACGTTGTTGCTGTTAAAGGTGGTTCTGTTAATATAAAATCATGAGGTGCACATAGTCTTACATCATAGTTTAGTTTTTGTTAAACAAATAATAGCACGGTGTAATATGTCATATGTTTTTTGGGGTTTTTTTTGCCTGAGGTTGTAGTAGACTAATTTTAAGACTTACAGGCCAGATCATTGTTTATTATGTCCTGGATGGAAATAGAAGAGGGTGTATGTGGCTTTTTTTGTTTGTTTGTTTTTTCACCTGAACTCCATGCAGTTATCCTGTTTATGCTTAACTATTTGTATTCAAGTTCTCTAATGGAAGACAGATATCAAACCTCTTTGAAAGCACAAGATACACATAGCCCACATGAAAGAAGTAGCATGTTGAGGCTTATTTTATTCATAATAAGCACTAATAAAGATGATACACCTTGCTAAATGAACTTCATAGCTCATACACTATTGTATTTCTGCAGTTTCCTCCTGTGTGTAAGGGTTTTTTTTTAAAATATAAATATTTTAGCCTTCAATTCTAAGAGTAGATTTTTTAAATTTTTTTCCTCTAGGTTCCCTTTCTTAACATCAAACTAAAAGCCACTTCAAAGTCACTCCGTGAATGTGAGCGTGAATCAAGTGTGACCCCCCCTCCTCATGAGGGGATGCAGAACAGGACTGCAGCAGGGTCTCACATTTCAAACACTGCATTTGTTCATGAGCATGTGCGTTACTGAAGTTTCTGTAATATTGCTGAAAATGTTCACAAATAATCCAACAAAAGGCCACCAGATACGATTGAAACCAGGAACCTTCTGCCGTGAGGCAACAGTGTCAACCAACGCACCACCTCCTAACTTAATTTGAAGCGTCACCTCAATCATGTAAGGTTTTCCACAGTAACTGTGGATTTTCCTCTGATTCAAAACTCAAATAGCCAGAAAAACAGTTCAAAGTTGGATAGAAGTAAACTATTTAAGCTTTTTTTTTTTTTTTTTTTGCTGTATTAACTGAAAGCTATATAGACAATCATAAAAATCCCTTAAATGCTCTCACATCAAATTAAAAAATATATAGAAATCATCTGTGGAGGACACAGAGTGTTAAAAACACCATGTAGTGATTGTGAGTGAACAGCAAAGTCTGAAGAGTTGGCTCCTCTGTCAAACGTTTTCTTCTGTGAAGACTAGTGGGGGTGTGGCTTCGGTGGAGGTGCGGCTTCCCTGGGGGTGTGGCTTCTCTGGAGGTGCGGCTTCGGTGGGGGTGTGGCTTCTCTGGAAGTGCGGCTTCTCTGGGGGTGTGTCTTCGGTGGCAGTGCAGTCAGGAAAAGGGTTTTACTTTTTCATTGTTTTCAATA
>JAOWBL010000010.1:8650965-8699758 GCA_028564865.1 Zenarchopterus dispar
AACCCAACTTAAAACATTTACAGACCAAATACGTATTCTGTATGTTACTGTTTTTATTCTAATGCACTAACTCTGCAAAGCCACATGGTACAAAACCTCCAAAAATGTGAATGTTCATGTATGTCCATCAACTCACATGAGCCAACAGTTTACTTTTTAACCTCTTCTCAAATGTCTGCTAGTATCATGTATGATGAGGCACCAAGTTTGATATGTTGTTGCTTTTTCCACCTTAGCTCAAGACAATACATTAAATCTACTAAAGAGTCACAGTGATGGAAAACAACATAGAAAGAGTGCCGTGAGCTTGCATTTTAATGCTATATAGGCTTTTAACTACATCCTTCACAGTGAAATTCAGCTCTCACCTTAGCCTCCTCAGCAGTGATGCGGTGGACGGTGAAACGTCCCTTCACATCATAGATGAGACGGAAGTGCTCACCGGTCTTCTCGATGCTAATAACATCTGTGTGATGAGAAAAGGGAGAGATGTTGGAGTCCGTTCAGTGAGGAGCTTCACAAAAGTGTGTGTGGTTAATAAAGGTCAGTGTGCCAATATGCACTCATCTTGAGCCGTTTGACGATGTACTGATGTGAAATTAAAAATAAACAACACTCCACAACTTCAGGAACCTTTTTTCTTTTTTTCCTTTAAGTCTTTGGTGCTCCATTTAATTCCACAACACATTTAAAAACCATGATTTTCAAATCAGACAAAAAAACTCAACCCTTTATTTATAAGTGACTACAACTGCAGGACAGTAAATTAGCAGAGATGAAAATAATCTGCTTGCTATAGGTCTGTTTGACACATTAAACAACCAAGTATCAATTCAACTCTCCTTTTGTATTTATTGACAGCAGTTTGAGCAACATTTGTTATTTGACTTAAGGACTTATGGCAAAGTGGGTGGATACAAACAGTTCTTTACATATATTTTCAACACTGAAATTACTTCAGTTTGTCTGTAGAGACCTCATCCATACCATCACTTAACCACAATGGCATATTTAAGTCTAGTCAGAGGCTTAAAAAACAAATTTATTTTCATGCAACTCCACTGCCCCCTGTGCTATTGTCAAATATAATTTTGCCTAAAAACTGCTTCAATTTAAGTTGTACACTCCTTATTATCCAGCAACAGATGTCAGTTTCTTAAACTTCAGTATGCTCCTTCAAGAACAGAAATTGGATGTTCAACTCAAACAATGTTTCGTCACAGAAATATATGAAAAGATCTCAACTTGTATAGTGAAGCTCGTGATCAGGGAAGGTGTAATCCTTTGTTCAATGTTTGTATATAAATAAACTAAGATCCCACAGTGAAGGCTTCCCTTGGATTTGCAAATTAAAATGGCACACCTCAATATGAAGCTGCTAGTTGGTAATGAGGTGGAAAAACTGACAGATGTGAAGGAAGCATGTGTCTTCTGCCCTGCATCCAACTTTGTTGTGTGGCTTTGTTTATAACTGGTGACAAACTGTGACACAAAGATAACCGAGTGGTTACAATGAGAAATCATTCACCGAGAATTCCCTTCAACTTGCATCTGAAAACTGCTAAAAATGTTTATATGAAGGGATTAAAATCAAAAGTCACAGAGTAGTTTTGTTACCCATCAATTAACCCTCACATTACCTTTGATTTTAAAATAAAAAGTCTCAACTGCAAATTATTTGTTTATGTCGGTACCCAATCTCCCCAATTTCTAATAATTCAACACAGAACTGATGTTGCATCACTGACCAATCATCCATCCTCCTCTAAACTCCTCCATCTCATATAACGAAAATCAAGCCAACTGAAATACCAGTACAACTCCAAAAAGACAAAGCAACACCCACTTCTTTACCTTTAAAGATCACATTCTCTCACTAACAAAGTCCATCTGAAATCCACATCTCCATTAAGTAGCTGGTGATCCCTTAATGATCTGACAATCATTTGACCAAAACATTCTGACATCTGTTATCCATGCTGGACAGTTTCAAGTGACAGTTTTCAAATTATACACAAGGGGCAGCTGCTTTAAAACTTGGATGCTGTAGCTGGAGCTCAGAACTTCTTAGAGGAATTGATTGAGTAGTTTCAGCTCATTGCTGATCAAACCCACATATTCATCACTGCTCCCATCATAACAGAATCTTTTAAACTGACCATTTACAAACTTAATTATTTTTGTACAGTTCTGAAAACTCCACAGAGCAATGCTTCCAGGCTGAACATAAATGTCAAAAAACTCACCCATGAATCCAGCAGGGTAGGTGACATCAGTGCGGACTTTGCCGTCAATCTTGATGAACCTCTGCATGCAGATCTTCTTCACCTCATCCCCTGTCAGGGCGTACTTCAGGCGGTTCCTGAGGAAGATGATCAGGGGCAGGCACTCCCTCAGCTTGTGGGGACCGGTGGAGGGACGAGGAGCCTAATGAGAGAATAAGAGTGATATTAGAAATGGATCAGACTGAAAACACACACACCAGTTTAAAGCCAAATGTAATGCTTGCTGTGAGGAATGCACAACTTGCAATTGTCAAAGAAAAACCCATATAATTCATATACATTTCACTTCTTTCTAAATTACTTCACAAAAATTAAAACATGAATCTAAATCTGACTGGTCTGCATGTGTTTGTGTGATGTACAAAGTACTGATGTATACCACAACCAGTCACATTCATTTCTCCACAGTAACACAATAGATGACTCTCTTCCCCATCAGTGTTGAAATTGTAAATGCAAGTTTTATTTTTATTTTAATGATTTAAGCATAAAACAATGACAGTAACGTTACGTACAAAGACTCCAGTCAGCTTGTCCAGCATCCAGTGCTTAGGCGCAGCGACGCGCTTCAGGTGCTTCTTCGGTCCTCTTGCCTGGAGGAGGGGGGACAAAATCAGTTAACGCGAGGACAAATACACTTTTAACACATGCCTGCCTCAATATCTAATATTTAAGATATATATATCGAGAAGGGACAAAGTTTAACAGCCTAACAGGGAGGCTATGCCGCCCGAACAGCTCAGTTAGCATTATGAGCAGATGTTAGCACCGCCGGCTGCGGCCTAGTCAAGATTACGTTTAGTTTTTTTTCCCCTCACAATTAAAGTATATTCTGGAAAATAAATATATAAAACTGAAAATAGCAATCACGGTGTGGAGGGCTCTCTCACTATCTATTTCCAATACTGTCCTTCCTCCGTTGCAAACAGTGACAGCCGAGGACAGAGAGCTGTTAGCGATGAAACTACAGTATGGACAGGTCATTTTAAATCATCACTTTACAGTAAAAATCGTTGAATTTTTCTACAATTTCCACATTTACGAGTGTTTGATGTGTAATATTTCAAGATAAGCCATAAATGTGTTTGATAATACAAGAGCAGATTGAGATGTTTGGGGATTATTTCAGAGCAGAATCGTGATGAAAAACAGCTCACCATGTTGGAGTCTGCGGGGAAAAGGACTTTTCGGCTTCCGGTAAAGAGTGATATGGCATTCTACGGCATTCTGGGAGGGACAAAATTACTGAAAGCACAAATCTGAATTCGTACCGCTTGAAGTCTTTCTCTTAATGCTTAGGACATTATAACACACCAAGATATTTCTTTTAAAACTATGTTTTAATGTTCTTTTCAGAAAAGGAATCTTTAATGAATACTTTGATAGGCGTTTCCTTAAAGAGTAGGAATACGTTTGTATTGATGAAGCACACACACAAACACACACACACACACACACACACACACACACACACACACACACACACACACACACACACACACACACACACACACACTGTTTGTGGGCTTAAATCTGATTGAGATGCTGTGGTATGACCTTGAACAGGCTGTTCATGCTCAAAAACCCTCCAATATGGATGAGTTAAAACAGTTCAGCATTTAAGAGCAAGCTGAAACTTTCTCCACACTGATGTGAAAGACTAGTTTCCAGTTACTGTAAGCACTTGTTGCTACCAAGCACAACTCATCATTAGGTTTAGGGGCCAATTCATTTTACACACTGACAATACTGTGCTCATAAATGGGAAAGGACCAGCCCGTCTTGTAATACCACTTTGCCCCTCTGCAGGTGCACTTCACCTCTATATGGGCAAAGGGGTAAATATAATTTGTCAGTAAATTATATTTGCTGACAAATATAATTTCTGTTTCATACTCTACTTTCTTGAAACATCCTCACAAGTTAGTATAGCCACTTTTGCTAAGCAGGATATTTCTGTTTTCAACTGCGAATTTCCCCCAAAACAGGCTACTGGTTTAAACACACCAGCTCCTGCAAGAATGGAGGTAGTTTTTGAAATGTCAATAAATTATATTAAATCTCACTTACCTATTAATGTTAATATTTTTTTAAATTCTTTAACTGGTGTCCTTTACTATTAATTTAGACATGAGGGATGCTGATTTGACATTAATTCATGGTAATTGTGAAATAAAGTGAGAGTCTATGGTAAATCCACCAAAAACTTTGCTGCAGTTCAGTATGCAAAATGTTTGCTTTGGTTTGTGGAGATTAAACTTCTCTTTTGTCTGTATTTTCACCTGCCAAATTATTTCCAACTGCAGATGTACAGAATCTCAATGCACAACAACAACAACAACAAAACCCTAGGTAGATATTCATGCATGTTCTTCGGGTTACTGTTCCAGAGTTTTGAACTAAATCAATCCTCTAACCTACATTTTAATAAATATAGATCCACTTTCTCAAAAAATAAAATAAATAAATTTAAAATGGTTGTAGTGGATATTCTGTGCAATAATAAACATTTTTTCATCATGAAATGTACAAACAAAGGAGAGGTTTGTTTACCAGAGTTCTCAAAAAGTTTAATTACTGTTTTGATGCAGATGTGGAGCATAATTAAGTCCTGCTGATAACGGACCTGAAACAAGACTGTGATTTTAAAGTCCTTCTTTCACAAACACGCCAAATGCATACTTTTATGAGTCATGTAAAAACAATGCACAACATCTTCTAAGATAAATGAGTTTATCTGCATATAAACAGCCTAAAAACAGATAAATTGCTTACAAGCTAAGAAAAACAAAAAAGAACATATGACAAAACAGTATTACTCTGAGTTGATGTCTGTGAGCAAAAATTAAAGATAGAGAAGCAGTGTGTGGGGGAAAAAAAAGAATTATACTTCATGGTTTTATTGCTTAATGAGCAGTTCTTATGACTGACTGCTCACCTGTGGTCCACCCTGATTTAAAACTTTTTTATTCTCCCTATGTGTTTGTTTATGTTCACACATGTATGCATTCCTGTACTGCAGCTTCTCCACATGTCAGACATTCCTTATACAAAATACATATGTGAAAGACAAATTCTTGTCCTCATCTGAGCTCAAACACCCAAGCAGTGTCAGTTATCTGCTAAATCAACTCAAAAGAGAGGCAACTCAACAGCTGCCTCTGCATAATGACGTGTTTGCTCAATATAAGAAGATTTTAGACCTCAGTAAGCTGATCAGAGAGGTCATTTACTGAGAGAGGTATGATAGGGAAAAATCAGATCTACACTGGCTCACTTCACCTTAAAAATATTAATTTTTCTGCCTTATTATTTGTACTCCTGCCAATGCAAATGTAGAAGAAACTCATTTGAAGTGTTAGAAGGTGGCTGAAGGGTCAGACTAAGGTCATTTGATTACCTGTTGACATATAGAGTCTCATATTCATTAATTTTATTTCTTAATCCATCCATCCACCCATCCATCCTTTTCAAGAAAGACACCCTGTTTTTATGTCCACTAGATGGCAGCATATTACTGTAAACATGTTTAGAAAGGAAAACAAAACAGTCATGTATAAATGAATGTCTCATGTGATTCTATCTACTTATGGAAATATTTAATTTCATGTGAAGATTATTTATATTCCACCCACATTTTAATATCTGTTAGTTATTTCTGGACAGTCTAGTTGTATGTTTCTGAAAGTCCTGTAAGGAGGCGTAATGGAGTCATAGATCAAGTTTTTCCTTCTGACTGATTGATGCTTTCCTCTGAAATCTTCACGCGGAGTTCTTTCCCAAGGATCATCAATGTTTCAAGGTTCAACATAGGAATGCTGGTCTCAGTGGAGGACAAACCTGGAAGACTCACTTCTGAAATCAGATACACAAGCTCATCCAGTCTTCAAAACTGACAAACATTTTCTGATGTAGGGTTATAAAAACATATTCTGAACAGCTCATTGAATTGTTATTCACACTGTCTTCAACTGTACTAATCAGAGATTTTTAAAGAAAAGAAAAGAAATTCTATGAACAGGAACCATACCTTGCAGAAATTTTCACAAAATATATCTGTAATAATGGCTCTTTCGAGATGAGTGTATGTAATAACCAGATTCAGCCAGCAGGTGGCGGCAGGTTGCCGTTAAGACTGACGGACAAACCCATGCATGAGAAAATGCTTTACAAAAATAGCTTGTTTCCTTCGTTTAACCTCTGTGTAAATAAGCCTAAACACGTGAAAAGCAAGGTTATGGAAGCTGTAAAACCGTATTTAAATAAGAAAGAGTGTATATGTCAAATAAAAGGTGTTGCTCCATAAAACATGTGATGTGAAACTACATGACATTCACTCCTATTTGGTTTCCTTTCTTTATTTCTTTTCCACAAGCATTTTAACAGTAACAAAAATACAAGAATGTTCTCTCAAATATGATTTTTGAGTGTGTGAGCTGCTGAGTAAAAGTGCTTTTAAAAGTCATCTTTGAATAGTAATTATGTAATTTGGAGAAAAATAAGAATAATGAATGTGAACTTCAGGTGAAACCAACAAAAAACATGAACTTTTAATCTGCAGACTGTAAAGAAGGTGCATGTAATTAAAAGAAAAGAGTGAATGAGTGCAGTCCTTGTTTATGTGAACCTGGCAGCAGAGTTGTGGCTGAATGATGAATTATGGTGGAGTTTTTATAACAGTGGCCTTCAGATACATCACTGCTTGTGTTCAAGGTTTTCAGAGAGCTTGATGTATTTGGGGGATATTTACTGACCCCAAGGCAAACAGAGAGCAGTCAAGAGTTTCAAAAAAGAAAACACTGCTGACATGTGAACGCAGTAGCCATCACTTTTGGAGACCATGAAAGCTCTTTATTAGTTTTTAAAAAGAAACAAAATTAGAGTTTTGGCATCCTTTTCTAACCGGGTAGGGTTTATAAAATTTATAGGCTAATTTAATCACTTACCAATACTTCACAGGTTTTTTATCTGCAAGTGTCAGGCAGTGAAACATCCTGTAACATGTCAGAGCAGCTCCTCCATTGAACTGCAATAACCATGGTACTTATTTCCTCACAGATAACGCACTTCGTTGATACCCATTCCCAATGGTTGTTAATAATCCAACAAAATGGCCAAGTTTCACTTCATTTTACCATATTGTGTAGCTTGGGTTGGAATCTGAAACATCACTTTAGACCAAGAACCAGATGTGGACCCAAACAATAAATATCACTGCCATGAGTGGGCGTGGTGTAAATCCTTTAAATCAAGCGAGAGAAGCGTGCCGTCTGGCCATCCACGGGTACTTGGCTTTTTGGGTCAGTTTTTAAGTGGGTTACATCTCAGAAAACAAAACCGCACGCAGGATTTTGAACTGATGCTGTGGATGAAGTTTGCCGCAGGGCTAAACAAGTTGCACAAACTAGGATCTCACGTTCACTTTTCTAACTAGTGACAGTTTACTTAATCTTAAACTAAATCTGGAAACCTATCGGCGCTTCTCAATAGTCTCAGTTGTCAAGAGATGGACCAGAGTTCAGGATGTGAGACAGAACTAGACGTGTGGAAGTCATATTGGATGGATCTAAGATTTTAGGTGCTGTCAAGAACATATAGGTTTAAAATTTCCCGTTGGGAGTTTTTCTGAACTATATGGAGTCAAATGAAAAAGGAAATGACAATTCGAGCACATGTATAAAACATCTTCTCTAGGGAGGAGAGAAGGAACCCTCTGGTTCACACAGGGAAAAAAAAATCAGCTGGAATTAAGACAACACACACACACACGCACATAAGAAGGCTTTAAGACGATGTGCAGCAGATGGAAACAAACACAAGGCCCCCTTCGACGTGAAGAATGTTATTTTGACCCACTTAGGCATCGAGACAGAGGAAGAGGAGAATCAGAGTGTCTGTCTGTAGGCTTTGGAAGCAATGAGTAGCATCTTTATTTCTTTCACTATGTCAGTGAGGAGATTGTTATAAAGGAAATACCCACCAAAGCTCCTCTTAAAAGAAAAAAAGAGATTCCGCCAAATTACTCCTTCAACAGGCTTTCATTAATCGCTGCGTCTCTTGTTTCATTAAAGAAAGAAAAGAAAGTTGGGGGCTGTAACTGAGACCCTTGTAAATTGCAAAAAAAAAAAAAAAGGAAAAAAGAGTGGCAGTGGGCAGCATGTGTGTGTGTGCAGGAAAATCAGTGGGATGGAGGGGAAGGCATGCACAGAAGCTGTTGCACATTCAAATAAAGTCTATTTTGATATACAACAGTAGGAAACCAGGCAAAGTGTCTGGTTTCCCTCAACCAGCGGCAGAAAGCTACGTTTTCTTTTCTATTGACTAAAACCTTTTTTTCCCTCTCCCTCTCACACACACACAAAACCCCCAAATCCTGTGAAGTCTGGGTGTAACTCACAAGTGCCTGTTTCACGGCCGCTACTCCCGTTTCTCCGCTGTAATACCATCCCTGTGTTACTCCGTGTGTGTTTGTCCTTCTGTGCCTTTGTAAGGCTTCAGACGCGTATCCCGTGTGTTTGCAATGATGCAAATGCACGTACAGGTGTGTTTGCTTGCATGCGCGGCAGACATGCAGGTGTGTTATTTTGTGTGGTCCAACGAGAGACCCAGAAGGAAACAGATGACAGACACCTGAGGGGGAAAGGCCTTTGTAGTCCTGCGTCTCCTGTTACTGCAGCAGGTATATGTCAGGGCCCGTCCACAGCAGGACCAGGCTACATTAAAGGCCCTTCAGGTGGGCGGAGGGCTGAGTGGCAGTTCAAAATAGTTGATATTCTGTTCACAGCCACGATGGGAGATCATTTGCCAGTTTAGCTGCAGACTTCATCTGGTGGCATCAGGCTTTCAGATCAAATCATGAAAGAACATAAAAAGGTGTCCGGTTTAACAAACAGCCATTTAGCCTTTGAATGCATCACATGATAAACAGCGTCTCACATTAGACTATAAGGCGGCTATGAAGGACGACTAGGGTCTTCTGGCGCTGCTGCCGACTGATTATGCAAAACACAGACGACTGCTTCGTGAAATGTGACACTGTATTCTCTTTTTGTGTGCAGTTTTACATATCGCAATACAAGTTTGTGACTTTTCAAAAAAATGGTTTTGAGCTCATTGATTACCATTTTACATGTTGTCCACAAGTGATAAAGTGACATTATAGGCATACATGAGTTTCAAGCTGTGAAATCATGTCAAAATAACCATTAAACATTTCATTTCACGCGTACAAGAGCACTTTATACAATACCACCCTGGGGGTCCGCTGATTAGCTTTCCCCGTAGCTTTTAACGGTATCACATGACACTGACATGGTAACACGGCACCCCACCCCCAACAGATCCCATGTCCATGTCAAAGGGGTCGAAGCTGTTTTGGTGATCAGCCAAGTGGTTTTGATGCACCATAGAAGCATATTAAATCAGAAGAATCTTATCTTTTTTGGAGCTGATCATGCCTGAAGGTTAATTTTGCTGTGATCCTTACTATCATAGCGACATGACAACACCATAGCAACCTGCTGACTTTGTGATGAGAAAACAGGTGACACATATAAGGACAGTGACAATAAGGTCTGTTTGAACTCTTTTCATATAAACCTCCAAGTGGAAGAGCAGAAAAACCAAAAAAAGATGAAAATGTGGAGCTCATGTCTACAAAGTCATGTGTCTTCATTGGAGGAGATACCATCCGGGCTTATTGACCCCTGTTTAACTAAACCAATGTCAGGTCAGGAAACACAAACATGACAACAACAACTCCGCTTCGGTCCAGAGCCAGATAAAATATACTGCAGTCATGTCACATGCTCCGAAGAGATCCCACATTTCTTAATCTAATTCATTATGTTCAGAAAAGTAGAACTGACGCTGGAGGTGATACAGAAGCGGTCCTTGTCCAACACTCCTGATGGATATCAGTCGGTGTCTTAAGTAACTGGAATACAACTGATTGAACTGAATTCCAACAGAAAAGAGAAAAAAAAAAGAAGAGAAGAAGAAGAACGTTGAGATAACTGGTTCGTAGACAATCAGATCTTTGTCAAGCCAAGAGACAGGAGTCTCTTTCCCATGAGACCACAGTCAGATATTGTTTATCAAGAAGACAGGAAGCGCAGTGTTTGCCATCCTTCAGCAGATCTCTCTTTAAGTCGTGGCTCCCATTTTCTTTATACGCTGATTGGATCAACAGAAGACGACTCTTTAAAGAAAAGACGGGAAACCAAGTCCAACAGGTGTATCTTACTCGTCTTTCTGGTTTGTCTCCAAAAGGTTGGTTCAAATGTCTCTTTCAGGCCTTCTCACATCCGTCACCTTGTGTTTATCAAGCCCCTATGGCGGCGTAGAGGTGGAAAGATGACAGATTAGCATACTCCACTAATGCTTTTGCTTTTTGTCTTTAAAAGGAAATGAAAAAATAAAAATAAACCAGAGTGAAAGCATCATTGGTTTGATGGCAGTAAAAGACAAATTTACTGATTAAATGACAAGCAACTCCATATAAGTAACAAAAAAGCCCAAAGAAAAGTCCTTTCCTTTACATTGCCTGTCCACGTGTAGTGAGTATGAAAGTAAAACAGATACAAGAGTACGTCTCAGATCTCTTAGTGTCTCTTCTGTTTCCTCTATGGATCAACCATGAAAGGGAGTACAGAGAAAAGCAAACCAGGAAGAGGAAGTCTTCTCTCTCTTTGTCAATCACTTCCATTGCATCTGCGTATTTTTCATTTTCATAGGTCAGCATCCAGCCGGCACATCAGACATGAAATCAAACTCGTTCTGTCCCAGCCAGAGTTCGGGCAGCTCATTGGCTCTGTCCAAACCTAGCTCCACCACCAGGGACATGAGAACTTCCTCGTCCACGGGGTCAAAGTCGATAATCCCAGCCGAGCTTGAACTTTGGCTTCCCATGCCGATCCCAACGCCCATGCTGCCGCCTCCGAGCCCTCCGGATGGCCCCAGGAGCTGGTTGCCCGGGCCCAGCGGCGAAGCGGCGAAGCCCCTCTGAGCTCCGCCGGGTCCCGGGTGTCCGGCAGACGCACTGGCGAGATTCTGGTAGTGTGAGTTGAGCTTCTGAAGCTGCATGCTGGCGATGAGATGCGGCCCAGTCTGCAAGCAGAAGGGCTGAGGCTTGGAGAGGGGCGCGGAAGACAATGACACCCCGGGTGAGGAGGCAGGACCGGCCGATGGGGAGAAGGGCACGATGGAGGGTTTGGAAGAAGGGTAGTGGAGCAGGGAGGTAAGAGGAGAAGTGGAGGAAGTGAGGTCCTTCATCGCTGCGTGGGCGTCGACAGGGAGCAGCAGTGAGGTCATCACCAGGAACACCAGAGCCTGCAAGACAAGGAGAATGAGGAACCAGGAAGAAAAGATGATATCCAACATCATCCCAGTCAGATATGAGCAGGGTGAGAGAAGCCGGTAAACAAAATAATCCCACTTTGACAGCTGGTGACATCACTGAGGGTCAATGTTATTAATGAGAGAGATCGTGAAGGTATGGCTCAAAAGATTTGCTTTTATAAAAGCTGAAATGAATATTCTGCTGTAACCACGGTCACCAAAAAACTAGTTTATCTTAGTGGCTAAAAGTAAGGACAACAATTATCTAGAGACATAGTTAAAACTTATTACTCTCCTAAGAATACAGAGTGTCATTTTTACATTTTTTTTTTTGTGAACGGACACATGCACAAACTCTCAAACTACTTTAGCTTGCATTTATTTTTGTAAAAAAACAAACAAACAACAAATTCAGCATAATTGTAGACCAATTATTTAAATCACTTTTAAATGCACTATAAAAGGTGATTTATAGGAAAGTAAGAAAAGCCTTGTTTCAAGACAATTTTAAGATTGGTTTAGATTATTTTACTAGGTTTAATAATTGCAATCAAGAAAAATGTTCTTACCCCACTGGTGAAGCTATTTTTTGTTTAAAGTAAGAGAATTTTGACTAGATTTATGGGGTTTAGAGTTATTTCTAGAGGGGCTGTTTCTGCAGTGTGAAAGACTGTTTTTGAAGTTTAAAATAACTGCTCTTATGAAAACTGAAGTTAATATTCTATGCTGTAGCTTGACATTTGTGTTTTGTGCTTTCCACTTGAATTAAACTCAGGCAAGAACATCTGATAGACAAGTAGACAGACACTTTATTGTCATTGTATCAATGAACATCGTACAACGAAATCTGCCTCCTCACTATAGGACATCAATACAACAATGTTACTTTTTTTTCAGGGTAAAAAGGCGTATTGAGCCTAAATTTTGAATGAATGTTTGCAAAGACGGCACTTAAACGTGGCCCCTCCCCCTTGACTCTGCCAGTGGTTGTGTTGCTGAAGTGTGAAGACAAGATCCACCCCGACACGAGGCGTTAGACGTCCAACAGAGGACGGACCCAGTGTCTGCAGTTTTATCGGCTTGCAACTGTGCTCAAGACCTGAGAGATACGTCACCTTGTTTGACTTCTGCTTTTGCCAAATGTTGGCCTCGTTTTGTAGTCTGCGCACACGGTGGGGGGTGGGTGGGCGGGTTTGGGGGCAATGAATGGTGTGATGTGGAATTTACACAAACACTTTTGAGGAGCGGTGGTAAAAGTGCGGTTAGATAACGGCTAAACTGAGGAAAGACTGACAAACATCTTAAGTGGTTATTTCCAGGCAAACATGTGGCTGCCTCCGACTGCAACAACAAAGGCGCTGTTGACTGAACGGCACCTTCACTCATCCCATTAGGACCTGGCAAATCACTGAGGTAACATCAGTCTGGGAAACACACAACAAGGGGACCCTGGAAAACCTCATGACTATGTATCTGAGGCTGATTTTGCGCATATTCACGTCGTGTCTGCTTTTCCTCCTGACCTATTGAACAGCAAATTAACCATGAAAAGGCTGCAGGGAGACGGCCTGTGGGCACCAATGGGTTTAGTCTGTGTTTATAGGTCTGTGTATGTAGGCTGCGTGTGTGTGTGTGGAATTCACAACACAACAGAGCCTTTGAGGATCTCAAAGACTGACTGGGTCACATGGGGGGATAAATACATATGGGCCCTGAGAACAGGCCATATGTCTAACTCTGAGGGTGTGTGTGTGTGCGTGTGTGCAAATGCACAACAACACTCCTTGAGGCTCATATTATAGTCCCTGAACTGGTTTATATTACACTCAGTTCAAACAGCATGTGTGCCGTAATGGACACACACACATACACACCACATCATGAGGCTATCCTTTGAGTCAGGTTAGTGCTTAATAATATAGACTGATGCAAAAATTCAGGCACACATGGCCTTTTTTTTTTTTTTTTTAACATAAGCATAATGTCTGAAGTGCAGACAGGGATGCAGCTGCACTCAACTGATAGAGTTAAGATACAAACATCTGTCAGTGGCAGGTTTGTGTGTGTGTGTTTCTTCATTATTCATTGACGGATTACTGTCAAGACCAGGCTGCACATGGTGTCTCTGCCCGGCAACTCTGCCACATTATTCAAGAAGGAGCAAATAAAAGCTAGTCACCGAGCTTCTGAGATGTGCTGCATTTTAAAAGTGTAACTAGGCTTAGATTTGGCATGCATTAGTGGTAGTTTCAAGCAAATTCTGGAGTAAAAGGCTTGGGTTTACATAATGTGTCCATATTAAAGAAAAAAAGGAGATACTCAAGGAAAACCACAAAAAAGAAAAAAATCAAAATAATATTCCCATTAAGTGTGTAAAACTTGCACCCCCCTAAAAGTATGAGTTTTGTGGTCAGTCACTGTGGGTTGCAAATACTTAAACCTATGTGGCAAACTATTCACTGATTTTAATCTGTGTTTTCTAAGCCTTCTTTTCTCTGATTTTGGTTTTCAAAAATTCATAAAATTAAGCACTTTTCCCCCTACAGTTTCCGATTTATATGGCAACCTTTCACATTTGTAGCTGTTCTGTGCCAGTCATCTTTGTAGGTCCTCTCAATACTGCATTTCTAAATGCTCTTTTATTTTTTTCATGCTTTGGTGAAAATATCTCACAGATACAGCTCAACATGTTGCTGAAGTTCTCTTCATGACAGTTGGTTTTACAGTGCAAAAACAGCTCCTCTTGAAATAAGCCTAATATGCTATGAATCTAGTCAAAGTTGTCTCATTATAAGCAAAAATATCTTCACCAATGGGGTAAGAAAAATCTTCATGACTAATTCTTAAAACTAGCAAAATCATCTAGAATAGTCTTCTAATTTTCTTGAAACAAGTTTTAGAAATGAGTTTTTACAGTGCAGAGGGAGGAGTCAGCCTTCACCCCTGTCTTTCGCAAAGTGTGCCTTATTGTTTGTTAAGCAGCAGCTTTGTGGTCATCATTTTAGAGATCTAGCAAATGCAGTGTATTGCAATGCTGAGAAGAGATAAACACAGAGAAGCTGGATATTTCTAGTTTGACATGAGTTTGTAATATTAAAGTACACTTCAGATCTGACTGGCTCATGGAATTAGACATTTTCAAATTTAGACCTCATGAACCGTGAGTGTTTAAACTTCATATTGGAAACAGAAAAAAAAAAAACAACAAAAGATTTTCTTATAGGCATAACATTCAATCTCATGGGTAAAAAAAAAGCAAGGGTGAATATTGACCAATCAGAAGCCACTTTCACACAACTATTGTGGTACAAAGACACTGAAGATCCCCTCTTCATTCCACTTCCACTCCAGCAGTGTCAAAATGATCAAATAGTTTTTCTTCTGGAAACTAAAGCGTGTGGGGAAAATGAGACAAACAGACGTCTCGCTGTGCTGACTGCTTTTAAATAAACTGAGAACGAAGCGGAGGTGTTCCTCTCCTCACCGACAGCAGAGCGGGAGGGCGACTCGGTGGAGTTAGGAAGGATGCTGTGTGGAACTGTACTGGAGGAGTGCCAGTGTTTTTTCCTGTTCACAGCTGACCTGGCTTCACTGCCTTCTTCCAGCAATTTTATGACATTGTGAAATCAGCCCTGGCTCAGATACTGTCCTATAAATGATTTCATTAGCAGTCTGAGCTGCTGTGTTGACTGCGAACTGCATTTGTTTTAATTCTTCTCTTCTGGGTAGCTTTAAAAAAACCAACAACAGTATAGCTTTCAGACTTTAAATTTTTACAATATTACATCAGAGACACACTATATGTCATAAATGCTTCTTGGGCAGTCTCTCTTTTTTTTATAATTGCATCAATAATTTCATCTTGTATCTTGAACAAAATGACTGAAATAGGCTGAAATTTGTTTATGCTTTAAGTATTGTGGCCAGTGAATCAGAACAGTGAATGGGCTCATCATCAGTACGTTTAGCTCTGAAAGCTGATATTTTTTTTATTAGACCTTTTCAGGACAGAACAACAAAATCATTAATTTTCTTATATGAAAAAAGTATATTCTGTTTTGTTTTTCAAAAGTAAACACATGGTGGACTTGTTGCACCATTTTTCCATGTTTATTTAATCCAAAAGTCAAGAGATGGTTTAAATAACATCCACTAGAGCTGCCTTTACCTTTGATTGGGGATGATTCAGAAAATACCAAAAAGGTGAAGGCAAAAATCTGCAATCCCAAATAAATGCGTAAATAATCCTAACTGGAAGGAAACAGGTGGGAGACAAATTTCACTACAAGGTTGGTTTAGAACCAATCTTGAAACTTTTACATCCAAACACATCACTTCAGCTCAAATATGAGGGAAAGCTTCAGAACTTTGACTAAAACTGACCAAATGAAAAGGAAAAAAATGCCAATATAATTGTGAAATAAATCTTTATGTGATCAGAGTGGTCTGCTGCTGAGGAAGGGGGCTGAACGTCGACAACAGGTTTCAACTGCACAACTACAGCCTGAGCAGCAAATTGAGATGTCAGAGTCTCAGCGTTTCACGCGCAGCACATGCGCCCCACGCTGACACACTGCCCACTCCGTTTAATTGCCTCCACATTGCGGATGGTTTATGAGAAGTCAATTCGAGGAGGAAAACTGGCTGATTTCACGTGTCAGCCCCCCAGTTATTCTCTCCTAAGTGGGTGGGGGGGGAGGGGGGGGGGTCTGCCTGCTTTGGAGAAATTCACAGTTACGGACTTGTCTCATTTCGACTGATGAAGAGATTTATAAAAGAAAACCTGCAAACACATTACAATTCACGTACTCCAATTTAAAAAAAGCAAAACAAAACACCAGCTTGTGTCTTTTTTAATAATGGACGTTTATTATAAATTAAAACTTCAACTAGATCCAGAAAGGCTTGGAAAGAAGCTGTTAAGAAACTTTTCACAGAAACTTTTAACCCTGACTGACAACTATGCTGTCATGACGTGGAAAAACATGACAAATGGACTCACCTTTGAGAAAATCCAGCCACAGATTTAAACAGTGGAGTCCAAAGAGTCCCTGGAGTGCGTTTTAGAAATAAGAAGAAGAAGAAGAAATCCTGTGAAGTGAGAGTTGCAGAGAAACTGAAGTGTGTTCGCAGAGCGGCTGCTGAGGCTCTCTCAGCTCCTCAGCGAGCTGGTTGGTGAATAAAAAGCAGTTTGTGCCTTTCTCCTCCTCACTGAAAAGCCTGGTGTGTGTGTGTGAGGCAGTGTGTGTGTGTGTGTGCCCACAGTCTGCCACCCAGAAACCAAGGACTGGACTCCCTCGGCTGGATCCTGGACTGATGTGGAAGTCACCACAACAAAACAAGAACCTGGAGAAATGATCTGAGGCAACGCAGCGGTTACAGCTTTTCCAAGTTTCTCCACACAGAGGAGGAAGAAGAAGGTGTTGTTATTGTTCATTGTTTGAAGCCTTTATAGAGACAGAGAAGGTACGTCACGCCAGCTGCATATCTGGATGCAAGTCCCATCTTGTGAGGACACGCCAACTTTATTGACTGCTAAGCTCTGGCTTAGATTTGTTTAGCAAAATGTCTCATTTGGTGGAAAGGGAAGAGGGTTTTACTGAGACCATCTGTTTTTATGCCTAATTAGGTATATTTGCTTATTTTATTGTTGATTCAGGGATTTTAAATTTGCTTTAGTGGCCTTGATCCAGTTGGTTCAGACTGGTTACATTCCTGCACATTATCGTTCTTTGTTGGAGGTTTTTAGAGGCTAAAATTACAGTTTTGACAGAATTGTCAGTTACCGATATTTATGGGAACTGGTGTAACAGAGTTTATGTTTTATGCGTATAATTCAGTGTGAACTTTTAGTGTTGTACAATTTGTATCTGTACAAGCTGGCCACTGTTCACCCTCTGTCACAGGTTATAAATTCTTCATGTTTTCTGCAAAACACTTCCAGTCAAGAGATGTGCCAAACTTTTGTACAACAAAATTTACATTCATACTATGAACTATCTGCAAAATAAAGTTACACATTATCGTAACCCTTGTTGCAGTAAATATGCAAATAAAATGCATGCGTTAGGCTAGGCAGCTTCCTTCTGTATTAAAATAAAGTGGTGTTCTTTAGCAGTAAGTTGTGTTTAAGTCCGTGGAGCCCAATTGTACCAAACAGGACATGTCCTGTTTTTATTAAGAATAAATGACAGCAAAAATGATAAGAAAGCTTTTTGTCATTCACCTACTAGCCGAGTCGAAGGATCGCCCGAACCATCAAGTTCCACTCCAGGGTGCAGCTGAGCTCAGCAACTGACAGTCAAGCCCTGTTGATATTTTCTCTGGTTGTATGGATGAAGTGATGTAATGGCAAAATACATTCAAGCAGTCGCATTACATCCACATCTGGACAAATTACTGCACAGTTTGTTGTTTTGACCGATTACTTTACAGCTGCCTGACAGATGGTTTCCTTCATGCTAGGAAGCGTTCAATCTGAAGCCTGAAAAAGGCCGTTTAAACGGGAGCTGTATTAACTAATAACAGTGGTAGATCCGGCAGTACAGACACAAAAACAAGGAGAACTTCCTCAGTACTTTTTAGAACTGTAAAAAAAAAGTTCCTTGGAAGCATTTAAAGAAAAGTGTAATATAGCCTCTTTAATTCTGAAAATAGCCACTGTATCTAACTTTTGTCTTGAAAGTGAAACTGTATTCATTATTGTTTAAATTAACCTCACATTTGGGTGGATGTGTTCATTTTCACTCCTTTTCCCTCACTGGAAGCAAAGTCTATTTCTTTTAGTACCTACCTTCTGTATTTCCATTATCTCAGCCACAAATACTCTCCAACCAGCACTTGAACATTTAATCACTGCTGAGTTTTTAAAGCTATGTAAAATACATGTACAAGTACAACCGAATTGACAAAGTATATTTTCTTTTTTTCCGCTTCTTTTTACCATGTTGAACATTATGCATGGGAAAAAAAAAAAAACATGGAATGCAAATTCTTGTACTGGCAATGAGGAAAGACTCAACTGCAGATTTACTTGTTTTAAAACTGTATTGATGCATATATCATTAATTTTATCATGGGCACCGTTCACACAGCCAATTTGTCCTGCCACTGTAGCGCCTTGATTTCCACCCGCTGCGCTGTGTGAACTCGTAGAAGCTGAATGGTGCAAAAAATTTTGTTCAGCTGTTGCTCTGCCATGGAAGGCGTAGTTACAAATGTGTAACGGGGGTGAAACAAGTGCTGTGTGGAAAGGTGTAACGGTGTCACGAGGATGACTGAAAATTAAGCGCAGAGATGAGATTAATAAGATCAGTGATCACAAGGTTGGTGAAAGACAACTTGCTGTCAAAACACAGCCAAAAAGAAAAAAAAAAAAACAAGAGCGAGGTTCTGACTGAAGAGAAAATAATAATACCAGGTTTGTGTTCAGGGTGGTTGGAAAGGCAGAGCCTAGCTGGACTAGTAGCCTAATTATGTATTTTGTGACACGACTTGGGTGGTAGCTATTCAGCAAACCCTGTTGTTTAACAAATGAGAGGAACCCCCATCTGTCAAAAATGGGCTGGGGTCTCCCTCCTGCAGCAATGATGTGTTTCCCCCACTCCAACAATGAGGTAGAAATTTAAATTTCTTTACCAGTGTTTATTCAGTTCCCACAGAATAAAGCAGTCAGTGACCAGAGACATTGGGGACTTGCAGGTAGCCGTGGGCAGCGAAGTTGAGGAATGGTGTCGTCTTCAGAGTGCGGAAGAAAGTAATGCTTAAAACAGGAATGCTGGGCCTTCATGGGATCACTGTGAATAAACAGTGGAGGCGAAATGATGAACAGATGCAAGTGGTTTTATAAACTAATACTCCACTACAACCTCACACATCTGGACAAGCTGATAAAACCATCACTGGTTTCACATTTACACTTTTTTTTTTATGCTCCTCTGTTTGTCTTCCGTCAAAGAAAGTCCATCCGGATCCAGCCTCCGGGATTTGGAAGCTGCTCCTCTCCAGGGCAGATGTTGCTCATTCTGAGGCAAACACTATCAAGAATCAAATAGAGCATTTCAGACCTCTCTGTCTTTGTCTGTGTCACTCAAGAGACAGACTTAAGTGGTCTGTGGATCATTTGCATAACTATATGTTCTCACTTAATGCCATTCGAGACACCGATGGAAATGTGCTGAGATAGATTGATAGATCAGGCAAGTTGGAGCATGAGAACAGATAAAATATAAAGAAGATATTTTACAGACTGACAAGTTTCTCCACTTCTGTAGGTCCTAAATATCAGATAATACAGCTCATCAACTGACATTCTGTGGAAAGGGTACACTTCTGTTAGTAAAATGTTTAAAAAGTTCCCCTTCAGGAGCTTGAAATCAACACAAGATGCTGAAAAAGATAGCTGATTTTTTTTCTTCTCTGAGCTGACTCAGCAACAGGGACAAACAAGAAGTGAAAAAACAAGAAAATCCATAAAAGTGTCATTGGGAAACCTCTACCAATTAATTCCCAAATCCCCCTGTCCCTCCCTCCCACCTCCTACCGGACTGAACAAGTGCATTGCGCGTCCACCATTCATCTCAATAGCCCGTGCAGGGAGGACGTCATTAGAGCGCCAACAACATGCGACGCCGCGGTCAAGTGCCACGCGCTCAGCCTCTCTTCCGTTAAGCAGATAAAAGGTGGCATCTGTCTTTATTGTGCGAGCAAATCCGCTCCGCCATTGACCGCGGGACACTTCACATGTTGATGAGGAGAAGAATGTATGTGGAGGCCCCCGCCGCATTGTTTCCCCGGAGGGAGACGTTATGCAAATCCAACAAACCGTTTGCAATTTCCATCTAAGCAGATAAATAATCACGAGATGTTCATGAAACAGCCGCAGCAATTGGTGAGTTTATCTCCCAAAGTTGGGGGTGGAGAAAAAAAATTGCAATCGATAAAAACTTCCTTGATGTTTTCACGTTTCGTCACCAAGTGGGCGCGCTTCCCGCTGATTTGGAGAGCGTTCAAAATTTAACAAGGCTTGACCAGACTCATGCAAATGTTAAGTGCAGCTGGCACACCTTTTAACAAACAGGTTTGGCAGACAAACAGAAGAAGAGTGAGAACAGGCTTTGGTTTATCTTAACTAATGAAGAGCAAAGGTCAAATAAAACCCTATTCAAAGCACTGGCGCTAAGTTGTGGAGGAGCCTGGTGGTGATTTGCATGAGAGGCGTTGGGGATGTTTTTTTCCTTCCATGGAGCAGTTAAACTGAGTTCAATACAAACCAGAGCAGCGAGGCTTCCAGAAAATGTAGTAGATCCCGACGATTTACTCAGTTTAACTCAATTTAAAGAAAGTGAGCCTCTGCACACATTTCTAGAAACGGATTTGAACCGAGTCTTTGCCACAAGACTTCGTCAAACTATCCTTTAACCCAGCAAAATCCAAAGGCTTACTCAGTTTATTCCCACCAACTCTGTATCAGAAAACAAGCCAAAAACAAATTACAGAGAAATACTGGCAGTGAAACCTCTGCCCACACCCACACCAGTAGTGGATTGTTTTTCCTTTACAGAGTTTGTTGCATCACATTGTTGGTTTATGTGGGATTTTTAAAGTGACAGACAGCGCCTGCGCCATTCCAATCCAAGCTTTAATAAGGCTGCAAGTAGATGAAAGTTATGTAACATTTATTATTGAATGACTTTGGCTGGCTGACACCTTCAAAACCTTAGAAAACTCCCAGCTAATGATAAACTTTCATGTTCTAATCTCCTAAATAACTATTCATGTGACAAACTAGTTATATAGTATTATGATTTAGGGATTAAACAAATCCAGACCCAGGACATGTATGTCTGTCGGCTGGCCTGGGAACGCCTTGGGATCCCCCAGCTTGATCCCCCAGCTGAGCTAGGGATCCCAAGGGGGGGGATGAGCTGGACGAAGTGGCTAGGGAGAAGGAAGTCTGGGCCTCCCTGCTTAGGCTACTGCCATCATGACCCGAGCACGGATAAGCAGAAGAAGATGGATGGATGGGTGTTTTTTTTTTTAAATGACAAATTGTTTTTTGTTTTCTTTTAAATGTTATTTTTTTAACATAGTCAGAATATAAAATTAATGCATCTATCCATCTATTTTTTTCCTAATCATGCCAAACATCCCAATAAAAGTCATAACAGGAGCACCTTTGGGTGGCTATCGGAAAATGTTATTTCCAAATAGGTGACTTTAGTCCGAATTTGGTACAAAAGGAATAACTAGGATGTATTTTTCAGGACTAAAGATGAATAGGGGAATACTGATGGCTGAAATATTCAAAAACTGTTCTTCAGTGAATGGCTGTAAGGGATTTGCATATTTCTCAGACTACAAGCCACAACATCATCCTGTGTCTATACATTTAAGATAACTCAAAACCACTTTCTGCTGACAGCATGAAGGTGTGACCGTGGAAGAAGAATAAAACTGTCAAAACAAGCTTGCACGTTTACATTTAAGACATGTTAGAGAAAGAAAAGATAAACAGCACCTGAAAGGTCTGGTCAGTCGAAAGCCTCAACGTCAGAATTTACACTTTGTAATGGCGATATTAAAAGCTCTGCTGCACCAACTTTTATTTTGTATAAATCTTTTAAGTGTTCTGGTTCTGAAATTCAGGAGTGGCTATATGGTCAAATGTATTCTTTTTCATAAGACAACACTGGAAATATATGTCTGTAACAAAATAAAAGTCTAAATTCAAGGGTTTTTTTTTTAAATTTCAATTTCTTCACTTTTGCTGATTTGGGTTTTTTCAAATTTTAATTTGCAATGCAATTGAGGTTGTTTTCCACTTTTTCCAGCTTCTCGTGCTGTTGCACTTGATGCCCCACATCTTTGCTTTCGGATCACTTTCTTGATAATGTCATTAAATATTAAAAGTTTCTGATTGGACGAGGATCCAGTCTCTACCTCCAAAGTCTGACTTAATTCTCCAGAACCAGACTTTTTCTGGTCATTATTTGCCTAATAACAGAAGTTTACAATCTCCAGCAGTGCCACCACAGTCAGAGACATCAGTCAGTTTTGAGTTTCTGTTGGGAATGGGTACATGGGAAAGTTTGGATGGGGAATACACAGACATGTACAAAAACATTAAAGAAATGTGTCCCAGAGATTTATTCCTTTTCAGTATTGTTGGTGATAGTTTTTCATCTTTACTTGGCAAAATTTACAACCATAAACAAAAACAACCACCCAGTTCAGATTCCAAAATAAGAACTTGAAACTTTGCCTCTTTGAGCAAACAAAGTCCGGCAACTCCGCTGGGTCTGTGAATCCTCCCGGGGCCTTCACTTTTTTTCCTTTTTTTTTTTTTTCTTCCTCAAATACACAGAGCACAGAAAACTGCATAAACACACACAAGTGTCTCACGTCTCTCATGTTTACAGCCCCTAGCCGGTACCATATATGTGCCCCCCTACCCCCACCCCACACACTTTATGAGATAGAATTTCAATCACCTCTCCTTTTCCAAGCTCGTAAACGGTGTAATGAGTTTCATTTGCTTCGGCTATGTGGGGCTCAAACCGCCGAGGTGACCGCAGCAGTGTTCATAAAGATCACAGGGAATACTCACTCTCACACACTCACGCACACACACACACACACACTCAGAGCTCACTCCTGTTCAGCACATGCCAGATTTGACTGGTAACTCCTACATTTGGTGTGAATTTCCAGGCCATTAATTTAAGGAACATCACTTCTAAAGGAAGCTGCCCGACGTTTGTGGTTCCTCTTTCAAACGCGCTCCATTAAAGCCTCCGTTAACCAGCCTGCACTGCATAAATCACAGTTTAAACCAGTGCACAGGAACATGACAACCGTCTTATTTCAATTTGAGGTGGGGAAAAAAGTTAATTTGCTCATCAGAACACACTAAAATCCGTAAAAGTGATTCTCTCAGTACATAGATAAAACGTTTCCTTAAAATTTCAAATAAGTGAATAAAATAAACACTAACGGATAAAAATTGTTGAAGGTCCTTGGATGAGCTTTTATGCTCACTTGCTTATTGGCTGTGAAATCACCATCCTGTTGAATGGCAGAAATTAAGCAGAAGTGTGATTTAGTTTCACTGCCTCTTTAAAAATAAACATAAAAAAAGTCAACAAAAAGCCCTCAAAAGAAAGGAAGAATTACAGACATCTTCCATCTTAAAAGAAACTACTGATGGATTTTTACAGCTAGGACGCATTATAAGTTTGAAACAAAATCTTCACTCAGGGGTCCATCACTTGGTTTTTCTGGAGCTTCTTGGTTATATTAAACTGAATAAACTTGCCGAGCCGTAACTTTTCACAGCATTTTACAACACTTTCCAGTGTTATAATCCAACACCTAACTCAGCTTCAAATACAGATTTGGTCACCGCTTGGACTGAAGTGCAGCTGCTAAAGTTCAACATTACCATCAGCATAATAGTGGCCATTCAAACACATGTTTCTGTTGTCCAAACTCCTGCAGGCATGGAAACACTTACAAGCAGTTTGCTTCTATTTATAGACCTGCACAGACATCTTAAAGGTTTCGGTAAGTGCAACACAACGTTTTGTGCTTTGTACAATTCGTATCAAGCGCTGAAAATTTTGAGTAAACTTCATCAAATTTTCCTTTTTTTGGGATTTAGGGTGATGTAGAGGGTGAAGCAGTGGAAAGCAAAAGCAGATTTTCCTTTTTCTTATTTGAGATCAATTTTTATTACTGGCAATAAAAAATGTTTTGGTATCACAGAAGAATTATTTAAAACAGCACATATATGAAAAAAACTGACATAACAACTAGATTTTCACCAATCAGCCACAGCACTGACATCACTGGCAGGTGGACGTAAAACCAACCAGTTAAAATGAAATAATCTTGAAGTGCAATGGGTCTCTGTATTCGTGTAGATTTTGTACCAAGAACCCAAAGATCTACTACCAACATCCCAGCACTACAGACCTCAGAAGACCCTGAGAAGTCTTGTTTCCACGCCGACTGGATCAGCCATACCCTGCCAGAGAGACCAGTGGCCTTAATGCTGTGGCTGTTCAGTGTACATGGGACAAATTAACAAATAAAACTCTAAAACTTTTAAAGGTTCCATTAAAATCTCATAACAAAACCATGGCAACACAGATGTGGGCAAACGTGGAGCTTGACGGTTGTTGCATCTTCAAGCACATTAGCAGGACTGAGATGCAACAGCACTTGCAGAAGACGGGTCACACGTAGGTGCACATGACCTCACAACATTTATATTTACAGTAGAGTCTTGTTTGAAGTAGCCAGCTTAGTTTCACTTTAGGTCGACCTAAATCCTCTCAAAAGATCATGCAATGTCTGTTATTGCCTCTTAACTGAAAATTAAAAAAAAAAAAAAAAAAAGAAAACTTTCCCTGCATATTCTTCTCTTAAAAATCCAGATGTTTCTGAATTCAATCCAAGGCCTTAAAAACAATGTGTAACCAAGCTACTTTTCAAGCTTTTCTGGAAAAAGTGTAAGTTTTTCTTCCAGACCTGCGGAGAAACAAAAGGCTTGAACGATGCACTTGGGGAACTCGGCCCGTCCGTCTGCTTTAGTGTTCATCCGTCCTCGAGGGGCTCAAATCGCAGCAGGACTGGGGTGATCAGGAAACCGGACTCCTGAAAAAATCTGTTTTTCCATTTATGTCCGGCTGATGCCTCCCTCCAACATACCTTTTTCCAAAACATGAGGGATTAAAAACAGTGAACATTGCACACCAGCCTCCCCCCCCTCCCCCCTTTACCCTTATTAAACTGTTTTCCCCTGGAAACACTTGGCTAATGTTTTCCAAAACCCTCTTGTTCTCTTTCCCCCTCCCTCACTCGATCCGGGCCTTGGGGCTGGAGGGGTCCACTCCATATTGTCTTCATTAAAGCTGCCGAGTGTCGACCTGGTTCAGAAACATGGGACTTGTGTGTGTGTGTGTATATAGAGGAGGCTGAATCTTCTAAACCACATTCTTTAAATTCCCTGTAAACAAGAGAGAGACAGAAATGAGAGGGTGATGGTGGGGGAGTTACATGAGTGAGAACGCACACTCGCTCACGCAAACACAGCCATATGGAAAATGAAGGACAGAAAAAAAAAGGGTCAAATTTATGTCATTGAATGAGACTAAATACACATATTAGACACCTAGAGAAACCAAACATAGATGCAGAGTAGAAGAAGACACTCACCGCACACACACAAACATACACAAACACTTGTGCCAGTAAAAATGCAAAACAACATCTGGCTGAGGTAAGCCCCGTCACTGCTGGGGAAATACAAGCATGCAAAAAAGGAATCGGTATGGAAATGACAACGTTGGGCAACACTGCAAACTCATTTGCATCAGGACCCAGATTGGTTTCAAAGTCTCGCTCACACAGACACACACACAAACAAAGCAAGTGTTTGGACACAATGGCTGCATTATAAAGCGCCGTCGACGGTTCACTTTTGGAAATAGTGCTGTATTGTTAATCCTTTGTTATGCTAAATAGCCCGATTGAGAAAAACAAACACTTTGCCCTCGCGCCACGGGGATGAGTAATTGCCCTGACGCACTGAGAGAGGATGTCCTGTTTGTTGGTCATTGTGGAGCTGTCGCTGGAGTCCTGTTATCACGTTCTGCCTACAGTGACAATACCAGCTTTATCAAAGCTGGAGCAGAAACGAGATCCAGTGACTGCTCCTGGTTTAAAAGCATGCTGAGCTGGTGGGAGTGAATTAAAAGTTAGCACATTAAAATGCAGCTCTTTCCACAGAGGTGTGGAAAATGCAGCATCCTTATTATGTTAAGGAGTGGTTCTCACGGTGTAAAACAACATCTACAAAGGCTCTCCAGGCCCAAAATTACAATAGACATATTTCTGATGGTGAGCCTTTAATGACTTTTTTTTTTTTAATGATTTTAGTGTGCTCAAACACAATTCATGGTTCAGTAAACTTGCAGAATCCTCCCCTTGATTTGGTTTCTTTTCACACTAAACAAAAATTAAAGCACACCTAGATTATCAAGAGCATATTGCATTATGGAATATAACGTCCTGCTTGTTTTATGAAGAAGGGAAATAAATGTGGATTCATGTAATCATGATTCTGCATATTGCTTGTGTTAATCAGTTAATTCCGACCACTTCTTTTTCTTTTTAGGGATCTTAGTTCTGTGTTTTGGTCTGCACACAAGTACAAACAATGTGTTAAGACTGGATAGAATTAACCCTTCTAAGAAGGGACGCAAGCTCGAGTTTCCTTAAATCACTAGACCCAATGAAAGCATCCTCAGAGTGCTGCAATTTTTATTTCCTATTTGGGATATTGAATCACATATAATCTCAGTATGGATTATATTGAAAGAAAAATGTAGAATACAGGCAAATATAAGAAAATAAGCAACACAGATATTGATATTCGTAAAAAAAAACAAAACAAAACAAAACAAATATAATAATCATGATGCTTGAATTTGTGATGGTGAGTCCTGAAACTAACTACTTTTGAGGTTTCAGGCATTTTGGCCAAACGTTGGCCAGAGCGCCCACACTCCCTGATCTGATGGGCCCCAGTAGTCCCTGGGTTGGCATGTTATTACAGGATTCTTTCAAAGCATCTTATTGTGGTTGAAGAATAGCAACAGTGAGCCATTTCCATCCTCAATGCACTGTTGCCTGTTTTTTTTTCCATCCTCAGCGATATACAACGTTCACATTCCTGTTATTTCCAGCATCATTTATCTTCTACAAATGGCTACAGGGAAGAAATATGAGGATCTGATCTATTGGACAATAATTTCTCCATCACTGAAAGGTTAAAATGAGACATTAGAGGTATTTATATATCAACGTTCCCTCTCTACATGTTTCGTTTTGCTGCAATAATCAGCCAATTTCTTGTAAACATTCTGCATATTTTTTAAAATGATTTTCATCCACCTGAAAAACAAACAAACAAAAAACCCCCCCTGCAAAATGAACCATGGAAAATCTTCTGGTGTCCATCCCTATTTCCAAGCAGATTTCTACGGTTTGCATCACTTTCTGCTGTGATGTTATGACAGAAACCGCTTACCTTCAGGCGCTTAACTTCTAAACTCAAACCAAATGCTATGTGATGATGGTCTGCAGAAATCAATGTGATGAATTTAGTTGTAGACAGCTGTGGCTGCATTTTGATTTAAAACCAGATGAAAAAGAAGAAGAGCTGAACAACTCCGAACATTTGAAAGATGGGTAGGTGACAATAGGGAGACAGGTGTGACAACAGATGTTAAATACACCAGGGATGTCAGAGGAAATAATTACCACAAGGAAATGAACAACTTTGATTTTGCTAACAATGACTTCTCAAATCAAAGTTGAGTATGAGAACTTGGTTGTTAGTTTTGATCACTCTGTCTTGGATGTTCAGCTGTTTCAGTGTTCTGCCATATGGGATCATTTTCTCTCTTTGTTGTGCTTTTCTAACCAGATTTCACTTGGCTTTTAAAGATAAAGCAAAGTATGTCTTTTGGAGGCTTTTATTATTATTTTTTAAACGAGGAAAATAAAAACTGCTGGTATTCAAAATCTCTTACGAACGTGCTGTCCAAGACTGGCGGGAGTTCAATCGGCGCTCATTACACAACGGTACACACAAACAACTCATGCGCGCAACAACAACAAATATGTTTGTAATAATACACCAGCTCCCTCGGAGTGGGCTAATTCCAAGCAGAGGGAGCAGAATTTTTAAACCTGCATTCTTCCACTTCAGAACAGGCTTTAGGGCTGATTGAAAGGAAAGGAAACAAAGATGTTAACATCTTTTAAGAATGACGCAAGTCTCGAAATAAGATGCAAGAATACCCAAAATTGAAGATAAAAGATATATCAGTGCATAAAACTGCAGAAGTACAATATCCAACCATGACTTTGGGGTTTCCGATGAATCCATCTCAGGATAAACTGTACCCAATGCACAAAGGCATTACAAAGATGAAGACATGTGAGGGACTTTTCAGACAACAGCTGCACTGACAAGTCTCTTTTTGGCTTGAAAGGAAATATCAATTTCAGCTCCAGTCTTCACTTGTTGCTGAATATGAGGCCTGAAAGTGTCGTATCGCAATTTTGTACAGAGAAACTCACAAAATCACAAAGAACTGAAAAGTTGTAATAGCTGGGTGGTTTCTGAACGTCTTTAAAACTCAGGCACATGTTTTTTGTATGGTACTCCATCCAAATAGTTGCTGAGTTTAACTGAGCTACTTAAGTGCACAACTGCTGCTCGGTGAAAATCTACATCAGTCTCTTAAGCGTTAAATTGTGAAGCCATTTTCAGCTGAAACCTGACATCATATCGTGCTTTCCAATAAAACAAAAAGCAGAAGCGTGTTTAATCCACAGGGTGAATTTTAGGACTTTCCCTTTTCACATTACATCCCTTGTAAAAGCCAACCGCAGGCAGAGTTTACAGTAAATCAAAGCTTGTAGTAACAAGTGACTTAATTTGTTGCTGCAAAGTGAATATCCAGATACGGCGACTGTGCACGCAACGCATGTTGCTACCCTACTATGTCAGTGGAAATCTCCAAAATTATGATGTACGCTGAAAACAGGAAAGGGGGCATCAGCGAAGAGGAATGGCTGTCACAAGTAGTCCCTCAGCAACAGGATATTTGCAGAACGGCGTCATAAAATGACGAGTGAATGCCAGTTTCCAGTATTTGGTCCCATCTGTGGTTGGCTGCTGGAAAGTTTTTGGACTTTCTGTTCACAGACATCAGAAATCCTGACAAAGTTGGAACCTTTGCCACTTTTATTCCTCTTTGTTGCAGTCATTTCTCTCACCATCAGAGATCATCATCTTCCAGGCGCTAAAAGTGACCAGAGGAAAGTGATGGAGGCCTCACCAAAAATGTCATGTTTCAACTGTATATTTTTGTACGCAGTGTCTCATTTTCCGAGTATGGTGAGCGTTTTATCAGCACAAAGGAAGAATTAACAAGTAAAAGTTGAAGGATGTGAATATTTCGTGATATTTCCCCACAAACAGAGATGCACATATGCTTATGGCCTTCAGGAAAACAACGTTATCAGTCTTTTAGAGTAGTGACTAAAGAAATGCCGCAGCCATGGAAAACCTGCAATAAAAATCACTTTAACTTATACAGTTTTAGTGGGCATGTGTGAAAAACAAGGGTCAGGAAAGATTGAGTAATCCTTTAATGCTTTTAACACTGCATATCATTTGTTTATTCGACAATGCATGAAAGATGACCAACTCACCACTTTACAGCAGTAATAAAAGCCAACATCTTTCTGATGTCAGTGGCAGAAAACAAGTCCGCTTTTATTACTTTTATTGTTTCTATAATTTTAGCTGACTGGCTAGTAAAAGCTTTTTAGCCACACTAGCGGTGCCACTCTGCTGCTCTCACCTCAGCCCAGCTCTTTTTCTGCAACAAATTAAAATTACAATCTATTTTGCCATTTCTAAGATCTTGGATTTATGAGGATAAATCTGACTGACTTTGCTGATTCTCTGACTCGTCATTGAGCAATATCAGTTGGTCAAAATAACTTATGAAATTCCTAGTCTGCTTCAAGTAACTTGTCATTATTAGCAAGCTAAAACAGCAGCTACTGACAAGAACAAACATACTCAAGGTGACTAATAAGCTAATATCCTAAAGGGGCTTCTTAACCATGAGAACTGACCTATTGGTAAGACACGCCCCCTGAAATGCATCCGAGCCAATTACTGTTGAGTATCACAGGGATCAGAACCTTCTGCTCCATAGAAAGACACTGGAAGATCCTCAACTCTCATCTGTTTTATGGTGTTTATGCTGAAAATAAGAGTAATTTGATGTCCTGGGGAATTTGCAATATCGATTCCAGGTATCCTGAGAAGATGGATGATGGAGTTTATTTTGTTCAAACAAAATAGAACTGAATGTTTGCTTTAGATTAAGCTGCCAATTTAACATCCAGAAGATCAAAAAGGATCTCCATATTAAATTTAAAGCCACAATTCTTTTCATCTCAGTTAATGTTTCCTAAAGATATTTAATGGTAATCGTTACAAAGCATCACAGCCACTGCCTCAGATAAGTTAGTTTGGAAGTACTGATGTTATAATGTAAAGTTAATTTCCACTAGTGTTGCACTTTACCTCAGATTATGGAGCTACTGGGAACCACACTCACATATAAGTTTAAATTTGGTGCTATATATCAATGATTAGAGTATCTGTACGTAGAAGTGCTGTGTAGTGCTATAACATCAGACAATATAAATATATCTACAAGGAGGTATGTAGCACTAACTAATCAAAAGCTAATCAAAACTAATCAAAATAATCTTACCCTGTGGGGCATGAGCAATGTTGATCCTGGATGTTGTCACCTGCAATCGTGACAACCGTTAGATAAGGTGTCTCCTGCTTACACTGTAATCAGCAAACCCTAGCCTCAAATTTAATATACCGTATCTACATTTGGATTTTGTACATATCACTCCATTGCATACTGAAATTCCAATTTGAATATTCCTAAATTTTGTCTGAAATGTGTTGTGACAAGGTTTTTTAAACAAGCAATCACCCATTATTAAACTGTAAACACCACCAACAGCTCGTCCAAGGAGGGTGGGGCTTACCTGTAGGTCAATCAAAGACAACAGAAGTGGTTTGTAAATATGTAAATAGAAATCTTGTTTAAATGCTAATTTTATTTTAAAAAGTGGCTTTATTTAAATGTCCCCAAATATTGCAAAGTCCTTAAAAAGGAGCAAGACAGACGATGAGGACTTGGACAACACTACACATCCTCTACACAAAAGAGTAATTAAAAAACAGAATGGTTTTAGTTAAAGGTCTCTTCGAGTTTATGGCATCACAGACCCACAAAGAGGATCATTCCTGTCCACAACCTTTGACATGGACTCTTTAAAGTGAGTTTAGTGTTTGGTTAATGGTGGAGGTAAGATGTATAATTCACAAGGACCAACTTCGCAACTTATCAGTGAACGTAAGGCTTGTTAAGTTTGTAATGATGGCTTCACAATCATATTTATCATGACCCCTTTTCACTCAGACTATTGGGCTTTCTGTGCCCTTTGCTGAAATATTTGTGAGGTACATGGACTTGATGGTGAGACAACATGGTAACATTATTGGGGGGACAAAGGCAACACTGTGCGTCTGAGCCAGCGGGGGAGGTAGTTATATCCAGTCAGAGCCTTACAAACTCCCTCTGACAATGACATTTACTGTAGACAAAGAGAACTTTTGCTTACTTGAAGATACATGAATCAGACCTCTGAAAGCAAATAGTCTCAAAATAAAGAGCTGAACCTGCGTAAAAAGTGGTTTTAAACACTAATAACAGGCCGTTGAGAGGCCATGGAGCTAAAGATTGACAACAATGATGCCAGTCCTTGAAGGTGAAACCAAAATATCTTGATAACTTCCCTGTGGCTGTTTACAATACAGGTTTTATTCTACAGTGTGCAACACAAGCCACTGTAAACTACCTGAAATAAATGTTTCTCAATAACAGATGCAGATTAGCTGTCAAGTTAATAGATATATTGTTTTTTGAGTAAGTATTTGAATATTTGTAAAGAAAAAAAACACTTTATTCATTTTGCTTCGGATAAAGTGACCATAGAAGTAAATGGATGAGTTATTTTTTAAAAAATTTTGCTTATAAGCAGGAAGTACAACAACTCAAGAGGAAAAACTTGGATATGCAAGTGTGTGAGTTGGTGTCTATCCATCTACATAAAGAGGCCATGGTCTAAGTGAAGGACATCTGTGGCTGTGTAAGCGCAGCATAGATCAGAGATGGACAAGCCAAAGAGCCACATAAGTATTTTTTAAGGAAACAAAGGGCCATAAATGCTCAGAAAAAAAAACTTAATGAAACATGGGAAGTTTACCAGGCCTCCACAGCTTGCTCTGTTGCGCAAACTTGTACTACACGATGTACTGAACTTTTATCCCCTGTTCATGGAAACATGATACTCCTACTCGAAAAACATTTTCAGGGCTTTTTCCTTTTTTCACATCAATTACAAGTCTGTATTACTGTTACCATGCTTGGTTGAAAAACATCTTGATGTACTTCTTGAAGACAGCAATAACAGACCAATCAAAAATATTGCCATTGAATCAGAACTTATGATAAACAGTAAATAAAATCACAAGTTCTGAGTCAACTTTTTTCTTTTTTGAAGTCTGGTTATGTTGTTAAAACCTGAGTGAGCCATCACTGGCTGTATTTACCCCCCTGTGGGCTGTAGAGTGACCAAGGTCAGATGGTTCTTCAAAACACTGTTAAGTTTTATTTATCTTATCGCCTCTTTCAGAAGGGCATTTACTGAGTGTGGTCCTTTTGTACACTAGCCTAGCCAGTCATACCCAAAAACATGAAAATTCTCTCGCATGAAAACATTTTGAAACCTCTCCCATTTACAGCTACTTCTACTAACCCTCAAGTGCTTTGGGACTGAGGTTGGTTGTACGTTTTTTCAATGGCATCTTTAAAGGCAGTTTCTTCTTCTCCCTGGAGATCAAAGTCAAATCCTGAGGAACTGGGCTAATTCTTTGTGTCAAAATCAATAAAGTGAACTCCTCACATCATCTATTTTTGTACATAAATAAAAAGGTATTATCTCATGAGCTGTGTATGATGCAGGTTTCTAATTTTAAACATACTGGTTACAAGCATCAAGTATACTGACTGAAAATAGAAATAAAAAGGGATTCTTGGGGTTGCACATTCAAGGTTCCAGCATTTTTAGTTTGTTTGTGCCAACAGGCAGCAGATGTGGGCACACATACACAAACGGGCACACAATCTCACACCGACCAGTTTTTCAGGAAAAACCAGTGTTTATAAGCAGTATTTTGTTTCTAAATCAGAGAAACACACCAATGATGTCATGTGGACGTGTTTGGCGAGAACTGAATGTGCCCATTAAATTTTTTTTTTCTTTATTTTTGTGCATATACATTAGCTAAGTGAGCAGACACGCTGGTCTTTCTATAATCAGAGGCAAAGGAAAATTAGAAGACACATTCCTACATTTAAAAATATAACAACTAACTTGTCATTGAAACTTTGGAGTCTTGCATGTTGTGTGGTTAAGCTTTTTGCGTTGAGTTTCTTCTGACTAAATGTGAAATGACAGAGAGCAGAAGCTGAGAGGCAACAGAGAGAAAATGAAAAGAAAAAGTGGGACATAAAACAGATGTGAACGGTTAAAAGCCGCAGGAAGAAGAGCAAACACCAAGAAAATCCCTTGAATTCATTTAAAGGGGTGAAATAAAGAAGAAACTACTACTATACCACTACCACTATAAATTAAAGAATGTGCAGAAACCCATGCAAAAAAATTTACAAATTTTGAGGAGTGGACGCTACAAATATCCAACAGCCGATCACTGAATAAAAATTCAGCAAATGTACATAAAAGACTTCTGAAATTCTTTAACTATTTCTACATTTTAAAATGATTCCTCCTTATTTGGGACTGCTGGTTTAATATGTTGCTTCTAATAAAAACCATGTTGAAGAAAATTTGAGATATTTGCAACCAATCTGGCTGTATTGATTTAATGTGAACCAGTAGCACAACTGATCCCTTAATTAGATAGAATTGAAGAATTTAATACTTTCCGGACAAATAAACAAACAACAACCCTTTTGTTTTTTGCTGCTCTAAGAAAACCTGCTCTCTTGAACTTTATAAAGGCTGAATATCCACATTAAGGTGCATCCGAGGATGTTTTTTTAGGATAATATCAGTTTTGTAAAAAAATAAAATTTACATCCAACTTTCTGTGATGCTCAAATTTAACTGTGAGATAAATATTTGATTTTGCACTTCAAGTGCCCAAATTGTGCTCATTTATAACCTTTTAGGATGGTACAGTAGCTTAAGCAGCCAAAGTATTTCCAAAAGCCTGTAATTATTTCAGAACGATAAAAATCAAAAATCATAAGATCTCTGTGAACAAAGAGCGATTTGGCTCAACTGTTGTCTGATTGGTTGAATTCCTGGAGGCTTGCTGATGGACAGACTTTATGAACACACACAACTCCACCAATACACACATTTTCAATTTATCACCACATTTTAACAGTATGTTTTCATAATTTCCTTTAAATTACTTTGACACCTCAATTTTGTCCATGCAAGTTCAAGCCAGAATTAGAGGTAGAATATGAAAGGGGGCAGCACAATGAACCACAATAACAAAGACGACAGCTGGGCGCCTCTGATTGGAAAATACTATGCTCATTCCTTTACTATTGTGCAAAATTACAGATTATGTTGTCTCTCAGAACTTACTGTCTATAAACATGTTTTTCTGTATTGTAAGTGAAGCTGTGGAAAGTATAGTAAAATGCCAAGAGTCATAAAATACTTGCAGCCAAGAAAGAGGAAAGCTACTGATGTTCCCGCCAAACTATTTTTGAATTTTTAGTTGCCAACAACTGAAGCTGGTAATAGTACCTCATAGGATTACTTTTTTTTTGAGCCTCTGAGTTGACAAGTCATCATTATAACAGTGTAGTTAAGGCAGAAAACACTTTTAAACTTATTACACACACATGCATATAAAGTCAAATTCAACATTTCTCTCTCAGGAGGAAGGCAAAGAGACGTTCCTGTCAATTTTCTTCAAGTCAGAGTTATGAAGATCTTGGTTGAAAATGAACTTAACTTGTACACAAATTTCTTGGCTGACTTTGTGTAGCTGAATTCCTGACCTCTCGTCTCGACAGTAATCTTCCTGCCATTCAACTTTTTGCCGAAGCTTCACCCTGCTGCTTTCTCCTGAGAGCGTTAGGCTGTAAACACTAAGGCAAAAGGCCCAGCTTTAGGCCTTAACCGCTAGTCTGCGGACACACGCTTGCTTAAACATGAACATACAGGACAAACACAAAAGGCACACAGAGACGAAAAATGCAAAATGACAAATGCCATAATCATCAAGAAACCAGGCTCTCAATGAGATGTTGGAAGTAAAAAGAGGCTTAGAGCCACAGAGAAGGGACAAAGAGTAAAAGAAAATGCAATACTTCAAGTCTAATACGGAGACATATAGAAACAAAAACAGATGTATGAAACCCCACATTAAAAGAGCCAAAAAGAGAAGGAAGGGCTAAAGGTGAGCAGGAGTTCAGCACAACACAAACAAATACACACCTGTTAAAGCGCTACACCCACACACAGCCATGCACCTGCGCATAAAACAGAAACTCTGCACATACCTTTGATGGTGTTTATGACCTGGTCCAGGTGCTTGCTATCGTTGCGGTCTGGTCGACAGCTCGGACTGATCTCCAACGAGTAGTCTGGCCCGTATTCTGTGAAAAACTAAAACACATACAATCATATGAAAAACCAAGCAGGCCCTTATTCACTTCTAAGGTTTCACCTTCCAGAGCAAACATCTGGTCCATACCAGGTGTCCCAGTGAAGTTAATACAAACAGAGATAAACAGCAACACATTACCGATGAAGACAACATAATTATTTAACATAGATTAAGCCTAAACTCAGAAGCTGCGTGAGAAAAACAAAGTACAGCCCATGATGTAAGAGGTTATATAACCACCTTCAGCAGTTAAAGTGGGCAGTAATCTTTGGAGGAGTTTAGGTCCACTTTTCTTTACAACATTGCCTCAGGTCATTCAGGTGAGAATTTGTTTGAATGTTTCTAATAAGATTTTGTCACATCAATTCAATGAAGTTATGTTGTGGGTTTTGATTGAGCCACTGGAACATCTTATATCAATTCCTGCAGATTTGGTGGTATTCTTGGAATTGTTGCCCATTGCAATGTTGTTTAATTTTGGTATACAAAATTGAAAATGTATTCATTGACAGCAAAATGCCCAGGTCATCCATTTCTATAAAGCAACAACAAATCATCACCCTTCCACCACCATGCTTAACAGTCGGTATCCAGTATTTTAAACAAATATGGTGCTGTACATTATGGCTAAAGTTGTGCTATTGTTACATGGAAATTAAACAGTTTACTCTTGATCCTCATTTCATACAACTGCTTGCACCAAAGTCACAAAAAAGGAAACAAGTGTAAGCATCCTGATGGCAGATCAGGAAAGGTGGTGAATATCTTCACAAAATTTGTCTGATTAATCTCAGGATCCCCACAGTAAAAAAAAAAAAAAAGGATCAGGTGATGACAGTGTTGTTTTCTGAATTGTGTGTGTTGACTGTTGTATTAGGATAACTAAACATGAAATGATATAGAATGGTTCAAGTAGAATAAGGAATACTAGTCAATTAAAGATTCATTAAAAGAGCCTGCGTTGCAAAAATGATTTCAACAAATGCCAAAGTCGTCTGACATTTCATGCAACAGACCTCTGCCAACCTCATTAATGGAAAAAAAAAAAGGAGGAGGAGGAGGAGCAGGTGGAAATCCAAAGAGCAAGTTCAACCAAAAGTTAAACCAATGGTATCTCTGTAAAAAGAAAAAAGAAGAAGAAACAAGAGAAACTATTTCCAGGGAATTTGTGGGTCGTGACTCAGTGCCATGAGACCAAAACAAACCAGGCCAGGTCTGACCACAAGTGCGTCAGTCCGTTTGCAGCAACTGTTGTGAAAGCCTTGGACTCAGTAGAACATGCCAAGCCCACCAAGGTGACTGACATCTAAAACAAAAGTCATCGAAAGAGGACAGGAAGCCTTGTTTGGTTGATTTTCACTCTAAGGACCAACAATTAAAGAGGCATAAAAGAAATACATTAATTAGAAATCAATCTAAATGCCCAAACATTACATGTAATGTTTGGGCATTAAAATAATAACAGCTGAGCATCTTTACAAATGAATTAGAGCATATGGACTGTTACCCTTAGTTAAACCAACGTCAAGCATTCATTTCTACATCGATGCCTCTGAAATTTTAAAGATATCTGGCTTTTATCTCTTCAGCAATTTTTATGGATGTAATAAACAATAGATATGTTGGCACCAAATGCACATTTACACAGAGCAGAATTCACCCAACATGCAGGAGGAGAAGACTTCTGCTTATTTGGAGACAAAACTACCCTTTGTTTAATAAGCCAGTTTCGTGAGTCAGAAAGAGAGAATGCGTGCTTGTGCACGTCCAGCAGCCGGTGCAGGTGAAGGTATGCCCCCCTCACCCTCCATATATATGTGTGTTTATTCTGATGATCCATGGATACATGCCTGTGAACAAAGATAAATCCCTGTTTGGATGTGTGTGAGCCTGTTTCCAATTAGCTCCTATGAGTTTCTGTGTCTTACCTCCGGTCTCAACTAGAGTCTTGCTTACAACACACACACACACACACACACACACACACACACACACACACACACACACACACACACACACACACACACACACAGTATTCCCATGAACCCAGTGATCTAGCTCTTGCTGTGCAGTATCACACAAAAAAACACACACACACATGGTCTCCTGCTGGCTGCTTGTTTGGCTTGGATGACCATAGAGAGAAGACAGAAAGGAGGCAGTAGAAGAGGAAGTCAATAGCCCTTCAAATATATCTACATATTTTTTTTATTTTAATAGTTGTTTAGGTGCAGCAAAAGTCGAGCAGCGATACTGTGAGACGGACGCGACAGAGAAAACGACGAGGGCCAAAAGAGACAGCAGTGTGTGATCCAGTGACGCAGCACATCTGCGTCACCTGGGCAAGGTCGAGAGACAGAAAATACCCACAGACTGGCTCCGGTGTCTCGGGTAGAGACACTCAGACAGATGGATAGGAAAAAGGTCCCTGCCTATTTGCCTTAGTCCTTTAAATACTCACTTCTTGTGCAAATTTGTATAAGACACACTGACACAGAGAAGTCCAAGTGTGTATTTATAATTAATCTCATTTTTGTGGCCAGCATTACAATAAAGACCCTATAAAATATGTATAGGCAATTATCATAGTTTATTAAACTTAACTTCCAGTCCATGGAGGAATTTCTACTTTGGCTCTCTAATGCAAACACAACCAGTCCTCCAGTTCACGTCATGGGTTTCTCAGAGCAAAATAAAGAAGACTAGTTTTTAATCACAGCAGACAAATCATGGTTATCAAAAATGAATTACAAGTTCTTCACTTCACATTCAAAATGAGATCGCATTTCTATACCGTTATATAATTGTGATTACCAATTCAACTGTCTCCATTTGTTTATGATACTACTGTAATATATCTTCTAAATAATTTACACCTATGAAGGGGAACAGATGTTAAATGGATATAGAAATAATTGCACAGGCCAAAGCTGGCATAATTAAGATACTATCAAATCAGTCAGCAGAAAATATAATCATCTCAAATACTGTAAGTGGGAGGATATGAGGGAAGGGGAGTCACACCTCACTTCAATCTGGCTTTTAAAAAAAAATGTGTTGCTCAAAGTAGCTTCCAAAAAAGACTTTTAAAATCTAATTCAATCTTATTTCGTTACAATTACTTAAGATGGATAAGAAGTTGTTTTTTTTTTTCAATATTTCATATTTAGTTAAATACTTTTCGTTTATTATTTGCACTGTCCAGAAGGTCAATCATGGCTGGGAGAAGAAAAATAAATGAATTTCAAGAGTATATTTTACTGCATGAATGAATTAAGTTTACATAATAGTTGCTGCTATATATTGAACAAAACAACTGAAAACAAAAAATGATGACAATGTTCTAACTATTAAATCTTGTGTTTTCAACATCGTAAAATATAAAAACCACAAAAATATTTGTTAATTCAAACCCAAACTATAAATCACTGTTGATGTGAAACTTTTTTTTTCTCCTCCCTTTTTTGGAGTCACAAACATTTACTGGTCAGCCTGTTTGTTTACATGTGAACTACTTTATGTTCAACATGGAGGTGCGATTTCAGACTTTTAACTGTTTGACTTTTCAGCTTGATGCAAGTTAAATAAACATGTAAAAACGTCTCCAGAACCAAACTGTGGTCTGAGGAAAAACAGGTGATCTCATTCAAATTGAATCTTGGCCGAATTGACTTGTAGTGTGAAAACCGTTTGAGGATGATTCAGACAGGAATTTACGAGTAGCTCAACGAAAACAGAAAGAGGAAAAATGAGTTGCCACAGAGATTACGGAGAACTGGTCAGCCTTGTTTTTATTGAAATAAAAAAGCTGGACCAAAACCACACAAAAGGTCAGCAAAGACCGAGTGGCGGAGAAGGCCAACTAAGGTCAAGCTCAGTTTATTTTACTGAGGTAACATTAAGAAAACATTTAAGAAAAACTGCTTCTGTCCATAACTGATAAATTTCACAGCTTCACAATCCCAGGATGTTTGAGGCTAATTTCACTATCATAATGGCTGTAAAACCTAATTTAAGAAAAAAAATCAGTGTTTAAGTTAACACTTGTGACAATCCTAACAGGGGAAGTGATTTAAATGACAAATATTGCACATAACAATATGTCTCACATTACACACCTTTAACTTTATGTATCCCATGTTAATAATGCTTTTAATGTCACATGTCCTTAGCTCATGGTGGATCACCGACCTGTCTAAACAAACCCAATGTAATCTGAGCTGCATGATTTATGTGTTGCCTTGTTGGTGGATTTGATTCATATAAATGGGTCCAGCATCACCTATACACAGTTAACAACACTCGATAAAGCATATCATGTGTATATCATGTGTTTCCTTGGTACCTTCAAAAACTGTTTCTTAAATTTAGTTTTGAGAGGTTTTTAATACATGCATCTACTGCTGTACATCCACCCCGTATAGGTGCAGGAATATTCATGTACACATGCGCCAGGTCTGAATAGGAGGAGCAGGAACATGCCTGTGAGAAGTCGGAGTATGCGTTAGTGTGCACGAGCCCATCTGTGGACAGCAGTGTCGTGCCTGAGTACGTGTGAGAGCATGTTTGCTTTTACAGCCATCAGCGGGATCTCCAGCTATAAAGGATGCCGAGCTGCACAACAGAGAATAAAATGTCTCAGAAAACAAATGGAGTGTGTCTGCTATCAGGCCTCTACCTAATAAATGTTTTCAAGAGGGAGATGGCTCAGCGCTCAAAACACAGTCACGTAGCGCACATACACCTCGCTTGCTCCACATCTGGACTGTTACTCTCCCCGTTTTTCATCAATCCATCCTCTTTAGATTCATCTGACACTTTTCCTTTTAAGGTACTGAACTCCATAAATACCATTTGTGTGCTTGGAAACTTAAAAGCAAATGTGGAATTACTAGGTTTTACTGTAAGGATACACTTTGTGTGTTGCACACTAGTCCCTACATTACTTTTTGAAATCCATTTAAACCAAAATAAATGTAGCTAATGCAAATCAAAATTAACTGCATCGCTGCTGGAAACGTGTGAAAGCAGAGGGATGTGGTTGAACACGCTGTCTCGGTCGCAACAAAAAGAATTTAACAACTAATCGTAAAAGAGAAAAACTTCTAACATTTAGGTGGTATGAGTTTGAGGCCTGTGAGCTTAGAAAAGCACCTCGACTGAAAGAAAAACAAAAAGTGAATCATGATCCTCCTGGATCGAGGCTGTCCATGAACTTGAAAAAACAAACAGGCATTAAAAAGACAACAGTGATGAAGCTGAAACTCCCTGAATGGAAAGTCTACAGGAAACTGAGCCTCCAACATCATTTCTGATTCATCCCCATCTCCACTTATCACCACTGCACAGAGTATTGTAAGAATGAAGTAATCAACTTCATTATTTGCCATTTTGTAGAAGGCAAATTTCCTTCACAGCCTCTGCACCCACACAAAGACACACACGTTTTTGCCTGGTGAGGTTTCCGGTGATTGAACTTGTGATTCCGAGAGTCGACGAGTCCCTGACGGCAATGAGGGGCAGGACAGGAAGTGGCTGTAGACAGGAAAAGGGGAAATAGGAAGTAAAGAGGCGGGACGCTTTCCCACTGCCAATCTGGGACCAGAGACGCCCTCCCTTCCTGTGTGACTGAGACACACATTTGTATTTACTTCTGCTCATATCACCAGAGACAATCCTAGATATAGCTTGGCTATTTTCTAAGTGAGTTTATGTTTTCTATCAGTATCAAGTGCATTTTTAAAAAAAAAGAATTTATAGGAGCTTAAATTCATGTTCCCAAATATAATTTTATAAACATGGCACAAAAAAAATGAAATTTGCGTTTTGTAGATTATTTCTTTCTTCTAATAATGTTTTGTGCCAATAAATCTTATACTGTTGGAAAGCTTGTTTATTTCCCTTTTAAATTGTGTTATATTTGTAAGGAACACAGATGTAAGTAGATTGAGCCCATGAAAAATTCACCAAATCTTCTCTGCCATTTTTGCCACTGACTCTTGTTTGGTGTTTGGTGGACTGGATGTTTGAAGAAACAACTCATATTGGCAACTGAACAGTTTATCCAACAATCAGGAGCCTCTGTAACATGTGGAAGAACCGTACACAGCCACAACAGCCTGGCACCTCCTCCACACGCTGGTCACCAGCCGGGTCACACACTGCTGTGGGATGCTGTTCCATTCTTCAACCAGCATTTGTCACAAGCCAGCCGACGTGGGTGTGTTGGTCACTCTGGCATGAATAGCACACCCAAGCTGATCCCACAAGTGTTCAATGGGGTTGAGATCAGGACTACGGGCAGTGCATTCCATCCTCTCCACTCCCAACTTCTGGAAGTAGTCTCTGATAAACCCTGCTCTGTGGGTCGAGCGTTGTCATCTTGAAGGATAGAGTTCGGTCCCAGACTGTGGAGATATGGGATTGCCACTGGCTGCAGAATCACATCTTGATATCGCTCTGTATTGAGGTTGCCTCTGATGATAAGCCTCGTTTTTCCAGTCAGGGAAATGCTGCTACACACCATCACGCCGCCTCCACCAAAATATGTTACTCTACTGATGCAGCAATCAACATAGCATTCTCCCCGTCTTCTCCACACTTTGATCCTATGATCCAACTGCCGTAGGCTGAATCTGGACACATCACTGGACAAAACGTTTCCTCACATGTTCAGGTTCCAGTGCACATGTTGCCGATGCCAGTGCCTGATTGGCAGGAACTGGGGGTGCCAGAAACTAAAAACAAGAGTCAGTAGCAACAGCTAAATTAGCTGTTTGGGACTAGCAGAAAGGATTTGGCAATTTTTTTCATGGGGACAACCCACATACTCACCTCTGCTGCTCATCCCACACATACATACATGTTCCTTACAAATCTGTTACAAAGTTTATATGTTTTATAAATGCACAACATATATATTTTATAGTCATTTTTGTACTTAAAGACACACTGTGACCCTTTTTTTCTTAAATTTGACAATTTCCTTAGAAATTATTAGGCATTTAGGCTGCTCCCTCAAAAAAGTGACAAGGTTGTGTTAAATCTGAGTTTTTGAATTCATAACGACTTCAGAGACCCAAAAAAATGTCTCAAGGACAGAAAAAAGTGATTTGTGTAATATGTATCCTTTGAATAGTGTGTCTTTTTATTATGTGAATACTTAAAAACACTGACATTTCACCTGTGCATCCTGATACTCTGGTTGATTAATGCTATGAATAAAGTTAAAAGTGGTCCATTCACTTTACTTCACTTGTACTGTAATCAGAAGTTAAGTATGTTCAGCTGAAGCACATTTCCACAGATGGAGAGAAGATGGTTAAAATATTTCCACAGTATTCTGCAGGCACTGACAGAGAAACTTCTTTTGTCTGTGAAATCATTGCTATTTGAGCAAAAGTTTCAAACATAAATAGAGTGTTGAATCCAATAGGTGCAAAAACCTTTGCACAAAGCTTGAGTCATGTTTAATTTATAAAAGATACAAGTCTGAGTTTAGAACTGAAGGAGCAGAAAGGCCAGCTTTTGCACATTTTTAGTGTACGTACTATTTATGTTGCTCTTACCAATAAGAAGACAAGAACGTATTTCAAAATAAAAGAACTATATGGATGTAAAACATATGTGAAAAAGAACAGAGGCAAAAGTACAATATGTAACAAAGGATATCAAGTGGAATCCCACAAGTGACACTGAGAGCACATGGCTGTGAGTTTGCCCACAGAGGGAACAAAAGGGAACCCGCAGGCAGTTTGGATCTGTGGTTTGTTTTCCAATTACAGCAGCAAGCCTGAGAGGGACTGCTGGGAAAGAACCAAAAACAGAATTAGAGAAGAGGTTTTGGTTGCGCAAAAGTGTGTATCACTGTGGGGATGGTGTACTGATGCGCATGAGAGACATTTGGTTTGAGGTACATGCAAAATTTTCTCGATGGCCACAAAGTTCTAGAATATTTCTCACTGAACCAGAAAAGCCATCTTCCACACTTTTGGGGACTCTCCCAGATTCTTTTGTTCACATCCAAATGTGCTTTTTTGCTTAACTCTTTAAGAAATTGCATTTGTTTTTCTGTAAATCCTTAGATTTAACAAGTGCATTAATCTGTCATTTGTCTCTTACAGTTTTGAAAAGGACTTGGTTTTAACCAAAATGGTTGCTTGGTTAGTGTTGGTTTGTTTGGTTAGTGTTGCAGACTTTTGAGCCTTTCACAACAGGTGTGTTTGAGACACCTGGATTATCTTCTAAAAGTAAATAGCAGCTTCAGATCTGAATTTAATGTTTCAAAGCAAAGGGAATGAATACATATTAATGTAGTACTTTGCATTCTTTTAAACTGTTTTTTCCCTTCTTCAGAATTCAGTATTATTCATGCATGTCGATTAGGAAAAAAAATCCCCAAAAATATCCATTTAAATAAGTTGCAATGCAACAAAGTAGCATACTAGCTTTTGTAAAAATGGCATAAAGAGAAATAAGGTAATTGTGGTTAAAGGAAAAAAGGGAAAATAATGGAGTAAAATTTCAAAATAGCCATGAATGGGACACATTGTTTGGAATTAGCTCATAAAGACCTATTTTGGGATAACATCTAGAAAATCAGCTGACTTATATAGGCAACTTTCCATTTTAACATGGTAATTACACTAAAGAATGCCAAGCTGGGTGGTGGTTAGCTCCATCTTGTTCCTGGTGGGTCCAGCAAGAACCTTTCTAGTATATAAACCGATTTAGAAAAATAAAGCATTAAAGATTAAATGACAATGTCATAGAAATGCATTTGTTTGCCTTGCACCTCGCTATCTAAACACACTTTCTTGTGTCTCAGAACTAAAAAACTCATATCATAATTTCATTGAACTATGAGACTAAGTAGATTGGAGAGAGAATAAATTAACGAACCAAAGGATTTCGATGGGCAAATGTGTCAGATACAAAATCTGGAATATATTGACAGACAATTTTTTTGGCATGAAATTATCATTAACATGTGAACAATTGCCCATAATGCAACACGTGCTTGTTGGAAATGTCAGCAGCATTGTTGTCTACTCAGTTGCTGAAGTGAACGCTGTGCTACAGTAGAAGAAATGCTCCCATCAAAAGTTGAGAAAAGTTCAACTTTTCAGATGTTGACAAGCATCAGCCTATCAGAGTCAACGACATGGTGCATAGGGGGAGGGACTGCATCCAAGAACCCAGCTTTCATGAGTGCATGAGTGCAATAACTTGGTGGTAACGGTTTATCAGCATAATGAAGGCACGTCAGAAACACCAACCAGCAAGCGTTGCTGCAAAACCCCTGCTAGTATGTTAAGCGTAGTAAACTATAGAAATGGCTGAAATGTTTATCATTTAGGGTGCATTCACACCAGCCCTGTTTGGCCCACTTTAATGGACCAGGGTTTGTTTGGGGAAGTGTGAACGTGCAATCAAACTCAGTAACTTATTCAGTAATTACTGGTACAGCGCCACCACAGGTGAGGAGGGGAATAGGCATTGTGAAAGCAAACTCTGACCAGCTGAATGTTACATTTCCAATCGTACCTAGTCTACTATCTGGTGGCCTTGCATGGTGACCACAGGTCCAGAATTTAACATTCCAACCGTAGCATCACGACACAAAAGTGGACAGAATGCCTGACAATCTGATATCTTGTTTAATATTATCTAATGTTATAAAAAGTTTGAGTTTGAAAGTAACCAATTAAGTCCCACGAGAAGTCATTCTGCAACAATAAATTTAGTCCAAACACCGGAAATGTGTTGACATAACACAACAGAAATGACTTTCAGAGGGGTCATTTAGTGTTGAAGTAAGGTGAGCCCCGATGTGGTTCGCTGTGATCTTGTAAACAACAGAAGAACTGCTTTAGGAAGATGACAATCACTGATAGGTAACATTCTCTGCGCCTGCAGTTGTTTATTTCTAAGAGAAAAATAGAGCCTGTCCAATCAGAAACACCGACTACCCTTTGAACTGCGTGGCTATTCTTAGCACAGCCCATATTGTTGCACTTCGATTCACATGAGGATGTGCTCTGCCGCCATCGCACAATGGAGGGTCAATCAAGATCAGCGAACCTCTAACAGACAATACGAGCAAACAGCGAGGGTTAATGACTTTCAACGCAGAAGCTGGACTCCTGGTTCAGGCTGCAGCAGACACTTTTATGTGTGTTTTTATGAGATATTGAAATATAATAACTGTAAACCAAGCAACGCCATTGTGTGGGTTATCTGCAAAGTGTAATATTTTGTCTGGTAATCAGGGAATATTACAGCTCCATTGTTGGTGTGACTGGCCAAGTTTGACTGATGTTTGTGTTCTTTAGACTTCTATTTTTATTTTTGTCATGTACACTCTTCAAACTGAAAACCCAGATAAACACATTCAAGCTGCATGTCTGTATCCAATTTAAATCTTGATAAATTTGCTCAGATTTCAGTTACTTTTGAAATAGAAAACAAGCCCAAGATGGTTGCTGTGGCTGTTTTTGTTTGCTTGTAATTAAGGATTGTTGTTGTTTAATGACACATTTGAAATGCAGCTACACAATAAAAGAAAGTCGGCTTTTATACTTTTTAATATTTGAAGGGTTTTCTTGTTAAAGAATGCACTTTTGTTAGTTGTACCAACAAGTATTTCTTTCACATTGGCGGAAATGTATCATACAATGAAACATGAAAAAGCAGTAAAACAGGGCACTATGGGGTATGGGGTTGAATGTGTGTATTCATGTGGTCTACAGTAGAGCAGGATGGCTGAGACACACACACACACACACATAAATGGAAGGGTACAAAGGTAGGTTTTGTTCCTCATGTCGCTGGGACTTCAGCTTTGCTTGGTCATCGTGGATAAATGCCCCTCTTATCGGGCACAGACTGAGCCACCAAAACACACGTTTATCTGTTCTGTGATGTTGAATATCAGCTTAAATATACACACCCCTTCACTTGGAAAAGAAAAAACCTGCTCTAATTTTTTTTTAAAAAGAAGCTGTTAAAGCTTTCCTAATTTTCCAGATTTCAAAGAAAAACATTTGTGTCTGTGTGTGCGCCTCCCCGTCTTCATCATCTGTGGCAGCTGTCGCCGCTGATAGGAGCTTTGTTTTCAGTGAGTGCTTCTTAATGAGGTCAAAGGCTATTTAGGGCCATTGAACGCCGACGAGGAGAAACAAGAGCTACCTTCATCTCGGTCAGAACACACACGCACACAGGCGCTCGCAGCGATTCCTTACATTTGACCGTGATGAGGTCCGAAAATTAAATGCTGGAGAAAGAGACTCTTTGTCTGTGGGAGAGTTTGGGAGCAAGAGGGACAGATGGATCTCCTGATATCTATTTGAAGAGGAGATGGGGTTTATTTGAAAAACTCTGGCTCCATAAAAGTTCCAAAACAGTTTAAAATGGAAATATAAAAAGAACTTAATGACTTTCAAAAGATTTTGCTATTCTATTTAATTGAAAAAAAAAGTGGACATTTAAGATGCTGATACCGAAAATTGTGTTTTTTGACATGCTTATTTTAAATTTGATGAGTCACACATTCTTTTCATTTAACAACAATCAATTATATTACATTTGATAAAGAGCGATTTCTAATTCTTTGCTGATGTTATATTTCTGCTGCTCAAAAAGTTCAGGACCTACATAGTTGTATTTTTATTTCCACATTGCTACCAGTAGGTGATAGGTCAGAGATGAGTAATAAAATTGATTAAAAAAAATATATATATACATGGTTTTCCCAAGATTTATAAAATTGTGTTTATTAACACTTCTATTTGATTGATTTCACTAACTGAAGATGTACAACCCTGAACTACACTCCAAATTTAAACTACGAATGGATGCAGACGGTCGCCTACTTTACCATTTGCAGAAAAAATAAAATCCCTGCAAAGAAAAACATAATTTTACCAAGTGGGAAACTGAAATACTTCTCCGTAAAGTCGAGAAAATAAAATCTGTTCCAAGCAGAAAATAAAAAAGTAGCAGCTGAAAAGAAAATAATTCAAAAACAATAATAGTAATCAAATTATGCGAGGCAGAAAAGCACACCAGGGTATGGAAGTTTAATCTGTATACAATAAATCCATGACTTGTGCTTTGGAGTTATATGTGGAGATGACCAGGAGGTACATAGACATGCACAGATGAAGCATGGTATATTCACTGTTTTGTTTTGTTTTTTTTTGGCTGAATCTTGAAATAGGACATGAACCAATGGTGATCCTGTGCAAACTCCAGTTTTTCTTAAAGTCACATTAGAAAGACGGTCAACCCTGTGCACCATTGTTATTCAAGCCATTTTATAACACTCAAAAACAAATAAGGATTTATACTCTTAAGAAAAAAGTCACAATGATAATTTTCTTGTAAAATTTTCCAATTTTTCAAATTCGGTTGTGTCCAGGAAAAGGCGAAGGCGTGTTTTTGTGTGTACGTCTCATCCATGCATCTGGCCCCCAGACTCTTTGCTTTCATTCCCATGCTGTTTTGATGTGTAAAGAATGTGGTTTGGTACCATCTTGCTAAAATGAGTAAGACATTCCCTGAAAAACACATCATCTGTTTGCCACCACATGCCGTCCCAACACTTGTGTACATCGTTAAACATCAATGGTCCCATCACATATGTAGAATTTACTCATGACGTGCAGTCTGAGGCTACACTTTTAAACAAAACACTGAGTTGGTCCCTCTATTCTAATTCAAACATAGAAAAATTGTAGAATAAGGTTCTTTGTTGTGTGAAGAT